>JAQIUQ010003906.1:240000-330000 GCA_030378365.1 Hybognathus amarus | reverse complement strand
GCCAGTTCAGCAAAGGTTATTTTATTGGTTTATAAAACACCTTTTATATATTACAGACTGTCTGTCAAGATAAACGTTACACATCATGGTCTAAAACTGTTTTATTTGCACATTATAAAACATAGGCAATCTGGTGGTACTTTTTTAAGCCACTTTCCAAAAATGTGAAATTGTCTACAAAATGAAGTGAAAGAGGCTACTAACATTCATATTATTAAAAGGTGGGTTAAGAACGTCTACCTGCCGTGAGTCGTCCTATGTCGACAGAATGAACTGCAGCAGATCTGATGAGACCAGACAGACATCATTCAGACAGACAGATATCATCAGACAGACAGACATCATTCAGACAGACAGATATCATCAGACAGATAGACATCATTCAGACAGACAGACATCATTCAGACAGACAGACATCATTCAGACAGACAGATATCAGCAGACAGATAGACATCATTCAGACAGACAGACATCATTCAGACAGACAGACAGACAGACAGACAGACATCAGTCAGACAGATAGACATCATTCAGACAGACAGATATCATACAGACAGACAGACATCATTCAGAACAGACAGATATCATCAGACAGATAGACATCATTCAGACAGACAGATATCATTCAGACAGACAGACATCATTCAGACAGACAGATATCATCAGAAGACAGACATCATTCAGACAGACAGACAGACATCATTCAGACAGACACAGACAGACATCAGTCAGACAGACAGACATCATTCAGACAGACAGATATCATCAGACAGACAGACATCATTCAGACAGACAGACAGACAGACAGACATCGTTTCAAAGACAGACATCATTCAGACAGACAGATATCATCAGACAGACAGACATCGTTTCAGACAGACAGACATCATTCAGACAGACAGATATCATACAGACAGATCATCAACGACATCATTCAGACAGACAGACAATCACTCAGACAGACAGACATCGTTCATACAGAAAGACAGATTTCATCAGACAGACATCATAATTCAGACAGACAGATAATCATTCAGACAGACATCAATCAGGCAGATATACAGATATCAGTACACACAGACATCATTCAGACAGACAGACATCATTCAGAAAGACAGACATCATTCTGACAGACAGATATTATACAGACAGACATCATTCAGACAGACAGACATCATTCAGACAGACATCATTCAGATAAACAGACATCATTCAAGATAGACAGGCATCATTCAGACAGACATCATTCAGACAGACAGGCATCATTCAGACAGACATCATTCAGATGGATAGGCATCATTCAGACAGACATTAGACAGACAGACAAATATAATTCAGACAGACAGACCCGTCTAGCTCCCGGATTGTGGCTGTTTGTTTATCCTTGGCTCTAGAAGTGCTGATTCCACTTGCACGTGGAGCGAGTGACAGACAGCTGGACGCTGTAATCTCACGGCTGGACCAATCCTATTAGAAACAATAGTCTCTCAGTAATTAGGTCACATTATGCAGTTATACGCAAGTGACCTTCGTTCATGTCATCTATCAAATGTTGAAGCAAACGCCATAAAAACAACTATAAACATCATAGAACACCCTAGCAACCACTTAGAATACACTAACAACTGCACAGAAACACCCTAGCAACCACTAAGTGATAGCCACCACTCAGAACACATGAGAAACCATGCAGAAAACCATGGCAACCACCTATAAACAACTTAGAACATTCTATCAACCATGTAACACTGTAGTGACTGTATAGCAACACCCTAGCAAACACCATAAAAACACCTATAAACATAATAGAACACCATAGCAACCACTTAGAATACACTAGCAACTGCACAGAAACACCCTAGCAACCACTAAGTGATAGCCACCACTCAGAACAAACAAGAAACCATGCAGAAAACCATGGCAACCACCTATAAACAACTTAGAACATTCAATCAACCATGTAACACTGTAGCAACTGTATAGCAACACCCTAGCAACCACCTATCAAATGTTGTAGCAAACACCATAAAACACCTAGAAACATAATAGAACACCATAGCAACCACTTAGAACACAATACCAACTGCATTAGAAACACCCTAGCAACCACTAAGTGATAGCCACCACTCAAACACATGAGAAACCATGCAGAAAACAATGGAAACCACTTATAAACAATTTAGAACATTCTATTAACCATGTAACACTGTAGCAACTGTATAGCAACACCCTAGCAACCACCTATCAAATCAAATGTTGTAGCAAACACCATAAGTCAAGTCAAGTCACATTTATTTATATAGCGCTTTTTACAATACAGATTGTATCAAAGCAGCTTCACAGTGATAACATGAAAGTAGTATAACACAGATCAATAATATTGTTAAATATTAAATATTAAATAACCCCAACTAAGCAAGCCAAAAGCAAGGCAACAGTGGCAAGGAACCAAAACTCCATCAGATTGGATGGAGAACAAATCCATCCATAAAACACCAATAAACATAATAGAACACCATAGCAACCACTTATAATACACTAGCAACTGCATAGAAACACCCTAGCAACCATTAAGTGATATACACCACTCAGAACACATTACCATGCAGAAATCCATGGCAACCATAGACAACTTAAAACATTCTATCAACCATGTAACATCGTAGCAACTGCATAGCAACGACCTAGAAACCACCTAACAATATTGTAGCAACCGCTCAGAACATCTTGGCAACCACAAAGCAGTTTAAAGGTGCAAAACTAGCTAAAAAAATGGAGCCAGACTCACAAATCTAGATTCCAGTAGCACGTGAAGCGAGTGACAGACAGCTGGACGCTGTAATCTCACGGCCGGAGGGGTCAGAAGTGGGTCACCTGTCTGTAGGTGAGTGTGTGAGACAGGATTACACACACATGGTCCAGCATTACAGAGAGGGAACAGCACTCTGTGTGACCGGAGCGAGTGGACCATGTCTGTCAGGACTCAAACAGCCGAACGATGGAAGAATAATACTGTAGTCTGGTGATCTGCAGACATATGATAAACAATATTGGCAACCTGGAACTTTACAAGGACAGATGGGTAAACTGAGGACGCATTCGGACTGACACTGTGAGGAGAAACCAGAAGACAAAGAGGATGTTTTTAAATAAGAAGAGCGGCACTTTACGTCCCAAAAATGGGAAAAATGGGAGAGCACAGATTCTGTGTGAGTTTTGAAACTATTTAAAATCTTGAATTGTCTTATCTGCAGATGCTCAGAAATTGCTCTGGCAACTTTATGGAGGTCTCCTAAAATTACTTAGTAGAGATAAGTATACACTCTAAACAATGCTGGGTTGTTTTAACCCAAATTTGGGTCAAATATGGACAAACCCAAATGTTGGGTAAAATTGCAATAAAAAAAAATGAATAGTTGAAAATTAAATTGGGTTCAAATTTGAAATGACATTTTTAACCCAACATTTGAGTTTATCCATATTTGACCCAAATTTGGTTTCAAACAACCCAGCATTGTTTAGGGTGTAGCATAGCTTATTTGATGAGAAATGTTTGAGTTAATATTGAGATCTCCACATAGGCAAGAAAATCTCACATTAGATATGTGGATTTCTTTCACGTCATGAGAGTAAATGGGTTTGCTGAAGTCGTCTCTACGTCTCAGGTGTTTCTCTAGAGAACAAGACCACAGTGATCTCAAAAATATCTCAAATATGCTCAGGTCTCATTACGAACTCAAACATCTCTCTTAAGAACTGGGTCTGTTTTTAGTTCTCACAAGGAATTGTATGGAAAGCACACTCTAACAATGTTGGGTTGTTTTATCCTAAATCTGGGTCAAATATGGACAAACCCAAATGTTGGGTTAAAAATGTAATTAAAAATTTTAACCCAACTTCAACTTTCACTTTCAACTGTAATTTTTTTATTACATGTCTAACCCAACATTGGGCTGGATTAGAAACCCAGCATTTTTTTTTACAGTGCATTAAAGTTTATACTTAAGTGAAACATAAATGAGAACTGGAAAGTCTCCCTTAAAGTATTACACTCAAAAAAATGCTAGGTTATTTCAACCCAAATTTGGGTAAAATATGGACAAATTTGGGTTAAAAATGTAATTAAAAAATGCACAGTTGAAAGTAAAAGTTGAAGTTGGGTTCAAATTCTAAGTTACCTTTTTAACCCAACATTTGGGTTTGTCCATATTTGACCCAAATTTTGGTTAAAACAACCCAGCATTGTTTAGGGTGTACAGTAATGAGCACACATTGTCGATATTTCTTCTGAAATCTGAGATTACTGGGATCTTTTTCTCAGGAGAAACATCTGAAGAAAAAGGTGACTACTACACTCTAAACAATGCTGGGTTGTTATAACCCAATTTTGGTCAAATATGGACAAACCCAGCCATTGGGTTACATTTTTTAAAATACAATTTTTACCCAATGTTTGAATTTGTCCATATTTGACCCAATATTTGGGTTAAACAACCCAGCATTTTTTAGAGTGTAGATTCTAAACAATGCTGGTTTGTTTTATCCCAAATTTAAAAATGTAATGTAAAATTTTAACCCAATTTCTTCTCCTTCAACTATACATTTTTTAATGAACATTTTTAACCCAACATTTGGGTTTGTCCAGATTTGACCCAATTTTAGCTTGAAACAACTCAGCATTTTTTAGAGTGTATAGTAAAATTGCATTGATTTCCATAAGAAACACCTGAGATGTTAAAGACATCTCGTTCTCCAGTACAGGGAAGGTGCCAAGCAGACGATGCCGTCTCACCACAAAGAGCTCGCGCCTCAGCTGGCCTGGGTGGAGGTCGCACAAATAACGGAGAAGAAGAAGAGGACGAGAGGTCAAGCACTGGGCAGAAACCCTGCATCCGTGAGCCCAGGAGGTCACCGTGCAGGCAGACGCTCTTCGAGAGAGCCGTCTGTGACCTCGAACACGAGGAGAAGCTCGTGGATGACCTGACCTTCGAACACACGGGTCGGCTTCTACGAGCTGTGTGGGGTTACAGCCGCGGGAACTTCTCTCAGGTCAAACTCGGCATTCACCACCTGACCAAAGGTGAGACACGCTTTCTGAGAAGAATTTATTCTGTCGTTGCATTCGAAAGCCATACAAAATAGTGTGTGAGTGTGTGTTAGGGGGATTATAATTAATCCAGAAGATTATAATGAATCTCTTTCAGGATGTGTTCATTTCTATCATCCCAAGCACATGTCTTTTAATCAGTGTCCATCTCACCTGTTCAGGAACAAAACACATCAACATGTTTCTCAGTGTAAAGTATATTTGAGACTGTATAGTTCTGACTGTGTGAGATTATAGTTTGAATATCCCTTTTTCTTTTGCATGACACACTGACATTGCACTACAGACTGATAGACAAACTAGGAAGTTTTTAATTATCGCAATAAAAGCTGTTCAAACATTGCCAATAAAAAGTGGTTAAAAAATGAAAATTCTTACATATAGTCCATTTAAAAAGTAAAAATATTAAAAACACCTCTTCTATTATGAAAGTTTAAAGTTTTCGTTAGTTAGATTAGTTACACTCTAAAAAATGCTGGGTTGTTTTAAAACCAATTTTGGGTCAAATATGGACAAATCCCAAATGTTGGGTTAAAAATGTCATTAAAATTCGGATCAATTTTTAATTGCATTGTTAACCCAACATTTGGGTTTGTCCATATTTGACCCAAATTTGGGTTGAAGTAACCCAGCATTTTTTAGAGTGCATCAAAGTTTATACTTAAATGAAACATAAATGAGAAATCTAAAATTGCTGGGTTTTTTCAACCCAAATTTGGGTCAAATATGGACAAACCCAAATGTTGGGTTAAAAATGTAATTAAAAAATTTAACCCAATGGCTGGGTTTTGTCCATACTTTACCCAAAATTGGGTTAAAACAATCTAGCATTTTTTAGAGTAAGGTGTTAAAAGAATAACTATATATATATATATATATATATATATATATATATATATATATATATATATATATATATATATATATATATATATATATATATATATATATATATATATTATATATATATTTTAATTATATATATAATTTAAATATGTTTTAAAATAAATGTTTCAATTGAGGTCAAAATGTTTGTTTGTTTTGCTGAATTGAATTTCCATGAACAACATTAGTTAGATTTTTTTTTAAAATATTATAAATAATGATTAAAATGTGTATTTAAGATTTAATTTAACAAGAACTTTTTACTTGTTTATACCAATTTACAAATGTTGAAAATGGCAAAAAAGCACACATGAACTCTAGCACTCTAAAAAATGCTGGGTTATTTCAACCCAAATTTGGGTCATATATTGACAAACCCAGTAATTGGGTTAACATTTTAAATGACCGAACGTTTGGGTTTGTCCATATTTTACCTAAAATTGAGTTAAAACAACTCAGCTTTTTTAGAGTGTATAAAGGCCCTTGCACACTGAAGTTCGAAACTTTCATCCGTCATAAAACAAATTGGATCGGGTTTCGATTTTCTGCTTTTTTTGCATCTGTAGCAAGCAGTTTGAATGGTGTTTTGACAGTTCAAAGCCATCTAATCCCGAATGCGGAAAAACGCATATGAAAATTTCGTCGCATATGAAAATTTTCGACTCAAGTATCCAAGGGCTTTTACTGCATTCTAAAAATGCTTGCTTGTTTCAACCCAAATTTGGGTCAAATATGGACAAACCCAAATGTTGGGTTAAAAAATACAGTTGAAGTAGAGTGAAAGTTGAAGTTTTTTAGAGCATTTTTTAGAGAATACGGGAAACGCATATGAAAATTTCGGACTCAAGTGTGGAAGGGCCTTTAATGTATTGTATAAAGCACTCCAGAAAAACGTTGGTGCATTTTCTCCCCATGCTCTCTTTTATTCCTCTCTCCCAGAAAGGGTTGCTGTTAAGATCCTGGATAAGCTGCGTTCGGACAAGAGCTCACAGAGGCTGTTCCCGTCGGAGATCCTCAGCATGGAGAAACTCTCGCACCCCAACATCGTGCGTCTGTATGAGGTGGTGGAGACGTTTCGCAGGCTTCATCTGGTGATGGAGTACGCAGGCGGAGGAGAACTGTTCTCCAGGATCGCCACCAGAGGACGCTTGTCTGATCTGGAGAGTAAACTGGTCTTCTCTCAGATACTGTCTGCTGTGAAACACATGGTAAGAGCACATGTGCTGCTGATCACCGCAGTTTATACTTTATAATGTGCGATTAAATGTTAAAGAGGCTAAACTTGATTTATTTACTTTATTTTAAACTATACACAGCCACAATCTAGGGCTATCTGTATTCCACAATCCACTTCAAACAAGCAGTTATTTCCATCATCATGGAATAAAAACATTTAAAAGGTAATTGCAAGGAAAGTTTTTATCTTGTAATCCTGCCTTTTTTTCTCGCAATTTGGACTTTTTTCTTGCAATCTGCGAGTTTATATCTTGCAATTATTACTTTTTTCACGCAATTATTACTTTTTCTCTCAATTATGACTTTTTTTCTATAATTGACTTTGTTCCTAGTTTATGCCTTTGCAATTTCTGACGTTGTTTGTGACTTACGACTTTTTTCTCACAATTGCGAGTCTGATGTCTTGAAATTATGATTTTTCTCTCAGTAATTGCATGTTAAAATCTTGCAATTCTAACTTTTTTCTCACAATTTTGACTTTTTTCTCGCAATTGTCGAGTTTATATCTTGCAATTATGATTTTTTTACTCGCAACTATGTACTTTTTTCACAATTAGACTTTTTTCTTGCAATTATGACTTTTCTCAATTGTAACTTTTTCTCGCATGTAGTTTAAAGTCTGCAATTCTAACTTTTTTCTTCTTGCACTTTTATTTATGCAGTTTCTCAACTCAATTATACCTTGCAATTACTGACTTTTTCTCGCAATTATGAACATTTTTCTTCAAGTTCAATTTTTTGCAAACATTACTTCTGCAATTATGACTTTTTTCTCGCAATTGTGAATTTTTTTCACAATTAAGACTTTTTTTCTACCGCAAACATTACTTCTTCGCAATTATGACTTTTTTTCGCAATTGCAAGTTTATATCTTGCAATTATGACATTTTTCTCGCAATTATGAATTTTTTCGCAATTAAAACTTTTTTCTCCGCAAACATTACTTCTCGCAATTATGACTTTTTTCTCACAATTGCAAGTTTATATCTTGCAATTATGACTTTTTTCCCACGATTACGAATTTTTTTCGCAATTAAGACTTTTATCGCAATTAAGGCTTTTTCTCTGCAATTTTGACTTTTTCTCCACAATGACTTTTTTCTCGCAATTGCAAGTTTATACCATGCAATTCGGACGTTTGTTTCTCCCTAATTCTGACTTCTCGCAACTGAAAGTTTATATCTTGCAATTATGACTTTTGTTTTTTAGGAATTCTGACTTTTTTCTCACAATTCAGAATTTAAAACAGGTGTATTGCGAATTTAGGCTATATGACTTTACCAACTAGAAATTGCAAGTTTATATCACACAATCCTGAGAAAAAAGGTCAGAATGGCAAGATGAAAAGTAAATTACTTTTAAAATAACTTTTTTTGATTTTATTCATTGACGGAAACAAGCTACCATAAGCATCAGACCTGGAGCTTTTTTAAATTGTATTAGTCCCCCACAGTTGTATTATTATTATTATTTTTCATCTTCAGCATGACAACAACATCATCCACCGCGACCTGAAGGCTGAGAATATCTTCTACACCACCACTTACTGCATCAAGATTGGCGACTTTGGTTTCAGCGCTGAATGCAAACCCACCGATATTCTCACCACTTTCTGCGGCTCTCCGCCTCACGCGGCCCCTGAACTCTTCCGGGACAGGGGTTACATCGAGACCTCCGGTGGACATTTGGGCTCTGGGAATCCTGCTGTTCTTCATGGTGACGGCCACGTTCCCCTTTAAAGGCTCCAGCCTGAGAAGACTGTGCTTCAGCATCCTCAGGGGTTCCTACGCCATTTCCCGATTACGTCCCTGTGGTCTGCCAGTGTGTTATTAAGGGAATGCTGAGGCTCGTTCCCACAGACCGCATTTCCCTGTCGCAGATCATGTCCAGTGCTTGGCTAAGGGGAATTGAGTATCCACAGGCGTACCCACCTGCTTTCCCCACTCCTGCGCACCTGGCCGACCCGTCACGAACGCTTTCCAGTGCTGAACGGTCGTGTAGAAGCTCGCGCTGGAGGATCTGGGCATCACCGAAACTCACCTGAGGAACAATGTGGTGTTGGACTGCCGTAGCCCGCTGACAGGGGTTTACCGGATACTTCTGCACCGAAACCAGAGAGAGCGGATCCGGAGAATCCACGGGATTCACAACTCTCTGTCACTCCAACACACACCTCGGCAAGAGATGCTGGTCTCACCCTACAACCATCCGCAGGAAAGAAGAGCAATCCGCATTGTGTGCCATCCTATAGACAACATGAAGGAACAAACAGAGATAGACGATTGATTAAGTTAGGTCTGTTTTTGTTCTTGTTGAACAAAGTCTTAATGAGCTATTTTATGTTTTTAAGTGTTCAAATTGCAAGCCAAGCTAAATTAATACATTTTAATTGGTGCTGCGCAATGATTAATTGCATCCAAAATAAAATCTTTACATAATATTTCTGTGTGCATATTTAATTTGTATATATAAATACAAACACATGTATATATTTAAGATGAATTAAAATGTGTCACTTATATATAAAATATTTATATCTAAATTATGTATAAATGTAAAGTCTAAACAAACAATATTTCTTAAATACAGTATATACATGCATGTGTGTGTATTTATATATACAAAACAATTATACACAGTACACACATATATATATAAACACCCATTTTTTATTTTGAATGCGATTAATCGTTGCCCAGCACTCATTTTAATAGTGTTGGGGCATAATAATAATAATAACAGCACTGACAGTAAGATGGTTGAGTTTTACTGAATATAATTTTATACTTTTTTCAATAAGAATTTATATCATTTACTGTAAAAATTGTATGACTTGATTAATAAATAGCTATGGTTCTATATTCCATAAATCAAACCTTATGAAACCTTATGACTTTGTAAATTTAGCAAAGCTTGTTAGCAAAGCTTGTAAAAACATGATGGTCTTCTATTGGCCTGATTAATCAAGCTAATATGTAAGGGTTATCTCAATTACATTTTTATGTAACTGTTCCATAGAATTGATATTCTTAAAAGGGCTAACATTTTAAGTGTATATAGGAAAGAAAAAACACAAAAGTACAACAAAATTATATGAAAAGCAAATTAAACATCTCAAAGTAGTATAAAGCCTAAAAAAAAAAATCACTTATTCTTCGAACTCATGTATGACTGATGACCAGCAGAGGGAGACCGAGACTGCTCGTGTAAAGAGCTGATATAATGCAGTCCATCTGTAATCCTTTTTTATGTATTAGGACATATTTTTATTTATATTTATTTTTATTATTATACATATGAATTATCAGTGTCAAAACAGTAAACATAGCAATGGTCTGATCTGATGGTGATATTACATTTTCAAAAGGTTTTAAACATTTCATGAGTCATTTTTCTAACGTTCCCATTAAGTTATGGAAACGTTATTAACGTTCATTTAAAAAAAATTAACAACGTTTTTCTGAGTTATGAACGATAAGTGAACATTCCATTGCATAGCCTAATTGTGCAAACATTGTTACTTTTGAATTGTCTCTGAACATTCTGAAACTTGAAACATTTAAAACATGTTAGAAGAACGTCCAACTAGAACGTTTCAGAAAAGAATACGTTCATGAATGACGTATACAACGTATTTTGAGAACATTATTAAAGACCTGATAACTTTAAACATTAATGTTACAAGAAAAAAACAGTTGTTCATAACTTTAAAGGAGAACTCCGGTCAATTTTAACATTGAGCTCATTTTTTGTACATTTGGAGTGCTGTCAGTCAGTACAGAAAAAACGACAAAAATCGGTGTTGCTTGTTATCCTCTTTGAAATTCGCACCCTGTTGACTTCAATGGGGCAAGTTCTAAACCTGCTTTTAGCTTCTTAACATCCTTGATTTGTCATTACAGAGGGCACAGCCATGTGAGTGGCGTTATTAAAAGTGACCACGGTCAATCTGACTGATGTAAATGATATGAATAAAAATTATGTTAATTCAGCCAGCGCGCCTACCTCTATTTGCTTCCTGTTTTCAGCGAAGTCCAAAGTAGTCGATTGTCGAGTTTGCGCGCGCGATCATTGGTAAATGATGTTCAGCATCTGATTCGGATGAATTGAGATGAATTTCTCCATTTGAGTTGATATTCTCAGAACATCACACAGCACCGTCATTGGCTGACTGACAGTCTGCGCGCATGGAACTCGACAATAGACTACTGTGGGCTTCGAACCAGAAAACAGGATAGAGGTATGTGCGCGGCGTTAATCGAAGTTCTGAGAAAAATGTAACGTGTTAGCTGGGTTTAGTAACAGGACTGTTTCAATGTCAAGGCACTTTGTGTTTATTAAAAGAGGAATTTAATGCTGGCATGCTTTTTAAAATCATGGTAACAGATGGACGTTTAAGATGCTCCCCTGCTGACAAGTAAAAAAGAGGTGAATTTATTTTGCTTTTATTTCCATTTATTTAGTTATCTTTAAAAATTTGCATTTTCCCTGTACAGAAAAAATATTTCAGGTAAAGCACCTTTTTAATGAATGTGAAAAAAAATACATAACCGTGAGCAGCAATTAAGGGGGTTCAACGCTTTAAACACTTGTAAAAGTATTGTTTCATGGTGTAGCAAACCTGTAACCATCAGAGATAGAAAAGACATTTACAGCCAAAACAGGCATTTTACTGTGGAAATATAGGCCTATATTTTAAAACTTTTTAACAGTTATTGGGGTTAAGCCAAAAATCTAGGACTAGATCATTATAGTAGCCTATAGGTTGAAAAAACTCTAATATTTAAAGGGAAAGTTTGTAGGAATTCCGTTTTTGTCAAACAGTGACCCCTGAAAGTCGCTAGTGGAGTACTTGTACTGTCATAAATAACGAGTGGAAATAAGGTGTGGCCGAAGAAAAGCTGCGATAGAGTTCGTCAGTCTGACGCTCTACTGCGATACTATGTAGTAGCTATAGCCGTTTTTGTGGTTTCCCCCTCATTTCATAGCGCCACCAGGGAGCCAATCGCGTGTCCTTTTTCATGCTACCACAGACCTTACCTAAGGTGTACTGAGTTTGGTGAAATCATCATCACTGTGTTCAGAGGGATAACTGTTTTAGTAAAAGTGGCATTTGGCGCCGTCAGAGACTTTAATTAAAATTTTGTTTAGCCTCGTCATTAAGGTCAGATCGGGCGAAAAACCTAGGACTAGTTCGCAAAAGTATTTTTTCAGAAAAATCCTAATCACCCCAGAATTTTGCTCTTTTGCCATTAAGCGATCCATTAAGTACTTTTGATCGCTGTAGCGCCACCATCAGGCCAATTGGGGCGAGAATTGGTGTCGTTGTAGACGGTGTGAGTACTACCATCCCTCAAAGTTTCAATCCTCTAGACTTACCGTTTTGTCTGCCCGGTTTTCGGGGAGAATGCCAATCCTTTTGAAATTCTAACAATTACAATCAGCGCTACACGCTTGAACCCTGAATACAGTTTTAAAAAGTGATATTGATAGCATAGTATGCAAAAATTACTTTCTGATTCTTTTTTGAACTCATTTTACACACGTGTTTGAGGGGCACAAATGGCACTTGAATGACCTGTCTGGCACAATTCTATGGATTTTAATAGTTCCACTGTTGACAAAACAGATTCAGTGGGATTGCCATCATTAACATGAAAACGCTGAGACGAAGCAGTTAATGTCATCCTATCAAGACTTTCACACCCGCGTCTGATTAATCATAATTCAGCTGAAAGCTCTGCCAAATTCTTTTCATTTTGATTCACTGTAATTTTATGAATTCTAAGGCCCAGGGAAGTATGAAAACACATGAGTCACGCTCACCCTCTCCTCTGTTTGATCAGTGAGCCCTGCAGTGATACTGTACCAAAACACATCCAGATCTGATCTGCAGCTTAGACATTTACCTGCTGGATTTATTGAGCAGCTGAAGATTTCAGACATGCAGATCTTCTACAGAAATAGCGTGTTCCTTGCTGTGTGTTTAAACATGCCAGAAGTTCTAATAATACGTCTTTATCGGAACAATAGCAAGAAATTTAGTTAGAAATTACTTTAGAAATTTACTCACACTTAAGTTGTTCCAAACCTGTGTAAATTTCTTTGTTCTGTTGAACACAAAGGAATTTATTTTTAAAGACTAAGGGTAACCTATTTTTGTTGCATATCTGTTTCTTGAGCAGCAAATCAGGATTTTATACTGATTTCTGAAGGATCATGTGACACTGAAAACTGGAGTAATGATTCTGTAAATTCAGGTTTGATAACAGGAATAAATTACATTTTTAAAATAGAAAACAGAACAAAATAATGTGCATTATACATGACATCAGATGAGTTCATTGTCATATGTCAAAAAAAATGTAATTATTGTTCATGGAGTCAATTATTATATTTCTGCTGCAAAACTGATTAATTATGACAGGTATGAAACAGGTATGAAATTAAAGGATATTCACAATTATCTGAGAGGATTATACATCTTGTCTTAAGCTTAACAACCAATTCCCAGAGCAACTGCTTTTATCATGTTTAGCCGGCACACATTTTTGGCAAGGAGATTGTAATTGCAGGTCTTGGAGTTTCCCTGGATATTTTAATAAATGTAAAACACAGCAAATGGGTATATTTTAGCTAAAGGATGAAACAAGGTCTAAATACTTCATTTGGATTAATCAAAGAGTCAGGGTTTGCATCTTTCTTTTTGGTAGTAATTGATTTTTTAGTTTGCATATGATGCTCTGAGTTTCCATTTCATGGAAAATGAAAATCCAGTCCTTTCCTATAAAAAAAGCATATCACTAAATACATAACTGAAAGAGAATATTACGAAACTCATCTATGACTCCAAAAGAGGCCACAAAATGCATCAAAAATGTATTCATTGTGTGTTCACTGGAAAGCATAAGTAAATTGCTATTGCAAAGTCAACACATGATGAATTTTAGAGCAAAGTGCTCAACACCAATGTCTTCAGTTCGATTCCCTACGAATGTATAATATGTATAGAATTTTGCATTTGGCAAATGCTTTTATCCAATATGTTTTATCAGTTCCATGCATTCCCTGGGAATCAAACCCATGACATGTTTGAGCAACAGAAATGCTGTATATGCATATGCATTTTTTATTTGCCTTTATATGTAAATCTCTTTTACAGCAGTGTCCCGGCTTAAGATCAGCCATCCCGGATGTACAAACACACACATAACAAACAACAACATCCTATAAAATATCAATAAAAATACAGCATCACTAAATCTTTCTTTAGTGCATGCATAAGTGTTTTAATATTATGAAAAGGCACCAAATGATTAAGCCTCCTAAATTCATTTGAAGAGATTTCCTTTCCGAAGGAGCAGCTAAAGGCATTTTACCTAATTTAGTTCTAGCAGGAGGTAGATATTATAATTTGATTGTAAATGCATTAAATAGTTACCATCTGCACAACAGAGATAAGGTGGTAAAAAAGCCAATATTGCTTAAGTACCAATACATTTTCCTTCGAACAGCAGGAGAAGTCCAGAGCAACTCCATTTACTGTATATATTGCACAATCATGTGTAATAAATCTTAAAGCACCTGAGCATTCTGGGACACAAGAAGATAAAAGAGCTGGAACCGTCTAAATAGGTTCTTTTAGAATTCAATAACCACAAAACCTTGCTTGAATAATATATACAGATTGTAAATCACCCAGAGCTTGTTTTTGTTGTTGTTGTTGAGCAAAAGATGAGTTTCGTCAGCATAAAAAGTGAAACCTTGCCTTTCCAATGTTAACATCAAGACTATTAATATATTTAGTAAATAATAATGGCCCCAGTACAGATCCTTGGGGGACTCCCTTAACCACTTTCATTGAGTCTGAATTGATACCTTCCACATGCACACATTTAGTTCTTCTCTTTAAATAAGAATTAAACCACAATGTTGTCTGCCAAATGCATTAATGCAAATTAAAATTTTGTGTAAGGAAAATTAGATTATTCCATTGGAATAAGTAAAACAACTATGTCATGTAAGTTGTGTTCACAAAGTACCATTTCAGGGGTTCTGGGACGAGAAAACATTTCTTATTCTTCATTACGTTTTCACATCGTTCCAGAGCTGTTCACTTTATGAGACCCTCTTTGCCAACCTCATTGTATTCCTCATAGTTGGCATAAGGGAAAGTGCTTGTGCATTCCTGCATGTTAAAGCTGGGCTCCAACATGTTCACATTAAATAAAATCTCTTTGAAGAGGAAATCTAATCCGTCTAAGCTATGCATGCATTCCCGAAACCACCAATAGCAACAATAACAGTTGTCTCAGATTATAAAACAAATGAAACACATAAACACAAAGCGCTGTGGTTGCTTAGGAGCATGAGCATTTGAATGAAGGTTTTTTTGCATTCATGACCTAAATATTTAACCTGACCCACATATTTGGACACGGTTTGCTTTCCTTATATTCTGCATTATTGGCTCTGAAAGGATGTTGTTCCACACCTGAATTGGTTTTTATGCATTAATCCCTGATGATAAAGTTCACCTGCAGGGTTGGGCAGAATATAGCTAAAGGATGATAAATACTCTCTCTCTGCATGCAGTGACATTAGACACACTTTATAGGCCTATAATATTATTATATTTTATTGTAAAAATCAATATTATTCAAGGTTTGCAATTGTACAGAATGTTATTCGAACTCACTAAAATGAATCAGGTAAAGTAATTTGTTAGTGAACTGGATTACCAGCCCGGTCACACTAAATGCGTCTCTGTAGCCGCGCATATCGTGCAATTTATACACGAAAATTTGTTTTTACGTGCATATGATTCGTATAGGTTTAGGAGTGGTGTCGGGTACGTGCCTATGGTATACGTTTCGGTAGAATTTGTGGTGTATGGGTGCATGAGTATTACACGCAATAAAGTGCGTATCAAATGCACGCGAAACTGCGCATCATATATGCACGTAAAATTCATTGTAGTGTATAAATTGCACGATAAACACGACGCATTTTCATCTAGTTGCCTTGTTGAATGCCTATGTTGTTGATTTACTAAAAGAACCTGCTCATTAGAATCATTTTATGCGAACAGGTCAACGCTTGTTGCAATTAATGTTTTGACTCAGCAATTAATGGGGAGTTAATTGTTCGTAAATTGAACTAATACACATTTTTAAGTGATAGTTCACCCAATAATGAATATTCTGTCATTATTTACTCACCCTCAAGTTGTTCCAACCAAACCTGTATAAATTATTTGTTCGGCTGAACACAAAGGAAGATATTTTCAAGAATGTTTTTAACCAAACTGTTGTGGGACAACTTTGACATATATATGTATATATATATATTTTCTCCCCATATTGGCACCAAAACTGTTTGTTCAAACACCAATAGAGATTCACTAAAAATAACCGACTTGGAGTCATGTTTTGTCTACGCTAGTTGCACTGAATGATGTTGACTCACTAAAACAAGTTGATAAAAGTAGGCAAATTTATTCATGATTCGTGAATTTATAGCTATTTGCGTTGTATATTATTGATTCCTTAACCGACTTCAGAGTCATTTCTGTGAATATTCAATTTGCACGAGTGATTAAAAAGTGGCTAATTTGTACAAATTCATACGATCTTACTCGTACGAATTCGATACGATTTATCTAAACCCACGTGATGGGTAGGTTTAGGGGCGGGGTCAGGGGTTCGTACAAATTCATACGAGTTGGCCAATTCGTTAAATATGAATGATTATGCAACCTCACTCGTACGAATTGTTACGATTTAACCACCTCGGAAAATTCATTACGATTACCGTGAAATAGCCTTGGATATCATGAGGATTGGTAAAAACTATAAGTTGGCTGTAGTGATACATCTATGTGACGCTTGAGTCCTCAGGCTTTTGAACGATAAAGATAACTATCTTCATTACTCATATCATTACCAGAGTAAATTACATTTTACAGCCTGCATTTGCACATTTGATGTATAGAAATCCAACTTCGCTGTGGGATATGTTTGGCCTGAAGGCAGAATGAACTGTACCGACTGGAAACAATTTATCACAGAGGAAGCCAATTTCTGGAGACACTTGCTGAGATGTTATCTGAGCAGACATGCCTCAGCCTTTATCACCAACATCGAGGAAGAGCGAGGAAAACTGGCGTAAAGGTGCAGAAACGGGACTTGTTCCACGTGAAACGAGAGCTTCGGGACAACGGTTGCACGCTGGAACCTGCAGGACAGGCGGATATTCAGACAGCGTGCCTAAAGCGTTTGCTATTAGCCATGACAAGAAAGTGATGCTTGCATGGGAGAATTTGGCACATCCTTCAGTAAGAAAACAATAGACACTATGTTTTGGGAGATTTACCATAATATACCATTTAAGTGCAATTTAAATACCAATGTTATGTTGTAAGTTTGCATGTAAAAGACCCCCGAAACAGATTGAAAGATTTATTTATGACAATAATCCAGGGGTTAATTCAGGTTGACTGGGACATTGAAGTTTCTCAATGGGAGAAAGTGTCCCATGCAAACACCCTGAATTCACCACGCCCTACATGTAAAAGTTGGATAATATCCAATACCGTCACTGTACCATGTAAAAGATGACCTTTGAAAAGTAAATTTAACTTTACAAGAGCCACACAGGCTATAAATCTCTGGCTTTTTATTGACCCTGTTATATTGCACAACGTCTCTTTTATTTCACGGTAAAGTGAAAGTAGGTTACAACACAATTAAAACTATTTCATATGTTCTGAAATGGATTATTACTGTCTCCTATGTGTCTAAGAAAGAAACTCAAAACATGTCAGATTTTCCAAGACACTTTATTAGTCTTCAATCAAAATCCAGAGATCTTTCTATGAACTTTCTATGAATTTTCTCAACCAATTTACATTTATTTTATGCCTCAACTATTACTCATTTATTTCTTCTAAGGGATTTTAGGAGAACCATCTGATTTTTAAATTAAACATAACTCATGCAGTTTTGAAAAATCATCTCACAATTATCAACTTGCATCATGTAAAAAAAAGATAAATCCAGTTGTTTTCAAACATTTTATTTTTTATTTATGAGCAAAAATCGGCAGTGTAAAGAATATTTGTTTAGAAACACAAAGAGCTTGTGGCCCAGTTTCAGAACAGCCAAACAATAAAACTCATTTCATCACGTCCTCTATAAAGATACTTTCTCAGTGGGTTCGAGTGTTAAAGTGAACATTAAATGTGAAAAACAGTAGCTCCTCTTAAATAATAAACTCTTCTAAACATATAAAACCTAAATAGAGTAAAGAAATTGAGATTTACAAATATAAATCAGATCTATGAACATTTGATCAATATAGGCTTTCTATAAAATAATCACTTAAGCTTATTGCATTAAGCACAAATCATAATTTACAATGCATTATAATTCCGTACAAACTCCAAAATCACTTGTCGGTGCGTCTGCTGTATAATAAATTCATAAGGAAATAGAAGGATTATCTGTGTTGCTTGCAAAACTTTCCCACCCACAGTTATAGCTAATTATTGTCTAATATTTTATCACACTGACTGTTTATTATAGATACCATGGGGCAAAAAGCAATCAGTCAAAGTGTGCAAAGTGAAAGTTCATGATGCAATAGCTTAGTACAATTAAGCTCTATTCTAAAACATAGTGAGCTGCCTACATAGCAAGCATTATATACTACATATATTGTGAAAGGAATTCAAATATACTTTATTTTTATGGTTATTAGATTATTGTATTGTTAACTTAGCAACATGCAATGCCGAATTGTAAGTCTCCTGTGCGGTTTACATGAGGAGTCTTATATGCACTTAGAAGTAGACATCAAGGCAGCTCACGAGGTTTGGTAACAGAGCCTGGAAGTGAGGGTCACAGCAGCATGTGGAAAAGGGGAAATAATGGCCATCTCCCATTCTGTGCATTAAACCAGCAGTCTGTCAGTGAAGCCACAAAGGTCTGGAAACAGGAACCTGATACCACAGGAAGTGGAAAACACAGGAAGTACTGTGAAGAACACCAGTCAATCCATGCTGAAATATGCCCTCGGAGAGCCGGTTCTCAAAGAAAGAATGTGATTGGCCGAGACACTTGGGCAGCTTTCCCTCTGGTCCTCTGGCTTCTTTAGCCCCTTACATTCTGTGTATCAAAAGAAAAACAATTCATACATTAATACAAGAATTTCACATTTAAGATATATTTCTTTGACAAAGTTAATATTTTATAGTTATTTTGGATGCCATTTTTAGGATTACATTGAAATTTTGTATTCAAGACAAGACATCACAGGTTAGGGTCAAACTTTGAAGCGATTGATGGATATCGCAGTTGATTAACTCTTTACCCGCCATTGATGGAATTTTACATAATTTTTGAGCCAACTCTTCCCTGCCATTGACTGAATCTTCCGGCCTTTACGAGACAACGTTTCCTTGCCATTGACGGAATTTTCCATCTTTTATGAGACTTTTCCTCTATTGGCGGAATTTTCCGGTTTTTATGTGACAACGTTTCCTTGCCTTTGACGGAATTTTCCGTCTTTTATGAGACTTTTCCACTATTGGCGGAATTTTCCGTCTTTTCCGAGACAATGTTTCCTTGCCATTAATGGAATTTTCCGGTTTTTATTAGACTTTTCCTCTATTGGCGGAATTTTCCGGTTTTTATGTGACGTTTCCTTCCCTTTGATGGAATTTTCCGTCTTTTATGACACTTTTCCACTATTGGCGGAATTTTCCGGCTTTTATGAGACGACGTTTGCTTGCTATTAACAGAATTTTCCGTCTTTTATGAGACTTTTCCACTATTGGCGGAATTTTCCGGTTTTTATGTGACGTTTCCTTCCCTTTGACGGAATTTTCCGTCTTTTATGACACTTTTCCACTATTGGCGGAATTTTCTGGCTTTTATGAGACAACGTTTGCTTGCTATTAACAGAATTTTCCGTCTTTTATGAGACTTTTCCACTATTGGCGGAATTTTCCGGCTTTTATGAGACAACGTTTCCTTGCCATTAATGGAATTTTCCGTTTTTTATTAGACTTTTCCACTATTGGCGGAATTTTCCGGTTTTTATGAGACAACGTTTCCTTGCCATTGACAGAATTTTCTGTCTTTTATGAGACTTTTCCACTATTGGCGGAATTTTCCGGCTTTTATGAAACAACGTTTCCTTGCCATTAACGGAATTTTCCGTCTTTTATGAGACTTTTCCACTATTGGTGGAATTTTCCGAATTTTATGAGACAACGTTTCTTTGCCATTGACGGAATTTTCAATCTTTTATGAGACTTTTCCACTATTGGCGGAATTTTCTGGCTTTTATGAGACAACGTTTCTTTGCCATTGACGGAATTTTCCATCTTTTATGAGACTTTTCCACTATTGGCGGAATTTTCTGGCTTTTATGAGACAACGTTTCCTTGCCATTGACAGAATTTTCTGTCTTTTATGAGACTTTTCCACTATTGGCGGAATTTTCTGGCTTTTATGAGACAACGTTTCCTTGCCATTGACAGAATTTTCTGTCTTTTATGAGACTTTTCCACTATTGGCGGAATTTTCCGGCTTTTATGAGACAACGTTTCCTTGCCATTGACAGAATTTTCTGTCTTTTATGAGACTTTTCCACTATTGGCGGAATTTTCTCGGCTTTTATGAGACAACGTTTCCTTGCCATTGACAGAATTTTCCGTCTTTTATGAGACTTTTCCACTATTGGCGGAATTTTCCGGCTTTTATGAGAACAACGTTTCCTTGCCATTGACAGAATTTTCTGTCTTTTATGAGACTTTTCCACTATTGGCGGAATTTTTCCGGCTTTTATGAGACAACGTTTCTTTGCCATTGACGGAATTTTCCATCTTTTATGAGACTTTTCCACTATTGGCGGAATTTTCTGGCTTTTATGAGACAACGTTTCCTTGCCATTGACAGAATTTTCCGTCTTTTATGAGACTTTTCCACTATTGGCGGAATTTTCCGGCTTTTATGAGACAACGTTTCCTTGCCATTAATGGAATTTTCCGTCTTTTATGAGACTTTTCCACTATTGGTGGAATTTTCCGAATTTTATGAGACAACGTTTCTTTGCCATTAACTGAATTTTCCATCTTTTATGAAACTTTTCCACTATTGGCGGAATTTTCAGTTTTTTAGAGACAACGTTTCCTTGCCATTAACGGAATTTTCCATCTTTTATGAAACTTTTCCACTATTGACGGAATTTTCCGGCTTTTATGAGACAACGTTTTCGTGCCATTAACGGAATTTTCCGTCTTTTATGAGACTTTTCCACTATTGGCGGAATTTTCCGAATTTTATGAGACAACGTTTCTTTGCCATTAACGGAATTTTCCATCTTTTATGAGACTTTTCCACTATTGGCGGAATTTTCAGTTTTTTAAGAGACAACGTTTCTTTGCCATTAACGGAATTTTCCATCTTTTATGAAACTTTTCCACTATTGGCGGAATTTTCAGTTTTTTAAGAGACAACGTTTCTTTGACATTAACTGAATTTTCCATCCATCTTTCATGAGACTTTTCCACTATTGACGGAATTTTCCGGCTTTTATGAGACAACGTTTTCGTGCCATTAACGGAATTTTCCGTCTTTTATGAGACTTTTCCAATATTGGCGGAATTTTTCCGAATTTTATGAGACAACGTTTCTTTGCCATTAACGGAATTTTCCATCTTTTATGAGACTTTTCCACTATTGATGGAATTTTCCATCTTTTATGAGACAACGTTTCCTTGCCATTAACTGAATTTTCCATCTTTTATGAAACTTTTCTCACTATTGGCGGAATTTCCCGTTTTTTAAGAGACAACGTTTCCTTGACATTAACTGAATTTTCCATCTTTCATGAGACTTTTCCACTATTGGCGGAATTTTCCGGCTTTTATGAGACAACGTTTCCTTGCCATTAACGGAATTTTCCATCTTTTATGAGAATAGTCTTTGGAGGAAAAAAATGCTTTTTTTTATAAAACGTACCCACATGCATAAAGGTAGAATGAAACTTAAATTATTTTTTTACAGAGGCTCTCTTCTTTATTTTGATATATTGTATGTTCAGATATTACATAGGAGTATTAAAGTATTAAAGCCTATAGGGATTGCAAATAAAACAGAAATTATGATCTCCTACACATATACATTTTAAAATGTACACACCTTCCTCTTCATAGATGAGGATGACTGCATTCTGTCCACCCTCTGCATGATTTCATGGACCCATTTTTCTCTGGGATCAGCGCAAAACATACGGCCCTGTCTCAGTGTGAAGCTGCAGAACATTACATTAAACATCATTAACCATGAGGTCTGACATAGACCGAATATAACAGTCCAGGGTAAGTGCATCATCACTCCTCTGAGTCAGACGTTCAAACATGTTATGCATTGCACACACGTCCCATATGGAAAAGATTAAAACTCAAGACTCATATATTTTCTACCTGAAACATGACATGATTTTATCATAAATAGACATGATAAATTTAAATTTTTGAAGACACACAGTCTAAAAAGTGCACAAAATGGACATTTATAAATGATCATAAATATATGTTGCTTACACAATGGCAGGGATGTTGCAGCCTCCG
Organism: Hybognathus amarus; assembly: GCA_030378365.1. NCBI lineage: Eukaryota > Metazoa > Chordata > Actinopteri > Cypriniformes > Leuciscidae > Hybognathus > Hybognathus amarus. Next base: position 307,132 of record JAQIUQ010003906.1, on the reverse strand, counting down.
TCCTGCTGTTGTTTTCTGTAGCACCGGTCACTCTGCTCTTCATGGACTGTTTAACTTTTCTAACGTACCGCAGGCAGCAGTCCTCATACGAGCCTGGAGACACACAACACATCGTAACTATTTTACAGTCCTTACAGGTGGATGATTTAGTGAATGTGTCACTGTCTCATAAAACTATACATGTACAGGGAAGGGGTGAAAAACAACACGGGTGATTATAGTGTAAGAACGATCTCCCGGATGATTGCTAGCTTAAATTTTTAAGTACAATCAACTTGGATTTTTAAGTCATTTCAACTTAAATTACATTAAACGGACTTAAATGTGTTGAATCTTGTATATCTTATACAATAAAGTTGAATTGCTTAACTTATTTTGATAAGTTAACACCATGTAAAAACACGTTATCATAACTTTTTTTATCATATCATTTTTTACTTTGAAAAATATACAAAATATTTGTTAATATTATGAATAATTATATAATTATATATATATATATATATATATATATATATATATATATATATATATATATATATATATATATATATCACCAGTACTTAATTTATATTATTTCTTTTATATTTATTAAATTATTATTTGCTTTTATTTTACTAGGAGTGGATCAATAGTCATATTATAATTTAGTAATTATTATATCTAAATTATTACAATTTAGTAGTATTGAGTAATATAATCATTTAGTTATTGTTTCCAAAAAGACACATTACATATGCAATATCACTAAAACTTATGCTAAACATGACAAAAGATTTGTTGCATTGCATAAGTGATTTTAAATACCATTTAAAAGCATGCATTTTAACATGAATTTCTGCACCATTAAATAAGATGTTTGTTTGTTTGTTTAGAATGAATTTGAAAAGGCAACATGACTATTTGAGTTATTTGTTGTACTTCTGAATCCATAAGTGCCAACTAAAGATGATGCAGTAACAAATACAAGCACTATGCAATGCGTTACGGCATGTTTTCTAAGTTGCAACCTCAAAAAGTAACCCGATTATTTAAAACACAAGCTTAATAGTTGCATCATCATATGTGGCGTTTACCTTGAGCCAGTGTGAGGTAGAGGAAGCCCAGGAGGACGATGAAGAACAAGACGCTGAAGCGCATGATATCCCAGTGTCTCTACTGTGCAATGAGACAAAAAATCACAAACTGAGAGTGTTTATACGACAAACCTTATCAGCACCAGAGGCCGGTTTTCCCAACATCCTTATATCTCCAGCCTTGACCGTTGGACATCATTAAGAGTGAACATAAAAGAGCTTTATGAGTCGACAAAATGCTGTAAAATCATCACCTCTGAATAAAACAAGCGACCATACATAAACTTTATGGGTTGCATATAGAGAAAAATGTGTTTCCGACACATTAATGTTAATTCAGCTTTAGTAAATCATTAATGAATATGGACTTGAACGCAGTAAAATCGCAATCATCACAATCAAGAGAAATTTCCCGCCATACAAAGTCTGCATCTCAGACAAAACAGAAATCCTCCAGCTTTATATCTTCAAAAGGAGTTTACAGTAGATTTGCTGTTAAACATTATATTGAGTGGTTGCTATAAATGATGTCGGCTCACCTTGTGTGTGAAGAAAGGAGAACGCAGATTCAGGATTGTGCGCGTTTGCCGTCTGCATTGACTTATAACAGGCCCAAGCCTGACACCTGAGCCAGGTAAAGCCACATCCCTCACACAGAAACCTCTTATCAGATCAGTTTACTTGAGAACCGCAGTCAATCAGGATTTGATATTTATTTCCTATCACTGGATAAGCATCCGTGGGTTTCCCTCTCGTAATAATCTTCAGTGTTTGCAAAACTTGTAATATTAAACACTACATACAGGAAATGTAGATTAATAATTAGGAAAATAATTATTAGAAAATAATTCTTAATTATTAAAAAGTTAATAATTAAGATTTTTATAATGTTTTTAAAAGAAGTCTCTTTTCTGTCTCAAAAAATCAAAATAGCTGTTTTCTATGTGAATATATTGTAAAATGTCATTTCACCTTAGAAATCACTCTTATATGTAGATTTAGTGATAAATATACACTCTAAACAATAATGCTGGGTTGTTTTAACCCAAATTTGGGTCGAATATGGACAAACCCAAATGTTGGGTTAAAAGTGTAATTACAGAAATTGCAAATGCTAAATTTTAAATGAAATTTTTAACCCAACATTTGGGGTGTGTCCATATTTGACCCAAATTTGGGTTGAAACAACCCAGCATTGTTTTAGAGTGATGCTAAAATGAATTTCAGACATCTTCGCTTTCATTAAAACCTATGGGTTAGTTGAGTGAACTCATTCAATTTGCGTTCTGTTTCTAAATGACATATCTAAAATATGGGCAATTAAATATGTAAATATCAACTTTCATTAGATTAATCACTTACTGCGATTCTGCGCATCGGCTATTCATTTATTCAACTAAATTGTCAAAATTCAATTTTAAATGGAATAGTTGATTTAATATTTTGAATGTAAAAAAATACATAAATAGATATTAATAAGAATTATATCAAAATAATTTATACATTCTGTAAAAGTTAAGCTGAGGGACCAAACCAAATTTGCAAATGTTTCTAATTATTTTAACTAATACATCGACACATGAAAATTTTACTATTTACAAGTAAATGCACATTGTTCGAAACATGCCACTCGGGGCCTTCTATGCCATGGTGGCCCATCTTACCCAAGGGTCTAATTTGATCTTTTTATTTCAAACAAACAAAAACCATCCAATCTAATAACATTAAAATGTCCCTCTTTAACAAACAGACACAAAACAAATGAACAATGAAATTAGATTAATTAACCTCATAATAGTTTCTCTGCTAACTAAATCCCGCACATATTGATATTTCGACTGAATTGACAAAATGTAAAATAAAGGCATTTTACCCCATCTTACCCAATATCATTCCAGCATTCACAAAGTGTGCTTTTTGCTTGTTTGCGCCACAGAAAATAATGTATAATCGTGACTTTTACACAAACAGAAAGAGAATAAATATTTCACACAAAAAAAAAATTTACCACAATTTCATTCCACTCTCATTTAATATTCAGATTTAGTTTTTTTACCGTGATTTTACTCAAACAAAATATAAAGTTGGAGTGAATCTCAGTAGAATTTGCACATGATATGAATTCCATCAGTTCCCTGTTCATATTATATATTGTGATGTGTGAAGTCAAGGCTTAGAAAAACAAAATTAAAGTTTACATAACAGCAACCTGACAATCAGAAAGCGAAATGCCACGCTAAAAGGTTTTTAGGAAACATGAGATGCGGTAACATCTGTGCTTTTAAGCTGAAGCATGTTTGTGTCTCTTCTGAGGTCGAAATCTGATGAACTTCTCCTGTCACTCGCTTTTTGTATAATTGCAAAATGTAAGAAGTCTAATTCAACACAAGTCAAGTTTAAACAGCCTGCGTTTGGCTCGCATTTCCTCAGAAACGCTGCAAGGCCTGGACTTCACCTTGATGGCTTGTGTTTCAGATGTTTCTCATTACATAACACATGCATGGCAAGAACTGAGCGACCCTCGTCAAATTTGTATAAATTGTTTCATGCAAGCCAAATGACAACATGCTTTAGGTAGAATTATGAATTGAATTGTGTATTTTGACCGTATGCTTCATAACCGTGTTGGTCTTCTCATGCATACAGTAAATCTCAATGTTTTGGTCATGATGCATGCATTTCTATTGTTTATTATGCATGTGTATGATTGATATAATAGATTTAAATGCTTTATATATATATATATATATATATATATATATATATATATATTAATGATTTAATGACATAAATATCTATCACACAAAGGCATCAAATGGCTTTTGAAAGATAAGAAATCATGCACAAACAACCACATTTACTGTCATCTTTTATCTTGAACAGCTCTAATATAACATTTAACATCTAATAAAAGCCTTTTTCATTATTAATCCAAACAATGAAAACTGAATGTATGCCTTTAGATGCTTTTATCCAAATGCATTGGCTGCAAAAGCTATTTTCTCATTTTCAAGAACATCAGAAGTGGTAACATAAAGCTGGAAGTGAACGTTTTTGATAGCAATATTTGATAAATTATGGCAACAGTATTATGTAAACATCTGGCACCAGTCAGCATTAATATAACGTTCACTGTTGGTCAAAAAGCTTGGAATAATTAATATTTTTTAATGTTTTTGAAAACAAAATGTCTCACCAAGGCTGCATTTATTTGATAAAAAATACAGTAAAAACTGTAATATTGTGAAATATTATTATCATTTTAAATAACTGTTTTCTATGTGAATATATGTTAGAATGTAATTTATTCCTGTGTTCAAAGCTGCATTTTCAGCATCATTACTCCAGTCTTCAGTGTCACATGATCCTTCACAAATCACTCTAATATGAGGATTATTATTATCAATGTTGAAAACTGTTTTTATTATTAACAATATTAGACTAAGAACATAATTAAAAATGAATACTTTTATTCATGAAGGCATTTGGCCTGTATTGTGCCAAAAATAACATCAGTGCGAAGAAACACAAGGGACTCCATAGGATTAAAAAAAGTCAAAAGGACGAACTGGAGCGTTTATTTCCCAAGCTGTTCTCTATCTCATGCTGTATCATGTTCTGACAGCGTTTCGCATTATATTTCAAACTCTTCTGTCACCAGAACATTAAATCATGTGTTCTAATGTGTTTCACCTTTGGGCCTGTGTTTCCACTTCAGTCGTCCTGGGATGCTCCATGTGGGAATGAGGGACCATGTGATAGCGATCGGTCACTGTTTATGATGTCTCACTTTCTTCAGAGTTGATTCATAGCAAGAACTGAATCATTTTACTTTCGACAGAGGCACTTTTCTTTTGTTTGTTTCCCACGGTGTGTGATGCTCTCTTTCTATTTTGCCTTAGACAAACAACATGGTGAGATTGATAGGAAGACAGGACTGTGCCTGTTTCTTCAAATGTGTGCTGCTACTTTCTCACTGTAAAAAATAATCGGATTTTAACGGTAAAAGACCGTTTTTTAACGGTAAAAGTTAATTAACAGAACGTTTCCGTATACGGTAAATAACTGTGATCTCATGGGACATTTGATGTAATTTTACTGTAAAATACTTAATCAAAATATTTCCTCATAGTTTTCTTGTTTTTTTTCTAATCAGTTATGTACATTATGGTTTTATGTTACATTTCATGTTGTTAAATTAATGTTTATTGCATTTTTTAATTTCATGTTTGTATACCATGATGGTGTTTAATGTGTGTGTGAATGACACAGTGCAGCTTCTTTACATAATTATTAATCCTCTTGTGGATGAGCTTCACTGTAAAATATTAAATATAAATATTTATATTTATAAAAATATAAATATTTTTGGTGAAGTAAATACTAGTGAAAAAAAACAATGTAATTTACTTGGAAAAGTTATTTCAGGCAAGAATTTAAAAACGAAGTAAATTCCATATTAGTACTTAATTCAAGCGAGTAGAAATGAAAATGTAAATATAAACTCAATAAAATTAAGTCAAAATTACTCAACTTTTCTGATACTGGGGTTCCCATAATGCACTGGACCTTGAATAATTAATGAGGCTCATTTTTCACTGGTTTCCAGCTGTATTTACACTGTTTTATCATTGATTTTTGTTGTCAGTATTAGTAACTTGCCATTTTGTGACATTTCGAGTAAATTTTTTGCTCAAAATGACACATTCAAACACAAAAACGTACCCATTAAATGTTACCGCCATTGTGTATTGTCTAAGTATTGAGGTGTTTGCATTCACATAATGTTTAAAATATGACATGATGTAATATAAATTACTTAGAAAGCACATACTATAAACGACTAATACAATTCAAGATAATTTTTTTGTGAAATGTAAAATACAAAGGCAAAGGAAATCGATATTAATCAACCTTTTACTAGCCGAATTAAAATTACTTATTTTTTTTGTGAAGTTTACTCCAGGTATCTTAAACTGTATTTCACAATTGTCAGTGCAGTTTGCCTTAATTGGTGTACTTAAGAAAATTACTTATTTCTTTAATTTATTTATTACGTAAATTACAAATGCACGATAGAAAAAATATGAAATATTTATTTGTGTGTTATTACCTACATGCCCAAAATAATGATCAAAATTGTTTTCTAACGGATCTGTTTCTTAAAGTTCATAAGAAAACAGGCTCATTATCAAAAAAGTCCCATTTGTCTGAACTCTGACGTTTAGCTGGCATAACAACAGTGAAGAGAGAGAGAGAGAGAGAGAGAAAAAACGTTGGCATCTGGATCCTTCTTTTCCCGTAAGAGATCATCAGAGCATCTTGATGGATTAATGGCACTGATGTCTAACGATAGCAAATACATATTTTCACAAAAAAAGACCTCCAGAAAATGATGGTCTGCCGCCAGTCACTTGTTTCTTTTCTGCCTGAAAAAAACAAATATGCACATTGTCCTCTGCGTAGCCTACCATAACAATCGTTCCCAAAGCCAACTTGACTGCGCTGAGGTCATTTTCTGAGTGTTTTTAGGAGCAAGTATAGATGTCATCAATCATGAGCAGATCAGATTGGCCCCGGGGAAATGAAGAACTCAATCATCACAGATTCAGCATGATCTCCAATCATTATACAGCGTCTCCATGGAGACCGAGAGATTCACATTGCCTGAAGGAAAGATCAAATCATCTAAGCTGCTCTACAAATTCATTTTATAGCTCTATACCCATTCTGTATGACAACGATTGCCTCCTTTAAGTGTTAAGTGTTAATTTTTTGAATATAGGCCATACGTGAAAATGCACATTCCGAACTTAAATGGTTTTACCTCAAGAATTTTTGGCGTATAGCTGTAAGATTGGTCTCGTTTTAAAGAAGACATTTGGCAGATTTTTGTTGAAATAAATTAAGAAAGTGAAACAGAAAAAAAGGTTATAGAAATTTGAGTTTATAAAATTGTAAAATGTAAAAAAATAATATTTGATATAAATATATATTTTCAAAACCTGGGCGACTCTAAAACTGCAAAAAAAAAAAAAAAAAAAGCAAAGCCAAAAATCTGAACAAGTTGTGTTTCAAATTTTAGGTTGAAATCTCAGTAGCTTTGAGTGAGAGTGTGTGTGTCTGCAGTACCGAACGCTTCCACTAGGGCACAACCAGACTCCGTCACTGCCCATATAAGGCGCCGCCATTTACATACGTGTTTTGAGTGATATGATATGAACCATTATTATTCATACAATTTATGAAGTGGACATCCTATTCAGAAGTAATATGAGAAGTTTGGCAGATTTTGATATGAATTCTATGAAAAATTCAGATTTTTTTGTCTAATAATTGAATGGATGCTGTCTTTTGAACTTTTGGCATAAAACAAAGGTTTCTTCCCTTCTTTCATGATTTTTCATGTTCATCGCTATTTCAAAATAAAGGTATGAACACGCCTTAGCTAGAAGTATGAAAATATTCTTGTTGCAAATTGATAAATAATGGCTCTTCTGTAATTTATTTTGAAAATCACCAAAATATGGAAACCCGAAATCTCCTCTCAAAGCACTACTCCCTACCCCCTATGTTGGGGTTAGAGAGCAGAGCACTATATAGTGAGCTTACCAGCATAACAGAAGCCACTTTCGGACACTACTCGATCGTCTCTCGGCGCCGTTGATTACATCATCTGTCTGCTGGTGCCAAGCCGGCTCTGGGCTAAATAGATTTTAAAAAATAAATACATTACATTATATTGAGCTTATTTCTCCAAAATTAAAAAACTAAAAGTAATTTCTGGCCGTTTTTGTTATAATGCGCTACTTCACACATGATTATAACTTATTTTTACGATCAGCGCAATGCATGATGGTATGTAGGGCTTAGGTTAGTGACCATCGGTTGTTCACTACTTTTCAAAATGCATTCTGGGATACATTGAGTGGACTATATAGGGTATAATAATCATCACTATGCATTCGGACAGCACTACAAAATGGCGAGCTCACTATATAGTCCACTATATAGTGAGTAATGGGAGATTTCGGACGCGACACTTCACATGTGCCACTGACTCACACAGAATGGGTTCTAATGGTCAAATATCATGAATAAATCCCTCTTTATACTTTTTGTGTATTCAATATTTGGAATACAATGAAAATGAAAAACACCTGTTTTATACACACGATGGCCTTTAATTTACCCGTTTATCCTTTCATAGAGGAATCTAAATCATTCAATCAAGAGATTATAACTTTTTTTTACTAAATAATCACTCTCATTCATCTTCATCTGTCGGGAGGTCTGGTTGCATGTGGTGACAAGGGTTTTGCCTGAGGGATGTTTAGACACATTTTGAAAGAATATACAGAACGATCTCCTTTCATTTATTAATACTGGAGCTTAATAAAAGGGAGCAGTTGCTTGCCGTTTAATTTTATGCCAAGTTGCTTGGTCAATTTGAGAAACATGATCAACTATTGAGGATCAGAACTTGTGTTTGAGATCATTGTTTGAGATCATTGTTTCAAACTAAGAGCACTCAGGATTTTACTATCACTATTGCCATTGTCTGATTTATTTGTTTTATCATTAATGTGAATGTGATTGGATATAAAACTTCTTGCAATCAGTAACTCATTTCTAATTTGGTTTCTTTCTTTACTGTATGCCGGGGCAGAAATCAATAAGAGATTGTGGCAAAGACTTCACCAAAACATTCAAAATATGAAGGCCTACTTTTATAAGATCTTGTTTTTTTTACATTATATGATCATAATTAAGCAAGAAAGCTGTTTTCACAAATATGAGAACCGCTGCAAATGTGATATTGAGTTTAATTTTATATTTTAAACATTATTTATGCAGCTTTACACTGTAAACAAATATTGTTGGTTTAAAAAATGAAGTAACCTGGCTTGCTTAAAAATTTAAGTGCATTGAAATTGAAAAAAAAATGAGTTAATACAATGAATGAGATTGATTTAATCATCAGAAACTTAAAATATTATGTTATCTGAACTACATAAATTATTTAAGTTGATTTGACTAAAGAAATAATGTTGTGATTACAAATCATGAAAATATGAATAATTATTTATATAATAATTTTTAAAATAATTTATTATATAATAAATATTTTTTACAGTGTAATTTGATGCACCTCTGCAACACAAAGATGAATTTTGTTGTTATTTATTACACTGTTTTATTATTCTAATTGTAGCCTATTGGCTATTTAGTGATGTAAAAAGAACACACTGTGCAATGGTCATGTTTTTTTTACATTGCTTTAACTCATAATTTAAAAATTTATGAAAGATTAAACTTTTTTTATTTAGTCAGTTTAAGTTGAAATGACTTAGACATCCAAGGTGATTGTACTTAAAAAATGTTTTTTATTTTTTTATTTATTTACATATTTTTATTAGGGCTGTGCAAAAAATATTATGCGATTAATTGCATCCAAAATAAAAGTCTGTGTTTACATTGTGTATGCTGTATATAATTATTTTGTATATATAAACACACACACATGCATGTATATATTTAAGAAAATGTGTTATTCATATATAAATTATTTATATTTATATAAAATAGATTGTGTATATATATATAGGCTATATAGTATATATATATATATATATATATATATATATATATATATACATATATATATAGAATTTAAGCGCAAATAATTCTTAAATATATACATGCATGCATAGGTATTTATATATACAAAATAATTATATACAGCAAACACAAATATATTATGTAAGCACAGACTTTTATTTTGGATGCGATTAATCGCAATTAAATTTTGCACAGCCCTATTTTATTCTATAAGACATTTCTCTGGCAGTAAATGTGGATCTTTTAGATGAATTTGTTGAGGTCTGGTCTTGTTCTCGGTTGGTCTCAACTAACACTTTCCAGTGTTAAATATATATATATATATATATATATATATATATATATATATATATATATATATATATATATATATATATATATATATATATATATATATATATATATATATATATATATATTTCATATAATTTAAAATTATACTTTAAGTCTAAATCCAAGGTGAATTTCAGGCCAACCATCAACTCCATCTTATCCAAACTACAACCTTGAGTCAACTTGGCCATCTAGTGGTCATATTGATTACTACAAAACACAGGAATACAAATAATACAGAAATATATTGGAATTAAAAAATGTTTAATGAAATATAAAAATGATAGGCTATGTTCATAATATATAACAAATTATTTTAATTTAGGATGTGTATGTGTATGTAGGCTATATATATTTATATATTAATTTTAGCATTCGATTAGCAATATTCATCATTATATTACTTATTATATTATTACTTAGTATTAAGGAGCGAAAAATAAATAACAACAAATAACAGTGACAAATAATAGAATAAATAATTACGCCTTGTAATATGTTAACATTAGATAATCGTTTAATAAAATTAATTGTTTTTGTTAGATGTCAGCAACAAGACAAAGGGAAAGTATTCACAAATAGTAAGAATGTGGTGATTTTTAACGAATACAAATGATAATTAGGCATTGTAAGATAATATTTATATAATAATAATAAATAGGCTATTGTTAGTAGATACAACACACAAAGGGAAATAATGATGTTAAAATAGGCCTAGTGGTTAATATCTAGATGTCATAATAATATTTATTTAAATATGTAACATAAGATTTTTTTCCGAACGATTTACAAATAGTAAAATAATATCTATACTATTACAGATATTATTTACTAGATATTGTAATAATATTAACATTATAGAGCATTATTTACCTCACAATATTAGTTAAAAAATTTACATAGCCAATACTAATACATAATATTGTAAAATGTCATATAAATGGACTAATATTCAAATGTAAATGCATTTCAAGTGCAGCTGCTCTGTGAAATAAAAGCGCACTAGTGCCGCGGTGCATTGTGGGTGTGCACGGAGAAGTAAAATGGCGGACTTGGCGAACGAAGGTAGGCAACCGTGTGAATCCGCAAAATGAGCAAAATAAAGCAAATAAACCGCCACCATGAGCCGTACACACCATAATAGTGTTGGTTAGAGTTCAACATGGGTTTTTGGCGCGTTCTGTGCGCATTCGTTGCTCTGAGTGGGAGTGTGTGTGGATGTTTAGCTCAAGATAGCCGATGAGTGTGTTAGCTTCGCAGGCTAAACAGCGCACTGACAGAACTGTGTGTATGTGAGTTAGTGTGTTGTGTAGCTAACAGACGAACCCCCGGCCTCTCGCTGTGTTTCTCTTTTTGATTTTTAGGCGGGTGGAAACGCACGCGCCTCACCCCGATGCTCTCGCGTGCAGCACATACGCGTGCACGCTCTAAAATAATGCAATGTATAATAAAGGTTTAATGAATGACGCTTTTCTATGTGCACGTGATGTATAAAATCATATTTAGTATCACAAATATGTGGCATACACGTCCACAGTTATCCAACTAAAATGCATTGTGCATAAATGACATGTTTTTAAATTGACACTGTTGGTATGCATTTTGCTTGCAGCGTGTTCTATTCTAATCGTCTGTCCCCGTTTGTTAAGTAATAATTCATTATTTATCCTTCTTTGAGACAGTCCAAATTCAGAAACGAAAGCTATGTCTGCTGGGTGGGGTAACGTTATTGAGTTGCTCATCCCGTGGTTTCTTTAAATATGATATGAATTATGCACAAGCATTTTTGGACGTTATTCTGATAAATGCATCGATAATTAGTCGGGAAATGGAGTTTGGAGAAAGTGGCGGTGGTTCGTCCACGGTCAAGCCGCCTGTCGGTGCTGCTCATGCGGCTAGAGGCGTTACCGGACTCCGCTGTCTGTGCGAACGCAGGCCCGCCCACCCTTCTCCTGCCCCGGGGTGAAATGCAACCCCATGCACACATGATTTAGCCCCTCTAGGACTCTAATGTCCTCCAGTACAGCAGCCTGAGTGGTGAGATCACCCATCGGTGGATTCCTCACCCCTTGACCTAATTACAGTGATGTGCATGGGTTTACTTACAGTGAGCCACCCAGAAGACTATGATTTGTTGTGGGAAAGGCAGCTGTTTACAGATGCACGTGTGTTTGGATTTATTGCACACCTTTGTGGTTTGCAAATCATCTTCGACAGGCCTTATACTGTCTCTTCCTTACAAATATTAGTTTTATTACCCTCCAGTTTTGTTGCTGTCAACGTGCTGTTGCTAAAAATATCAGACCGTGTCAGCCTGATCATGTGCCTCTGTTTATTTACGAAGCATGACGATCATTTTAAAGCCCTCTGAATGAGCCAGAAGTGTCTGGGGTTTTATTGGTTGGCTTTGAGATAAGACAACACTGGCTAGAGACTGTATGGTTCGCTGTTGCTGGTTACTCCTGCTGATCAGATCACCCAGAGGCTTGTAATACAAGAACATACTACAGGTTGCAGTTCAAAGAAAGTGGTCGATTGATATGACTTTTTCCAATGCAATGGACAACATTAACATATTTACTTTAATGCATTTTGCAGATGCTTTTTTCCAAAGTGACTTGCATTGCAGTCATGGAATCAAACCTATAACCTTGGCATTTGCTTAAATATTGAGTAATTGCTTAAATATTTGAATCACCTTTATCTTAAACATATAACGATCGTATTAGCATATGATAACCCTTGCATTCATCACTTCAAATTGGTTTAGGGCCCTATAAAATCCGTTTTATTTTTCCCAATTCCATTTATTTTTTCCCAAATTCCATTTTTTCCGTTTTAATTTTTGCGAATTCCATTTTTCGTTTTAATTTTTGGGAATTCATTTTTACCATTTACTGTTATTTTAGTTGTAAAAAGAGTGTGCTTTTTATTCCTTGATTGCAGAAATTATAGGGCCCTATTGGTTTTCTGCTCCATATCCGGCATTGTTTTTCTTTCATCGCGTTCTTAATAGATTAAATGTGATATAATAGGTTAATAAATGTTGCTATTGAACATTGCTGCCTTTTGTTATATTGCTGTTTTTTTGCAAAAACGATAAGCTACTGGAGGCTGTATGTTACAGTGATGTTTTCATGGATAAGGAGTGTTTTTATGCATGCCACAACCACAAATACCTCAAACCCCCTTAACCATGGTAAAATATCTGCATTAAATAGCATCAAGTGGTTTATTGATAAAGTTCTCAGTTTATTTTAAAAATGTTATTGCTTTTAACACAATGGCAAACTATGACTTATCCTGTAAAGTGTTTTTTTTTATGTATATATACATGAAAATGCACATTTCAAACTTAAATGGTTGTAATTCAAGAATGCTGTAGAATATAGACGTAAGATTGGTCTCGTTTCAAAGAAGACATTTGGCAGTTTTTTGTAGAAGTGAAATAAATTAAGAAAGTGAAACCGAAAAAGTTATAGAAGTTTGAGTTTATGAAAATGTACAATGTAAACATTTAAAAAAAATAATTATTATATTTTATATGAAATATAAATTTTCTAAAACTGCAAAAAAAAAATCAAAGCCAAAAATCTGAACAAGTTGTGTTTCTAATTTTAGGTTGATTTCTCAGTAAATGAGCTTTGAGTGAGAGTGTGTGTGTCTGCAGTACCGAACGCTTCCACTAGGGCACAACCAGACTCCGTCACTGCCCATATAAGGGCGCCACATTTTCATATGTTTTGAGTGATATGAACCATTATTTACACAATTTTCATACAATTTATGAAGTAGACATCCTATTCAGAAGTAATATGAGAAGTTTGGCAGATTTTGATATGAATTCAACCTCTAAAAAGCATAAAAATAACAAGTATGTACGTTATAGCTTCCTGCCACATCACAAATGTTGAATTTATTATTTTTTTCTTTATGTTTAAAAAAATTTCAGACCTTTTTTTCTAAAATAATTTATTGAATGGATGCTGTCTTTTGAACTCTTGGCATGAAAACAAACTGAGGTTTCTACTCTTCTTTCATGATTTCATGTTCATCACTATTTCAAAATAAAGGTCTGAACACGCATTAGGAGTATGAAAATATTCTTGTTGCTAATTGATAAATTACGGCTCCTCTGTTTATTTTGAAAATCAATCACCACATATGAAAACTAGAGATTGTAAGCTTTCATATGATCTATAGTTTGTCAAGATTAGTTTAGGTTTAGTATAGGATATAACACCGGTGGGCCGGTTAAGTCTGATGTCAATGATCTCAAATTTGCTTGGGGTTCGATTGTTTTGTCCAAAAGTGCTTATGTAGTTAAACTAAGATATTACATCACAAACAACATTTGCTTTGGATGCTATTGGTCCGTCAGTTCGTTTCATGGCCAATCCTCAAACAAACCATTTTAGGAAATGACCTATTTTGTGAAATGCGAATGATTATCTTGCATGACTTTGGATATTTTTTGTAGGGAAACTTGGATTGATCTAAAATGTAACAATGGTACATTGCAGCTGACCTGTTTTCTTGCTTGTTTAAATGAAATTTTGGCTTGAAATGAAGTAGATATCAGATTTCCAACTAATTTTCTTTCTATTTTGTTTCTTAACAGAGAAGCCTGCCATAGCTCCTCCAGTGTTTGTATTTCAGAAGGACAAAGCACAGAAGGTTGGTTTGCTCTGAAAGCAGTCTTTTCAACCACACAGTATCATCATTTCTGTTACATATACTCACATTATCACAGAATTAGTAGGAATGTCAATTTTCACAATTCCCATGATCGATCGTGATTTAAATTAACGATCAGTTCATCGAATTAATCATTAGCATTAATGTGCAAACAGCTTTTCAGGCTCAAAAAACTACGTTCCTTACCAAATTAATAAGAATGGTTTTTAATCTAAATAGAGGGTTAGTAGGTTTGTAAAATCTTCTGATCTGATTGATATTTTAAATTAATTATTTAATATATAAATATATTATATAAATATATATAAATACATTAAATAAAATAGCGTTCTCATGTTATGTAATATGACCGTCCCAAATTAACCATCGTTATTATTAGTCATGTGAATGAAAATTATAACGAGCGCTCAATGAATAACCGTTGAGCGCTTTGTTAGCGTTTATTTAACTCAAAGAAATGCAATCCTATTTGATATTAATCAGTTATATACAAAATAAAAAACGTAATATTAATATTAAATTATATTAATATTATATTAAATTATATTTGCACAAAATGACGTGAATGCACAAGTGAACTTAAACTAAGTTACGTGCCATTCAGAATGACTCATGTTGTGGTGGACGCGCTCTTCCTGGAACAACGTGACATGGCATAATTCACCCAAATAATTCACAATGTTTTATTACAATATTGTTCTCTTTATAATCTTGTGTAATATGACAGTCCCAATAGCCATTATTAGTCATGCATTGTCGTTTAAGCTGAGCACGCTAAAGATCACATAAATTCTTTACCAAATGCATCCAATATGAGATAAATCAGATATAGATAGGCATACACAAAATAAACTATTACAACTTACATTCGCACAAAACTAACGACTGCAAATGCACACGCAAACTTAGTCATGATGAAGGTGTAAAATAGTCCCAAACAACTCCGTTGTGTGTCATTCAGCGCATGATCCTGCTTAATCGATGATTAGTATGTTTTATCGATTAAATGTATTATTAGGGCCCTATAATTTCCGCGATCACAGAATAAAAAGCACACTCTTTTTACAACTAACATAACAGTAAAGGGTAAAAAAAAATGAATTCCCAAAAATTAAAACGGAAAAAACGGAATTTGCAAAAATTAAAACGGAAAAAAACGGAATTTGGGAAAAAATAAAACGGATTTTATAGGGCCCTATATTATCGACAATTAATCGATCGTCGATTAATCGTTGACATCCCTAATAAGTACTTTAATAAAGCTTATAGTTTGAATATAAACACTGATGTCTACAGAAGTGATCTAAATTGCCTTTTGAAAATAATTGAATATTACATATGTAATTTATTCATTCAAGAGATTAAGAAAAAAACGAATTCATCTTGTAGTAATTTTTTTTTCTTATAAATAATTCAGATTTTTAGATTCAGAACTTTTTTGTTTAATGGGCTAGTCTGCAGCAATTACCATTTTATCAGAAACTCTATTAAGTTGCATGTTATTTTGTTTAGTTGTTTGTTCAGAATCATGAAATATATATATTTGAAAAATAGATTGTGGTTTTCAATTCTTCCCAGAACTGTGCAGCTCAACCATGTCATTTTTGTAGTTGAACACACTTTCCATAATAGCCTGAGGATGTGATGCTGGAATACACTTAGTGGGAAGTATTTAATTTAGCTTTGAGTTTTATTGCAATAACAAAATAGACATTTTTCAATAAACACTTGCGGCATGAAATTAGCATCTGGTACCTGCCAAATTTCAGCATTGGCAAGTAAATTCACCTACTCATCTGGCCTGTTTGGCTGTTAGTGAGATGAATTTCAGCCGCCGTATGACTGAACACGGATGCAAAAACATGATTTCCCCGAAGTATTTTAAGCAAATTAAACAAACTCCACATTTTAATGGGATGGTTTTGGCCCTGGTGAGAAATAATTAAAAAATGTGGATTGTGTTTTCCATTGTACAGTGTGTTTCTGTGTGATCAGATTAATTAAATTATTTTTGTCTGTTCCAGAGATCCGCCGATGGGTCGAGTGCAGAGGACGGAGACGGTGAGTTAAAGTTTTTCAGATTCTAGTAATGCACCAAGAGAAATTCTAACTTGAAAAGTTCATTTTAAATAAAATTGCGTTTGAAACTGTTTTTTTTTTTGCACATTTGTTCCCTTCGAAACATCCCATGAGATGTTGGTTAGTCTCGCTGTCTATAAAATGCATGGTGCATACATTTGCATATAGACTGCAGCAGTATTACTTTAGTATCACAGAGGTTAGGGATGTCAACAATTAATCAACTATCGTTCTAATTGTCGATAATGCATGTAATCGATAAAATTTAAGTTGGTAGGATCATGCACATATGTGCTGCTCAACCACGAAACATGTAAGCGAGCGCGCGATAACGTGTTTTAATATTAAACAGTGCTATTAAAAGTGAATTAAGCCGAAAAAGAGGCTTTCTGTGTGCACGATCCGAGTCAGAGACAAACACATGGGTTTTGGATGCACGCCTACAAACAAAAATGTCAAAATGCCTTTTTTGGATTTCCGTGCATTCGCTCTTAAAGTGACAGCAGCCTAATAAACCTGCTGTCATCAATGATAAACAAATAACTAAGGAAAATCACACACTGATCTTGACTGAATAACTTTAGTATCTTTAATAAGAAGTAATCTATAGTTAATGTATTCAGTAAGACTATGCAGTGTTATTTTAAATTTGATTATTCAGTTTTTTTGTGGTTGTTTTAAGCTATTATCTGAATAGTACATCCTGAAAAACTGTTTCATTTGTATTTTAGTTCTGTTGTATTTATTTGTACGTTTTGTTTGTATTTAGTTTTTTTGTGATAGTTTCAGTCTGAGGACTTCTCTTACATTTGTTAACCTAGTATTAGAATAATTGTGAAATGTCTCTATTTAAAATTACTCATATTGTGAAATAAGACTTTTTTAATAGTGATTATGATTGCTGCAATAATCGAGCAGCCCTACATGTTTAACATTTTTTTTAATGTCTATATAGTTTTTTGCGAATTTATTTAATTTTTATTTGAGTTGTTTTAGTACATCAAGTTAAACTAAAAGATATTAGTTTAAGTTAACACTATAATAACCCTGGATTGCAATATTTTGTTGCACTCTTTTAAACCTGGATAATTTCACATGCAATCTGCTTTTGCTCTGTGTCAAATTTTTTATTGATTCCTGTAATTTTTAATTGTCTTATTTGTTTATTTTGACTTTAATGCACTATAATTTCAGTCTCCAAAAATATCATAAAATGCCTTTTTTGTTATTCTGATGAAATAGAAAATGCATAAAAAACCTCCAACAGTTGATAACAGAAACATAAGCAGCATGCACATGAAATGATTCAGTTTTTTAATATTTCATGTAAACATCGCCTGATGATGTTTTGCTGGAAAATAACTTGTATATGATATGTGATGGGACGCAGACAGTAAGACACTAACACACTGTCTACATGAAATATATTGTAGGTTGCAGATGTGCTTGTATCATCAGTATGAGAGTTTTTTGGAGGTCATTGTCTGAATTTAAAGTTAATAATGCATTTAACAACTCTGACACTGATAATACGTTTTTCTATACAGTAGGGCCCTATAATTTCTGCGATCACGGAATAAAAAGCACACTCTTTTTACAACTAAAATAACTGTAAAGGGTAAAAATGAATTCCGAAAAATTAAAACAGAAAAAACGGAATTTGCAAAAATTAAAACGGAAAAAACGGAAGTTGGGAAAAAAAAATGGAATTTGGGAAAAAATAAAACGGATTTTATAGGGCCCTAATACAGCTTTTTATTTAAACTAGGGCACTACTACAAGGTTACTCAGCGTTACTGTTCAATGTTACCGCGCTAACACGTGATTAATTCAAAATCCTTAACAAATAAATGATGAAGCACGAAAGATTGCATCGTTAACGTAATTTATGACACGCAATTAGATGATCTTGGGAAGTCGGGAGTTCTCGCAAGAAAAGATGGCAGTTAAAAATGGCAATTTATGAACAGCCCTTATTTAAACATGTAAAAAAACCAATAAGTCTACGGTTACTACCATTATTTTCTAAAGAAATTGTGCAGTTATTCCACAAATATTGATTTAAAATGAGAATTTTTCGGTTCTCGGCACTGTGTACTGAAATTGAGTGCTTCAATAGTTTTAGTTTCTGTTTGGTTTATTGATTTTGAATTGTGTTCTTCAGATTCAGATCGGGATGATGGCGAATACTGTCTCCCAGTAAAGCGAGAGGGACCTCATCTTTGACCCAGTTCCCCCCATCACATTCAGGTGAATCTACAACCATCTGTTTCACTGCAGTGGATCGACACTGTTCCCTAAATACAAGTGTTATTTGGCTGAATTTAACTGAAAGTTTAATGCTCCTCTCTTTCTCTCTTGCTCTCCCTCCTTCTACAGTTCCCAAGAATAATATCTTTATGCCCTCAAGTTTATGCCAGTCTCCAACTGGTAATTCAGACTCTGAGCCAGGTAAGAACCAGCCTTATTTTCAATCTTTTTCTAGTAACTAGAAGCATTACGCATGTCCAGCATCAAATAAGTGTTCTGATCACTGGTGACTACATCAATGAGGCCGAAAAATTTGCAACTGTGGCTTTGGACCAATGAGATTTTACAGTGGGAGGAGCTACAAATCAGGATGCAGTATAAATAGAACTTGAAACTGGCGAAAATGTCTTGTTTTGAGAGCTTTGTTC
Source organism: Hybognathus amarus (assembly GCA_030378365.1). NCBI lineage: Eukaryota > Metazoa > Chordata > Actinopteri > Cypriniformes > Leuciscidae > Hybognathus > Hybognathus amarus. The sequence goes on along the minus strand of JAQIUQ010003906.1, from coordinate 287,646 downwards.
TGCGGCCATACATGGTCTTTGTCATGTTTGACAGTCTTAGGTTTTGTTTACACGGCACACATCCAATTTGGTTTTCGCATCGTCATTTTTCACATGTGGATGTGGTTTGGATTGGGTTTGTAAACATCAGATTCCTTTCAGATTTTTATTCAGACTTGAAAAAAAAAAAATTTGAGTTGTATATGTCAAACAATCAGATTTTGCCGCGGTTTAAAAGCTGTATATTTTGTCTGGCCATATAACCAGATTTTCTCTGTCTATTAATAGGATGCATTAAAATGAAATTGTTTTGTAGTCTTTACTTGAGGCACTTTATATGTATATAAAAACACAGACATGATGCATTGGTGTATAAGTAATTTCCAGGTGTATACACGACAATGATGTACTTAAAGGAGTAGTTCACTTTTAAAAAAACTCTATCTGATAATTTTCTCACCCCATGTCATCCAAGATGTCCATGTCTTTCTTTCTTCAGTCGAAAAGAAATTAAGGTTTTTGATGAAAACATTCCAGGATTTACTCCATATAATGGACTTCAATGGGGTCCAAACGGTTCAAGGTCCAAAAAACACTTTCAGTGCAAACTGCAAACGGTTCAAATGGCTTTAAACGATTCCAGACGATGAATAAGGGTCTTATCAAGCGAAACGATCGATCATTTATAAAAAGTTAATGTAAGTTTAAGCTCAAATGGTCGCGCTTGGTCCTGTTCGAACCCGTTTATCAAAATGAACTAATCTTTTTCCGAGTCGTTTGGTTCATTCAACGAACGAAATGACTCGGAAAAAGATTCGTTCATTTTGATAAACGAGTTTGAACAGGAGAGTCACGAACGCGCATCACAGAACAGAGCAAGGTGACCATTTGTGCTTATAAAATTTAAACTTTGTTATTTATTTATTAAATGAGCGATCGTTTCGCTTGATAAGACCCTTATTCATCATCTGGAATCGTTTAAAGCCCTTTGAACTCGTTTGCAGTTTACACTGAAACTGTCTTTTGGACCCCATTGAAGTCCATTATATGGAGAAAATCCTGGTATGTTTTCATCAAAAACCTTAATTTGTTTTCGACTGAAGAAAGAATGATATGGGCGTGAGTAAATGATCAGCAACATTTTTCTAAAAGTGAACTATTCCTTAAAAACGGGAATGTTTTTCCTTGTTTTGTTGGCGTGCAGACCACAACACTGTCAAACAATCCCCGTTCACATTCACAAATCCACGAAAATGATTAAAAGCTCTCTATTCTGTTATAAACATGCATAAAACTTCCTTCATATTCATGACAAATGTCATTAAGTGTCATTCGCTCAGTTGTGACATTTGTAATGCAAATGACATTGTTTGAGATGTCTTTATGACACCTTGACATAAACCAATACGTCATAACCCGTCAGTGTCTTTGTCATGATAACTTGACATTACTAAGACAATCTGGGTCTAAAATCTGTGTCTAAGTCCTTATCTGATTTATTGGCCTGTGTAAATGACATTAAAAGTCGGATGGGTGATAATTTTCTTCGGTTAAATGAAAATAAGACTGAAGTTATTTTATTTGGCGCCCCACATTTGGTAGATAGCCTGACCTTTGATTTAGGACCTCTGAAAGCCAATATTCGCACTCATGTAAAAAAAAATGGGTGTCATTGTCGACTCTGAGTTAAAGTTTGACAAGCAAATAAACTCTGACAGGAGTTTTTTCCAGCTCAGGAGTTTACGGAAATTGAATTCTATTTTATCTTTTGGCAACCTAGAGATAGTTACTCATGCTTTTATCTCAACAAGGCCGGATTATTGCATCGCTTTGTATGCTGGTATCAACCAGTTTTCACTAATGCGCTTTGCAACTGGTCAAAATGGTGCAGCACATTTATTGATGGGGAAGAAAAAACGTGAGCGTATCACCCCTGTTTTATCACATTTGCATTGGTTACTTGTCAAGTATAGAATTGAGTACAAGGTTTTGACTTATTTAAAGCCTTGCATGGTCTTACTACAGTTTATATCTCAGATCTTATTTGTCCATATTCTCCACCAAGAACTCTTAGATCATCCTCTGACAAATTAACTATCGCACACTCATGCTTGAAATCTACAGGTGACGGAGCTTTCTCCGTTTTTGGGAAGAAATGCTGTTTTAAGGTGCTATAAATAAAAGTGACCTTGACTTTGACCTTGACAACACAACCGGTCATAAATGTGACATAGTAGATTCATTATCAAACATAAGAAACCACCTAGCTTTATGGGTTAGCCTCACATTACATTAAACTGTCATGTGGTTGGTTTTGACATTGGCTGTCATGAAGCCATTATGACTTTTTAATGACATTTCAATTAGTACCACTGAAAAATATTCATGACACAGGACATGACAGCCAATGTGAAAGCTAACCACATGACTGTTCAACTTAACCTGTCAGTGTCTGTCATGACAACTTAAATTGTGATGTATTGGTTTGTCAAGTTGTCATAACAAAGACATCTTAAACAATGTCATATTTGCATTCAAAATGTAATTATTGAGCGAAAGACACTTAATGACAGTTGTCAAACATGCATAAAACCTATTTTCTATATTTATTTTCAGACTTCACTTTTTCAATTGGTTGCACCAGCATTTAATTTGGTCGAACTTGTTTTTTTTTTTTTTTTGTTGCTACATGCCATGGGATTAATCAATGCATGCTGATGAATTGTGGTTTTAATGGACCAAAGCTAGCAAAGGATTTCTGGGTTGCAGCATAAATACCTGTAATAAAGCCTATTAATTATCATTGCCAAATTTCAGGATTTTCATGGATTTCGGACTGTAAATGTAAGCATTTTACATTTGAATTATAGCCTCGACCGATAAAGGATTTTGAAGGCCGAGAACAATACAAATATTTTTTGGTTTTAAAATCCGATATATCGGCCGAATATTTTTTTTTAATTTGTTTTATTTCAGAAACGCGCAACAAAACATTAACAGATTTCCCTAACATTAGTTATTTGTAGTTATTTATGAGTTTTGACTAGAATAATATGATAATGCATTTTAAAAAGAAACTTGTTTCTTTTATTGTCACAACAGAACAGACTGATGATAGTGGCATTAGCTAGCTTTGTGGTTAGCTAGTCTATGATGAGCCATAATTTAGCAATGGATAACGTCATACTGCAAATTGTAAAACATACATTTTCAATATAACAGGCCAAGGTAATACTTTGTCACATTGTCAGCTGTTCTTTTGAACTTTCTATTCATCAAAGAATCGTTCATCATATTAGAGTGATTTGTGAAGGATCATGTGACACTGAAGACTGGAGTAATGATGCTGAAAATTCAGAGGAATAAATTACATTTTAATATATATTAACATAAAGAAGTCATTTTAAATTGTCATAATATTTCACAATATTACTGTGTTTTTTGTGTATTTTTTATCAAAAAATTGCAGCCTTGGTGAGCAGAAGAGACTTCTTTTAAAAACATAAAAAATCTTACCGACCCTAAACTTTAGACCGGTAGTGTATATGTAAACAAAAACTTTTATTTTTGATGTGATTAATCATTTGACAGCCTATTTAAAACACATTTGCATCTCTCATCCTCTAGATAAAGTGAGCTACGCAGAGTAATGTAAATAGAAGAGACTGTACATGCATCCAAAGACGGCTTTCTATTTTGGTCTCTGTTTGAAAGAGCACAAACCCAGCCAAGCGCACTAAACCCAAATGTGTTCCAGCTACTGTCAGGAATGTGCTAAATCAAGTCCAGAGGCCCGTTGTGGAGGGGACTTGAGGTTCAACCAGAAGTCATTTTGAGGCCATGCATATGAGGCACAGCTTGAAGGCCGAATAGATATAGAGACTCAGTGGCTGAGTTTGCATTACTACTGTATACATACAGTGTGGTTTATGAAGCTGTATGCATCAAAACTATTGTAATGTTTATTTTACCCTCCATTTCCTGATAGAAACATTTCAAACCTTTCTTTAACTAGAATTATAGCATTAGAGAGTGTGATTTGTGTGCCATTCATACGGCTTTACCCTTTACTGATGTGTTTGAGGCCACATATGAATTAACTTTGAGTGTTTGTTTTGTCTGAGAGATCTCATCTCTCGTCTTGCATAAGGAGTGTTTGCTTTACATGTTTATTTTTCTGTTTGTCTCAGAAGAGAAGCCCGTTGGGTTCAGGTTGAAACCCCCCACACTCATTCACGGCCAGGCCCCAAGCTCAGGTAAGATCAACTCATTCCTCTGTGTTAAATCACTCACATAAATATACTCTCCTGAGCAGGAAAGATTGGGAAATTAGTCACAATGGGTCTGACTGTGAAGCTTCCTTTTTTAAATGTCATCTTGTACATTTGAAAGCTCCTCAAATAGATTTAAGTCCGTTTGCTTCGATGTTTCGCTTTCTCGTGAGATGTCGCTTTGAACAGGGGTGCAAACTAAGTTCCTGGAGGGCCACAGTCCTACGGTTTTCTTCCAACACACACCTGTAGTTTCACATAAGCCGGGTTCACACTGTACAATTTTGGCCGTCTGAGAGAAAAAGTGAAAGATTAGGCCAAAATCAGCTCAGAAACTGATGAAGCAATTACACTGTAAAAAATATTGTTGCTTTAACTTAAATTAAGTAAACTGGTTGCCTTAAAATTAAGTTGATTTGAAATGGAAAAAGTGAGTTAATACAATGAAGGAGATTAATTTAATCATTAGAAACTCAAAATAATAAGTAACCTAAATAAATTTAAGTTGATTTGACAAATGTTGTGATAACAAATCTTAAATATTTTTTACAGTGTAGTGAGACAACAAACCACCACTTGCTCCACACACTGTTTTTCTTTTCCATTTTTCTTTTCAAGTCCAGCCATAATCAAAATGAATGGGAAAGATTTGCCCCCATACCCTCATTCACTGGTTCCCACATTACTTTAATAATATAGTCCACTTGAAGGATTGATTGAAAACGAGTGCTTTTGCATAATTTGTGCTTTTTTTCTTTTTTTTTAACTATGTTTTTATTGAACTTTTCTTATACACACACACACACACAAAAAAAAATAAATATAATTAAAAATAATAATCAATAAAAGCTAAAAAAAAAAGTAAAAAAATACACAAGCCCTTGACAGCACTTCAAAGAATACACCGCATACAGTACACCATCTGCATCAATCAAAAATTAACATATATCAAGTCTATTTATTTCCAGCAAATGTTTAATTAATGCCCACTTCTGTCGAAAAATGTCAGATTTAAACTGCAAATCCGCAGTCATCTTCTCAAATATGTATATCTGTTTATTTTAAACTCCGTTATGGAAACTAGCATTATTATTAATCAATTTATACCTGTATAATATTGCGCAACAGCCACATTTGACCAGCAGTTTGTAAAATGGATCGATGAATGATTAAGCTGCGCCATCTTCTGGTCAGACGTGAGAATTTATACGACTCATGACTCTCTAGACGCTGAGCGTACATCGGTTGTGCATTCGTTATTGCGGTGCGTTGTGGGATTGAATGAGTGAACTCAGATAATGTCCATCATGGTTTTCGGACACCACTACAAATGGCTGTCCCCTCAAGTAGTGCCCTATTTAAGGGTATAGGTGGTGATTTTGGATGCAGCCATTGCTTTAGTTTGCTAGCTAGCATTTAAAGGGGCTGTATGCAAGATTGTGGCCAAAACTGGTACTGCAATCACTTTCAAATTACTGCAGAGCGGTGTATCACCTCCCACCTGACTCTGGGTTGCCAGATAGGCCGCAGGATCCACATTTTTTTATTCGTCACGTTTGTATCTGCAGCTGTGCATGGCAATTCGGATGCTGACTTCATGATTGGTAGATTGGTGGAGGTGGCGCATTCGACCAATGCGCAACATGACAACATCAACATCAGTTGAGGGCTGCAACTTTACTTTTTAAATGACAATATCCTGGCCGCACTACTTGTTGTCAGTGATAAGTATTTGAAATGAACATGATTTCTTAGTCTAATGAAATATCCGGGCCATTTTATGATAATTTGAATTAAATTTCTTACAGCTCCTTTAAATCCTGCATGTAACGCATCACTGTCACGGATCGATGAATGAGTCTTCCATGCAACCTTTTTAATGCATTTTGACTGCCATACATTCTGAGATCCTGACAGTGTGACATGGCTTACATCGGGGTCATGTTCACATAGTCGTAAAGGACTATTAAAATCGTATAGTGTGGACCCGGCTGAATCAGGTGCGTTTAGTTAGGGTTGATGCTAAACACTGCAGGGCTGTGGTGAGTTTTGCACCCCTGGCTTTGAACATTATTTTAGCATTGTATTTATTATTTTGAATGAGCCTTTTCTTTTAATTTTCGGTTTAATTTAATGTTGGTCGTAGTTATTTTACATGCGCTTTTTCATTTTTGTTATTTCTTTGAGGGCTGTCACGATTCCTTGATTAAATTCGAGTTCTCGATTTTAAAGAAATCCTTGATTGCAATGTAACGGCAAAATACCGTAAATATCTATTCGTAGAATACATAAATATCTTTCTAAATATGCAAACTGTTCATCACGATTTCAAAGTACATTTAAACGCTTTGCTCTGACTTTGCATGTTTTGATGTCCACATATTCTTGTTCAAGAAATTAAGGCTCTTGCACAGTGAGTCCGAAATTCGCGTCCGAAATTTTCGCACGTTAAAGAATAAATACGAGCTTACGTTATGTCAATCAGGCTTGCACACTGCCTCCAAAACTTTCGTCTGTCTTAAATCTACCGAATCTGGTTAAATTTTCTGCATTTTTCGCATCCGTTGCAAGCAGTTTAAATGATGTTTTGACACTTCAGAGCCACTTGATCACAAATACGAAAAACGCATAGGAAAATTTACGGACTCGGTGTGCAATGGCCTTTACAGTAGCTATAGCATTTCAATCGTAAGTAATTTGAATTAAGTGATGTTTAGCCAATATTCAACAATGATTTGATCATGCTGTAAAGTGTAACAACAATCACCAGGCCGTTGTCGCCCTCTACAGTCATTTGTTATAATACATATAACGTACGTAAGATAAATGTTTCGCTTATGTATTTTAACATTGTTCTATCAAACCAAATGTTTTTATATTTTATTTGGACCAAATTCTATTGCCTTGATGTATTTCAAGTCATTTTAAATGTCCATTTTTATTACCACCCAAAAAATCGGATTACGCGGTTTCCAAAAAAATCGTTAGTGACTGCCCTTTTTTTTTTTTTTTTTTTTTTTTTAAATGTTTTCCATTATTTCGGTTTTAATTTTAGGTTTTAATTTAAATTTGATTAAATAAAATTAGTTTTAATTAAATTAATTATTAATTAAATTATAGTTATTTTTAATTTAAATAATTTTAGTAACTTATTAAATTTCATTTACTTGCCAAGGCAACATTTACAAAATGTCGATCTAATATTTGATATTTCTGCTTTATATCGGTTTACAAAAATAATTTGAAATGGTGTAAATTAATTTTGAACCTTTTAATTGTCAGAGCAGATATCCTCGTTATCAGCACTCTGACATGTAGTGTAATTGTGCTTAGGCCACCCGACCTGACCCCACGTCTCTCACGGTCCTCTCTCAAACCTCTTTTTGAATAAAAAAATAGTTTTAGTAATTTATAACACTAGCTGTTCCATTGCTAAAGACCTAGGCTAATTAAGCCCTTTTGAAATGATCCTCAAACACTGATGTGTGTTGTTGCCCTGCGGTGTTTGGTTTCTGATTCAATCCGTTAGTAGGTTGTTTTCCAGGCGTTCCCAGTCAGAAGCCCAAAGAACAGCAGCGCAGTGTTCTGAGACCAGCCGTTCTACAGGCTCCTCCGGCCAAGACCCTCACAGAACCCGTCAAGACCAGTATGTACAAATCCCATAATGCTCTCTGCTGGCTTTCAGAGCAACAGAATATGTGGAGGTCTCAGCCTGTTCTGGAAAGAAGCCCATTTCAGGCTCATGTTGTGTTTAGAACGGATGTGTAAATCTAAGCCAGAGTGGCCTAGTTTTCCTGAAATCGGATTTTGGTTCCGGAACCAATTAATTTGTTTCTGGATTCCAGAAAATTGAGCTAATTTTATTATAATTGTCTAAAGCAGACATCTTCATCTCCTGGCTTGGTTCCAACCAGGCTTTGCACCATTTGACCTGTTCACACCATTAGAGCTGTTCACACTGCAAGCGTTAATGTGCTATATCCTGTTTTTATTTAGAGCCAAGCGCGCTTCATTCAAGCCTTTTTTGTTCTTCGTTGCTTCTCTCTCCCGCTAAAGCGCCAAATTAAATGGATTGGTTCACTTTAAAAAACGTTTGTTTCAAACCTGTATGAATTTCTTTTTTCTGCTAAACACAAAGGAAGATATTTTGAAGTATGTCGGTACGTTTTCGATACAACAAAAATAAAGAAATGCCAGAGAATTTATATTTTTGTTAAAACTAACATCATAAAGTATGATATTTTTTAACTTTGAAGAATGATGAAGCTATACTTGACTTTTCTTTGGAGCTTATAAAACAAAACAGCTCCTTGGACAAAATGAAACGTAATATTGTAGTAGTTATAAACAGGTTTATTTTAGTTCAGATTAACATTTGAGGGCAGCAATTGTATTGATAATGTCAAAATAAAATCGACGTGATGTTACTTGTAAGCATTATAGCCTACTATTCCTGCCAAACTTACAGATAGTAGTGTTATACAGTAAATCCTTGGTGGTGTTCCTGATCTGTGGACACTGGATAGTTCATTAATGGCACAATGCTTCTCCTGGTTTCCACGTCAGCGCTCTTTGATGCGTTAATAACACAGAATAGAAATGTGAATGTTTCTCACTAGATCTCACAGCGATGTTATTACTTCAGAGGCGAATTTAAGTGTTTTCTTTACTGGATTTGGCTGTGTAGTAACAGTGCTGATGATCAAGATCGGCTCGTGCTGCATTGGTCCAAACTGATAAACGGTCCGTCATCCACACAATAACGAGTAGCTCGGTTTCGTTTCGCTTGCATTACATTTGCCATTTGATGTTGGGCAATGTTGTGGTCACGCCAGCGTCTCTTACATTATGAGAACATTTGCCACGCGTGACGCTCCTACATTTGAAATAACGAAATTTTGGTTGGCAGGAAAAATGGTTCAACGAACCGTTCAGTTCAAAAATGCATACCGAAAACCGAACTGAAAGCCTCGTATCGAACGGTTCAATATGAAAATGTGTCATTACACCCCTAATATATATATATATATATATATATATATATATATATATATATATGTGTATATATAGCTGTATATATAGCTGTATATAATTATTTGGATATATAAATACACATGCATGTATATATTTAAGAAAATGTGTTATTCATATATAAAATATTTATATTTACATAATATAGATTATGTATTTATATACAGAATTTAATATATAAATACCCACACATGCATGTATATATTTAAGAAAATGTGTTATTCATATATAAAATGTTTATATTTACATAATATATATATATATATATGTATATGTATGTATGTATGTATGTGTGATATATATATATATATATATATATATATATGTATATGTATATGATACACACACACACAGAATTTAAGCGCAAATTATTCTTAAACATATACATGCATGCATAGGTATTTATATATACAAAATAATTATATACAGCACACACAAATATATTATGTAAGCACAGACTTTTATTTTGGATGCGATTAATCCCAATTAACTTTTGCACAGGCCTAATATATATATATATATATATATATATATATAAATACAAATATTTAGACAAGTCTCCTTTTGTTTTATAATGACAACACATAATCACGCATAATCATTACAAAAATATAAAGCTACCCCCCAAAAAAAGATTGCCTGGAGATTTGCTGGAAGGAAATACAGAGACTGACTGGACCTCTTGGAACTTTAAGTGAATAGCCCTGATTTAACGCATCTTTAATCAATTATATAGTTAAATTATACAGCTAAAGCTGTTTGTATGAGGTAATTATCCCTTATATTCACAAGGCCCGATTTAGATTAGGAGCTATAAACAAGCATTTATACAACAAGCATTTACAACTAAACAAGTAAAATCAAGACTTATGCTGAAGTCTTTTCACCCCACATTCAGATATTGTGCTGGACAACAAGGGAATTTGAATCTGTTTACTGTTAGACAGATATTTAGACTGAAAAATGAATTTAAATGATCAGCTTAGAATTGTCTCGGCTGGAACAGTTTAACTTGAGTAGTTTTTCCTTCCAAAAGCTACAGACGACCTTGTTTATTTTGTTCACAATGTCAGTTTTAAATGCTTTTAGTGGTAAAAACGTATCATAAAATTGTATTTTATCGGCCATAAGTCACCATGATCTTTAGATATATGGTCGACTAGTTGATTTATCAGATGACTGCTTTTATTCATGACTCCTTAGCACTGGAAATGTGTGTTGAGGATGTGATGTTGTTAGTTTATGCTTTTTTTGTTGTTTTTTCACTCGCAGACTCCAGCTGTGGAACAAATGGAGTGGGAAAGTTTGGAGATTCATCATCAGAAAGCCGATCTGTTTTCCTGAACAACACAGAGAGCTCAGACAAATCACCGGTGAGGACATACAGCACAAACATCTCAGATGGAAACGCTTGATAAATGAATCACAACTAATTGCTTTCTGTTTAGAGCATCTCGTAAATATCTCCGTCACCTGTTATCATTGATCATCGTTGAGATGACCTGGGTGTGTAGTGATGACTAATAGATAGATAGTTGCAGTCTTATCTAGTTGCGTTTTCATTCTAGAGTTAATTTTAGTTTTAAGCAGCAGTAATGTTACATAATTGTGACATTTGGATACATTTAAAAACTGCTTTTTCATATCAAAACTCTCTGTTTTGGCCTCCAAAGTGTTCTCGTCCACACTAAAACTTTGGAAAATGCTAATATCGTCTTACTGCACAAGTGCAAAATGTAATAACAGCTCACTGAGACAATACCAAGAGACCAGACGTGCTAAAGTTTACACTTTTCTATTGGCACAGTCAGTTTATTATGATTAGGGCTGTGAAACGATTAATTGCGATTAATCGCATTCCAAAATAAAAGTTTGTTTACATAATATATGTGTGTGTAATTATTTTGTATACATAAATACACACACATGCATGTATATATTTAAGGAATATTTGCATGTATATACTTTATATATACCTATACAAAATTAATATTATACATAAATATAAATATTTGATGTATTAATAACACATTTTTCTTAACTATATACATGCATATGTGTGTATTTATATATACAAAATAATTATACACACCACACACACGTATATTATGTAAACAAAAACTTTTATTTTGGATGCGATTAATTGCGATTAATCATTTCACAGCCCTATTTTTTTTTATGTCTATGATTGGCTACAATGATCAAATCTTCAAAAACATGTTGTCTTCAAGCGCTTTCCTGATATACACAAAAGCATTCGATCCGCTGATAGACGCCTGCTTTCTGTGAAGACAACATGTTTTTGAAGCATTGATTATTGAGTGCATTGGCCAATCAGAGATGCATGTTGAGCGTGTGAACACAATAGCCAATCAGAGGGGTTTAATAATCTGTTCAACAGCACTCAAAATGCTGGAAATGCTGGTATCGTCACATTTTTTAAAAATTCAGTATTTTGGAGATGTTGCATACGATTTTTGTTATTTGAATGATGAAATTTGTGATTGAAAGGTGTTAACTTTTTATTTTTTATTTTTTTAATTGCGGCATACAAAATGACTAATATTAGACCCTACAGAACGAAGCTTCAATATTCACATCTTAAAGGGTAGTTCACTTTTAAATTAATTTTTGGTATGTTTCAGCTTACCTCAAGGGCATCCAAGATGTAGGTGTCTTTGTTTCCACAGTATTTTCAATTTAGGCTAAACTGTTCTTGTCTATCAGTCATATAATGGAGGTCTATGGTCACCACCTCAAAGAGCATGCACAGAGAAGTTCAAATTAAACATGATATAATGACTCGAAATGTAAGTACACATTGATGGCCTAAGACACAAAGCGAGCAGTTTGTGTGAGAAAACGAACAGTATTTATATCGCTTTTACCTCTTGTAACTACAAAGCGCCCCTCGCCTTCAGATCACTTGGACGTGGCTGTGGCTACAAGAGGTAAAAACGATATAAATACTGTTCGTTTTCTCACACAAACTGCTTCGTGTCTTAGGCCATCAATGTGTACTTACATTTACGAGTCATTAAATCATGTTTAATCTGGACTTCTCTGTGCATGCTCTTTGAGGTGGTGACCATAGACCTCCATTATATGACTGACAGACAAAAACGGTTTGACCTAAAAATATCAAAATTGAAACTACTGTGGAAACAAAGACATTTACATCTTGGATGCCCTTGAGGAAAGCTAAAAAATACCAAAAAGTAATTTCAAAGTGAACTATCCCATTTCAACGTTGCAGAAAAACCCATAGACTTGTCGTCGGATCTGCATTAATTGTATTTCTTTGCAGAAGCGGGAGAAGGAAGGAGAAGAAAATGGAGGTGGGCAGAAAGACGACAGCAGTCAGAAGAAGGACTGTGCGGTGGACTCGTCGTTTGTGTTCGGGCAGAATATCAAAGAGCGAGCGAAGGTCAGCGCTGACTCACCTGTGCATTGGTTTCGTTCTTTATTCACAGACGCAAAACGTTTGTGTTTATGCTTTTTTGTGTTTTTATTGAACAGTTGGATGAAAACAGCACGTCCAGTGACTCCACACAAGATTCTCAGTCTGGCGGCACCAATTATTTCTTACAGTACATGGGCAGCGCTAGGTAACTGACTCAAATGACCTCTCTGAATCCTTTTACTGTTCGCTCTCTGGCCCGGGAACTATGTCTTGTAAATCTGCTTCTGTTTTACAGCTCCAACAATGCCACAAACAGCTCGGATAAAGGCTCCAAGTTTGTTTTTGGCCAGAACATGTCTGAGAGAGTACTAGTGAGTGGATTTGAACCATAGACACATTTTTCTCTCTCCTGCTTAAAAAAACAGATCACCTCTTACATGTAGTATTTGAAGGAGTAGTTCAAAAATAAACCCAATTCACCCAAAAATACAACATATTTTACTTCGCCTCAAAGAGAAGATTAGCAGAAAGTCCAAGCTGCTCTTTTCCATACAATGAAAGGAGGACAGACAGATGATAACCTATTCGGTTTTCATTTTGGGTATTTCTTCAAATATTTCAGCAAATGCAAGTTAAAATACAGTAAATGAATTGTTTTGGAAATGTCAGAGGTGTTTAAATGTAGTTGTGTGTGTGTGTGTTCTTCCAGAGTCTCCGAACAGGAGGCGAGGCGCCAACAGAGGCCATTAAAGACAGTTCGGCTCCAGCTGTCCGAGCCGTCATCACAAGAGGCCACACCGGAGAAAAGTAGGTTTCATTTCACATCGCATCAACTACATTTACACACACACACACTTATATAATTGTAATATAGTGTGTGTGTGTGTGTGTTTGTGTGTAGCATACACTATGGTGATTCAAAGTGCTTTACATAGAAAGGAATTAAAATCACAAAATAAAATAAATGAAAATTAAAAGTTATTAAAGGTATTTAAAAGATATTTGAAACAGTTATAAAATGAATAAAGATGATATTTATATACTTGATATTTAAAAGACGTGAGCAGCCCTTTTAACGGCTTTATCATGCTGACTCAATAGATTGTTGTTTTTTCTTAATATGTTTTCGTTTTTATTTGTACACTTGACACATTTGAAAATAGCCTAAATAATGCAACAAAACGAAAATAAACCTATATGCCTTCCAAAATACAGCCTATTATAATTCGGATTGTTTTTTAGGCTATTTGGGTTTTTGTGTTCGTATTAAAACGCCTAGAATCGGCTGGACGAAAGTTAACCCATAGCTTTGTAAGTAAAGAAGAATATACAGCCTGTATTAACGAGAGCTTTTGTTAGGATTTTTCATAATGTGGCAGATAGCAGTTATATTTTTTGAAGCGTGTGGTGTGATCAGGTGCGCGATTGTGGTTTGTCACTATAGACCAAGGTCAGAGCTCCTCACTTTGTAGTTATAAAAATCACTAAATTTGCAAAGAATTTTATTATTATTATGGTTTTGTTTGTTTGTGATGTTTTTTCGTTGTTGTTTTATAAATGCTCTGACAATTGTTTAAAAAAAGTTCAATCAAAACAACAGGTTTTTTGTTTTGTTTTTTGTCGACTAATCGTTGCGCAGGACAAGACTTTGGTCGACTAAGGATTTTTTTGGTTGACTACAGCCCTACAGAGCTGATGAGAATGCATTCAACCAGATTGCTTAAAGGATTAGTTCACTTTAAAATAATTAATTTACTCACCCACATGTCATCCAAGTATGTCCATGTCATTCTTTCTTCAGTTCGAAAAGATATTAAGGTTTTTGACAAACATTCCAGGATTTTCTCCATATAATGGATTTCAATGGGGTTCCAAACGGTTCAAGGTCCAAATGAGAGTTTCAGTGCAGCTTCAAAGGGCTTTAAACGACACCAGACGATGAATAAGGGTCTTATCAAGGCGAAAAGAGCAGTCATTTAAAAAAAAGTAACAAAGTTTAAGTTTGCACTGAAACTCTCATTTGGACCTTGAACCGTTTTGGACCCCATTGAAGTCCATTATATGGAGAAAAATCCTGGAATGTTTTCATCAAAAACCTTAATTTCTTTTAATCTGAAGAAAGACAGACGTGGGACATCTTGGATGACATGGGGGTTGAAAGTGAATAAAAGAAGCGGATTAAAATGGTGTAAACGAGGAGGTCTCCTCTTCAACTTGTGATCTGATTGTCTGTGATATTTGATGCTTAGTGCATCATTTTGTTTTCAGTGAAAATAAAAAAAGATTAAATTCTGAAAATCTTGTCATATCCGAGTACATGTGTCTTGACTGGTCATATCAGAATCACACTATATTGTTGGCTGTTTGAATATTAAATTAGTTCTGTGATTAGATGCAACATGCCCTAATTAATAGCTAGGTCTTCCTCATAGCAGAGTTAAGCTACGTTCAGTTCATCGTGACGTTTTTCTCTTGTGCGTATGTCAGATCACAGTGTAACAGAGTCTCTGGAAGAGTCGGCAGCCGCGTACACCAAAGCCACTGCCAAGAAGTGCATTCTGGAGAAGGTGGAGGTCCGTACGGGACAGGAGGCCGAGAGCAACGTTTTACAGGTGAGTCAATGTTTCAGCGTAGCAGAGTCGCCTCAGGAGAACTGTGGGCATGTAATCCACGATTTAAAGATGTTCCCTACGCAGATTCACTTAATCGGTCAACATAAAATAATCTCAACTCATTCGTTCAGTCAGGAGAAAGTTCACATTTCTGAACTTCTGGTTATATGATTTCAGCATTGTTTCCGAATAGTTACTTCATATTTAAGTTACAGGGTTTTGTGGCTTTAAATTGGCATGATAAGAGTTGCAAAATTGGGGATAACGTTACATGTACAAGTCTCATGTTAACCTGTCATATGTATTTAAACCCAATTATTCCTAAAAAAAAAAAAAACATACTTAGAATGGAAGTGAATGGGGTCCATTTGTAAACACAGAAATACTGTTTTATTAAGTACAGTCATATGACCGTAAATGCATTAATATGAATTAAGTGTGAATTATTTTATTTTTCTTTGTTTGCTCTGGCATTTTAGTTGTGCTTTTTATTTTATCTTAATTTTTTTTCTTTATTATTATTATTTTTTTTGCAAGTACATAATTGAGGTTAGACAAATGTATGTGTATATATGTATATGTGTGGTTGAATGTATGCATGTATGTATATGTATATATCTGTATAAGTATATGTATAGAACAACATGATAATAATAGTAATAAATGATAATAAGTAAGTTTTACTTCTTCCTACTCCTTTTCGCAAATATAATAGAAGTATGTCAACAACAAAGATAATATATATATATATATATATATATATATATATATATGTATGTATGTATGTATTTATATATATATATATATATATATATATATATATATATATTTATGAATTTTTTTATATATATATATATATTTTTTTTTTGCTGCTCATTTGTTTTGATTTTTCCTAAGTTTTTAAACATTTTTTTTTATATACTTTCTTTTTTCATGTTCGAAATAAAGACTTCAAAATCAAGTGTGAAAAATTGCTTGCAAACGTTTTAGTAAATTTAAGCCATAATCATCAAAATAAGCCATAATCATCAAAATTATAACAAAGGCTTGAAATATCTCACTTTGCATGTAATGAGTCTATATATTACATGATTGTTATACTTTCAAAATTGTGTTTTAACTTCTATACTGGTGCATTGCAGTGTCTCGCCCTATAGACTTCCATTATAAGTGCTTTACTATAAACTTATTTGCTTGTTTTTATATACAGAGATGAGTCAAAAATTATTTTCTGTGGTAATTGACAGCAAGCTATGTTTCATAGAGCTCAAGTTGCATTGACCTGAAACCTTCCTTTGATCATTGCAGCTTCTCCGTAATAAATGACCTGCTGCTAATGAGCTGATGTGTGTCTCATCTCTCCACAGATGCAGTGCAAGTTGTTTGTGTTCGAGAAGCCGGCTCAGTCGTGGGTGGAACGAGGCCGCGGTCTGCTCAGACTGAACGACATGGCGTCCACCGACGACGGCTCGTTACAGTCCAGATTAGGTAAGAGCGCCATCGGCACGTCTTTGTAGCTTTAAACTGGTTGAGGCGGCCGAATATGGATCAAATTCTGATTGGAGAATCACGAGTGGAGAAGAAATTCTTAATAACGAGGCATTTATTTACAATCTTCAGTATGCATCTGTGATTGTGTATGGTGGACAGAAGTCTCTTCTGCTCACCAAGGCTGCAATTTTTTGATTAAAAAATACACAAAAAACACAGTAATATTGTGAAATATTATGACAATTTAAAATTACTTTTTTATGTTAATATATATTAAAATGTAATTTATTCCTCTGAAAAAAAGCTGAATTTTCAGCATCATTACTCCAGTCTTCAGTGTCACATGATCCTTCACAAATCACTCTAATATGATGATTTTATGCTCCAAAAACATGTATGATTATTATCCATGTTGAAAACAGTTTTTACATTTTTATTTCAGGATTCTTTGATGAATAGAAAGTTCAAAGAACAGCATTTATTTAATTAGAATCTTTTATAACATTATAAATGTCTTTACTGTAACTTTTGATCAATGTAACTCATCCTTGATGAATAGAAGTATTGATTTCTTATTTATTTCCCCCAAAAATAAAATACAAATTCTTACTGACCCCAAACTTTTTAAAGGGTAGTGTTTAATGTAACAAAAGCTTTCCATTTCAGATAAAAGCTGTTCTTTTGAACTTTCTATTCATCAAAGAATCCTAAATAAAAATGTAAAAAACTGTTTTCAACATGGATAATAATCATACATGTTTTTGGAGCATAAAATCATCATATTAGAGTGATTTGTAAAGGATCATGTGACACTGAAGACTGGAGTAATGATGCTGAAAATTCAGAGGAATAAATTACATTTTAATATATATTAACATAAAAAAGTCATTTTAAATTGTCATAATATTTCACAATATAACTGTGTTTTTTGTGTATTTATTATAAAAAAATTGCAGCCTTGGTGAGCAGAAGAGACTTCTTTTAAAAACATAAAAAATCTTACCAATCTTAAACTTTTGACCGTAGCAGTATTAAGCTTAATGTTAGTATTAATCACAATGAAGTTAATGAAAATACATTAATACACAAAATATACAAGCACTCGCACTGAATCAGAGCAAAATACTAGCGTCTGGTGACTTACTATCACATTAATTCGACATATTACTCCCGTAAAATAAACGGTAAATTACCGATCACGGTGCATTACACATATTATTGAGGTTTAAATATACATTAGAAGTATGGTGCAAAAGTTCATTTATATCAGTAATTTAATTTAAAAGGTGAAACTAATGTATTATAAAGACTCATTACATGCAAAGTAAGATATTTCAAGCATTCATTTGTTATAATTTTGATGATTATGGCTTATAGATATGAAACCCTCTAAAATCAAAATTAGTATATTGTGAAAAGGTTTTCATATCTGTAAGCCATAATCATTAAAATTACAACAAATAAATACTTGAAATATCTCACTTTGCATGTAATGAGTCTATATAATATATTAGTTTCACCTTTTAAGTTGAATTACTGAAATAAATGAACTTTTGCACAATTTTTCAAAATTTTTCTGTACATGCACTTACATGTATTGCATGGACGCATGTACACAGCATTTAACCAACGACATAAACAATGATTGACGGTCACCTGTCTACCGGTGTGTGTCGTTAATAATGGTAACATGCAGGAAACAATAAACAAACATTAG
This sequence comes from Hybognathus amarus, assembly GCA_030378365.1. Taxonomy (NCBI): domain Eukaryota; kingdom Metazoa; phylum Chordata; class Actinopteri; order Cypriniformes; family Leuciscidae; genus Hybognathus; species Hybognathus amarus. The sequence goes on along the minus strand of JAQIUQ010003906.1, from coordinate 269,142 downwards.
TTCCTAGGACAGGCTTTCTGACAGTCTTCCGTCTTGTTTTGCAGTGATGCGTACGCAGGGCAGTCTGCGATTGATTCTCAACATGAAGCTTTGGCCTCAGATGCAGGTGGATAAAGCCAGTGAGAAAAGCGTTCGCATCACAGCCATGGACACCGAGGACCAGGGAGTCAAGGTCTTCCTCATATCGGTATGATGGACACCTCCATAACGCCTCACACAGGAAGGGGATTGGTATTTAGTTGTATTTGTCAGAGAATTAATGCAAAGGTAACATGCATAACTTGCTTAAAGTTACATTTTGGTTTCAGGTTTTCTTGTTCGATTTAATAAATTATTTATCTTCATAAAATGCATTTATTTTAGTTATAATTATGTTTATATTTATTTTATATTATTTAAGAATTAAAATAAATATATTTGAGTTGTATTGTTAATTACATTTATTTTAATTTGGATATAAAAATGAATTTCTTAATTTTAGTTATCTTATTTTAAATGTATTTCAGATCAATAAATAAATATTTGTATTTCTTTTTAAGAAAATGTAAAAATAAAAAAAATGATTTAAAATTGAAGATTTTTCTGATTGTGCTCATGTAAAAAGCCCATTATTTACAGGCCTGATTAGTAGGCTGTCAAACGATTAATCACATCCAAAATAAAAGTTTGTGTTTACATAATATATGTGGATGCACTGTGTATAATTATTTATATATATATATATATATATATATATATATATATATATATATATATATATAAATACACACGCATGCTTGTATATATTTAAAAAATATTATGTATATACTGTATATAATTTATATTATATAAAAATATAAATATTTTATATATATAAATAATATTTTTTTCTAATATATACATGTGTGTGTGTGTATTTATATTTATATATATATATATATATATATATATATATATATATATATATATATATATATATAATAAACACACACACACACGCATGCATGCATGTATGTATATTTATTTTATTATATATATATATATATATATAAAATAATTATACAAGTGCACCCACATATATTATGTAAACACAAACTTTTATTTTGGATGCGATTAATCGTTTGACAGCCCTACTTATTAGTCAATGAAATCAAGTGATAGACATTTGTAGGAGGATATATAAGAGAATTTAAATTGTATACTCTAATTATTGTCAGCTTTAGGATATTGCATCCATTAGAAGTTGTTTTGTGTGTGCACTGCAGTCTATAAAATAATTTTTCCATTAATCATCCAGTCCTTGTAGATTCATCAGGGACTGGGAAAGTCATGCAGATGTTGTTTTTGGGAACCCTGCATGAACATTCACAGTTGATCCGTGATGTGTGTCCTCAGGCGAGCTCTAAAGATGCGGGTCAGCTGGCCGCCGCTCTACACCACCGGATCCTGGCCCTGCGGAGTCGTGTGGAGCCGGACACTGAGAACACACCCGTCCCGGCAGAAGCAGAGATCCCACAGTCCAGCGACGGCGACGAACCCACTAACAACAGCAGCGGCACCAACTCCACCGGCACGGGGAACTCCACCAGCAGCGGTACGACTCTTTCATTCGCCTGTGTTTCACCAGAACGCATGAAGCGTAATGTTTCTGCAAAGCACTTTTACACTTTTATGCTCATAATTTGAAACATTTAGGAGTGCATAAAGAACTTTAGGGGTGTAATAATTTATTTGAATACAGAAAGTACAGGAGGTTTTTAAATATATATTCATATTTTTTAAGAGACTTTTAATTATAAAGAAGCCTAAAATACACACACACTCTTATTTTGAAATGTCTTTACTCTACAAAGATTAATAAACCTATATTACACATTGTTAGCTAATGCATAACTTAATATCATCTAACAAGGCTTTAGTTTGATTATTTTAACACTTTCTATTTATCATGAACTTATAATGAATAATACTTCTACAGTATTTATTGATCTTGTTCATTTTAACATTTGCTGACACACTTAAAATCAAGTTGTATCTTGTTTTTTTTTTAATGGACTAGTTAACATGAACCAACAATGAAGTTATATTTTTATTAGCTTTGATTATTTAACAAACTTTAATAAATTACTGTATTAAATATTCATATTAAAGTGCAGCTATAACGATTTTTCTAGGGCTGTCAAACGATTAATTGCGATTAATCGCATCCAAAATAAAAGTTTTTGTTTACGTAATATATGTGGGTGCACTGTGTACTTTTGTGTGTATATATATATATATATATATATATATATATATATATATATATATATATATATATATATATATATACAAATACACACACATGCATGTTTATTTAAAAAAAATATTTATATATAAAATATTTATATATAAATATAAATGATATATAAATCTATATACAGTATATAAATGAAAATATTTCTTAAATATATACAAGCATGTGTGTGAATTTTATACATATATATATATATATATATATATATATATATATATATATATATATAATTATACACAGTGCACCCACATATATTATGTAAACAAAACACAAACTTTTATTTTGGATGTGATTAATCATTTGACAGCCCTAATTTTGTTCATATTACCTTTCATGTAGTGTGTAATACAGCTTTTTGTGAATGTAAAAGGTTGCAAACATTTAAAGATCAAAGTGCACATCAGATAAAGTTTTTGTCTCCTAAAAGAAAGAATCGGTAGACCAATCACAACCGACTGGGCCATCTGACCAATATCAGAGCAGAGCTGTCTCTCAGAAAGGAGGGGTTTAGAGAGACTGAATCCTTGATTGAACCCATTCAGACAGGTCAAAGTGTTTTTTGGGTGCATGTACTGTAGGAGACTCAAAAACAAAATTAGGAATCTTTAAAAACACTGTAATAGGGCAGCTTTAATATCCTACATATTTAGCGGTAAGGTAATGTTTCCTGTTCAGCCACTTGTTTGACTGTATTTGTGAGCTGAGCTCCTCTGGTAATGTTGGCTTGTTCTCTCCAGGTAACTGTGAGAACAGCGAGACCCCGCGGGCGAGAGCACATAGCATCACGAAGCTCTGCTCCAGCCACAGCCGCCCACCTCAGTGCAGGCATCTCTGCGGACAGCCCAGCTCAGACCGGTCCGAGGACCCCTGGGACTCACCCAAACTTCTGTAGTTCATCTTCCCCTCCAACATTTACTGTAAATCTGGAGCTTTTTTTTTGTTTTTTATCGTTTTCATTTGTTTTTAGTTGTTTTTTTTTTCCTCTTGGACTGCAAATAAACAAATTAAAAAGACAACAAAGAAGGAGAAAAAAAATTGAGACTTTTCCATGTATGGCTTTGGACTTGGTCGCTCATCATATTGATGAGTGTGAGGGTGTTTCTCTTCCGTTTAAGACACGGAATCGAAAGACTGCAGTTTCTACCGTGGGACCGTTTTTTACTCATTCGCTCTGTCTCTCTCTCTGTCTCTCTCTCTCTCTTTCACTGGCTCTCGGCTTCAGACCATTCATCGTGACCTCGCCGCGTCATCACACTTATCGGCCAATCAGCTGGCCGGTAGCATCAGTCACCTGACCTATATCCCCTGTGTTCGGTGTTGTACCATTTCTCCCAGGTTGCGACTGATTTCTGCCAGTTTCACAGAGCGTCTCCTGGATGTTCACTTTCCAGGACATGATGACACTTTTACTAGTCTGCTAAGATGGTAGTTAGATTTCTCATCGGTGTTAACCAATAAAGGACTTAACCAGCACACGGACCCGTGCTGTAGTGAACCTGTTTCTAGCACCGCTCGCAAAAGAGGAAAATCGTCTCTTAACATCAAACTGAGTTGTGTAGCTTCGTTTAGGGGCAGATGATGTTTAATATTTCTTTTTTTAGTTGATCTGATGAGAATTTAACATTTAAAGCAGCGTCTCTGTATGTTTTTATTTTCCATATTCTGAGGGTTTGTATTGTTTTGGCCTTTTTTTTTAAATATTGATTTACTATATTAACTTTTTATCCATTTTCATGTCGTTTGGAGATGATATTTCTTCGTGTGTTGGAAGTTTTGAGTGCATTTAGACAGGAAAAAAAGGACAAAAAAAAACTTGTACCCTTGAATGTTCTGTAAATTTCTATGCGTATATTATCACTTACTAGCACACCATGTCTCCAAACTCCTTTACAAAATAAATAGTAATATCAAAGTAAAAAAAAAAAAAAAAGAAACATTTGAAATAAATTTTTGTCTTATGTCAAATTGTGGGTTTCACTTTCTCACAAGGAAGAATCATGTGATTTATCTTTATGAAGTTAGGGTGATTTATAGCGTTTTTTTGAATTTATGGGTGAATCTCATGAACACAGTTTAAAGAAAATATATTTTGCATAATGGAAATATCACAATGCAAACTTCTTAATAGTTTAAAAAAGAAAGGTGAAACTCAAAAATTAGAATATCGTGCAAAATTAATTTCAGTAATTCAACTTAAAAGTTGAAACTAATATATTATATTGACTCATTACATGCAAAATAAGATATTTCAAGCCTTTATTTGTTATAATTTTGATGCTTACAGCTTATGAAACCCCAAAGTCAAAATTATTATATAGAATTATTATACTTAATATTGTGCAAAAGTTAATTTATTTCAGTAATTCAACTTAAAAAGGTGAAACTAATATATTATATAGACTCATTACATGCAAAGTGAGATATTTCAAGCCTTTATTTTTTATAATTTTGATTATTATGAAAACCTTTGGCACAATATTCAAATTTTGGCTTTTCATAGGCTGTAAGCCATAATAATAATCAACATTATATGATTGAAATATCTCACTTTGCATGTAATGAGTGTATAAAATATATTAGTTTCACATTATAAGTTGGATTACTGAAATTAAATTTGCGATTGATATTCTAATTTTTTGACTTTCATCTGTACTTTTGTGTGATATTCTACCGTTCAAAAGTTTGGGTGACATTTTTTGTTATTTCATCTCATACTCGAGGTTGCATTTATTTGATCAAAATATTAAAAACAATTGTAATGTAATATTTGAAAGTATTTAAAAATGCAGTCTTCAGTGTCACATGATCCTTCAGAAATCACTCTAATATGATGATTTGCTGCTCATGAAACATTTCTGATTATTATCAATGTTAAAAACAGTTGTGCTGCTTAATATTTTTGTGGAAACCGTATTTTTTTCAGAATTCTATGATGAATAGAACATTGAAACTTTTTTTAAAATAGACTCTTTTGTAACATAAATGTCTTTACTCTCACTTTTGATCAATTGAATGCATTCTTGCTGAATAAACAGTATTTTCTTTTTACAGACCCTAAACTTTTGAATGGTAGTGTATTTAGTTTGGTTAGAATTGCTCATTTCTAGTTGGTTGACAAAACTCTGTGCAGTGAGCATCACTTTTGTTCTACTTGTTGATTAAGTGCGTGCTCTTCTTTACCTATAATGCATTATGACATTGAGGTGTCTGTGTGAATGATCAGCAGATGGCGACACAAACTCAAACATTACTGCACAGAAACTGCATCAGTTGTATGGATGCACAAGTTTACAGCCTTTACAGCTGGTGCCATTTAACAACTGATTGAACGAGAAATCAATAAAGCTCTTCTGAAGCTGACGTCTGACAAACCCAGATTACTTTAGTGTCCTGGGTCAAAGGTCAACCAGAATCAGATGTTTTTGTGAGAGGGAACAAGCAATGTGTGAATCATTAAGACGAGGTATAGCAGTCAAAAACCTTTAATTAGACATGATTTCTACATGTAAATAGTTTACAATCTGCACTATTTCAGCATTATTTCTAATGACAAATCGAATGCGTCTGATTGGCGAGATGCACAAACGTGAGCGATGATGATTACAGCTTCCATGCGTTCTTCATCATGGTGATGAAATACTCGTCGCTGTCGATAGAAGCGCTGACCCCACTGTAGTAGTTCACAAACTCCTCCAGCGTCACCTATCACAGGACGAAAAAAGGTGTGTTCATGGCATGTTTTAATTTAGACTTTTATTCACATTTAACTTTAATCAACTCGCATTTACGTGCGAGAACCAATGAGGTTCATTCTCGTGTTTTGCATCACGTTTGAGCTTATTTAAGAACCAATGAGGTTCATTCTTGTGTTTTGCATCACGTAACACGAGAATTCATCAAGAGGTTTGCATGTTAAGCAGGTTTGGTTGAGCTTTTGTTTATGTTCCCTGATCAATATTTGGGAATAAATAAAAGCCTAAATAGAATCTTTAGTCTCTTTATAATTTTAATATAAAATACTGTATTTAAGAGAATTGTATTAATTTATAAAAGGTATCATTTTCAGTAGTGTATAAAGTTCTTAAATTAATTTGTCTTTAGTAACTGTTTTGTTTTTGTCATATTTTAATTTAATTTTTGTCATATTTTAGTAGCATAAGAAACGCTTATGAAAAAATGTACAGTAAGTTAAAAGTTAAAATCTCTGCTACTAGGGATGGGCAATTATTACGTTGATTAATCGCATCCAAAATAAAAGTTTGTGTTTACATAATATATGTGTGTGTAGTGTGTATAATTAATTTGTATATATAAATACCCACAAATGTGTTATTAATATATAAAATATTTATATTTATATATATAATATTAATTGTGTATAAATATATATAAAATATATACATGCACATATTTCTTAAATATATACATGCATGTGTGGGTATTTATATATACAAATTAACTATACACACTACACACACCTATATTATGTAAACACAAACTTTTATTTTGGATGCGATTAATCGTGATTAACCGTTGCTCGATCCCTATCTGCTACATAAAAAAACATGCTTTGTGAAATCATAATTTCAATTTAATAATAATCTTCATAATTATTAAATTATTTAACATATTTATTAATTATAATAATAATTATAATTTACTTTTTTTCATTTATTTTAAAATTAATTTATTTTAAAATTAATGAATGATTATTTCATTTAATTTAAATTTGAAATCATGACTTTAGTTAATTATGAGATTAAAAAATTAAACATAAAATTCTAAATTTAAAATTATATTCGACTCATTATTATAAAATGAAAAGTAACAAAGTCATGAGAATTGTTTTTAAATGAAGACAAAAAGCAGAAATTCAGATTTAAAAAGTAACAGTCGAAATTATGACAAACAATTAAGTCATAATTAAATTAATAAAGATCAAGTCAACACAGAAAGAGGCTTTATCTATGTGTTTCAGGTCTTCAGCAGTTTTGTCTATTGCAACTGTTTTGTTTTTGCATAGCTAGATATGCTTATAATAGTGGAAGTGATGCTTATAAAAAAAGCTACACCTTTTCGGTTAATATTTATAATTAATATGGTATTGCATATGAGGAATGAAATGAACACTGATTATGATGATAGTAATATCTAAATATTAATAAATGCGAGGAACCTTTCCATCCTTGTCGTACGGAGAGTCGAAGCTGTCGAGGAACGAGCGGAAGACTTGTTCTTCTGTCCACTCTCCGCTCTTGTGTTTGGGGTGATGTTTGCTGTTATAAACCCCTGTAGATCTTCGACAGTCACAACACCGTCGCCTGTCTTCTCGAGCTTCTGGAAAGCCTGACCGATCACCTGCCTCCGCGCACTCGACATGGGCGGCTGAAGCAAAGACACGGATTATTTGAATGTTGGTAAATTTCACTGTGGATTTGGTAAATCAGTTGAAATTTCGGTGCGTGTTTTGCTAAAATACTTTTACTGTAAGTTATGGACCCAATGATAAATTCAGATTATTCATTCTGATGCCTGATCTGTGATCAGTAATTTCTGATAATGATTCACGCACAGTCAGAGGTTCTTAGTCTCAAAAGCATTAAATTTAAGTCAGTAAATCAAGCCAGTGACTAAACGCTCAACTTTACATTATTTCTCTTAGTAGCATGAAAATAATTGGTTGTTTAAATTATACAGAAACCGATCAAAGAATGCTCCCTTTATTATCACTTGAGCTGTCAAACAGCGCAAGTTTATCACGTTTGTGTAGTTTCTTACTCTTAGTTTCTCCAGAAACTCATTCAAAGTTGAGGGTGCCGCTTCCATCCTTGTCCATCAGGGAAAAGATCTGCTGTGCTTTGTCCTTCCCCACGGACACGCCGTAGTTTCTCCAGCCCCTTCTGAAAACTCCTGGAAGTCCAGAGATTTACTGCCATCATCGTCCATGATGCGGAACGTCCTGGAAACATTATTTATGTTCGTAGTATAAATGTTGGACTTAGACTTATTTTAACCCTCTTGTTTGAACCCAAATTTGGGTCAAATATGGACAAACCCAAATGTTGGGTTAAAAATGTCATTTAAAATTTTAACCCAACTCCAACTTTCACTTTCAACTGTAAATCTTTTAATTGCATTTTTAACCCAACATTTTAATAATTATATTTAAAAAATGTGATAATGTGACTTTAAGTCAAAATAATGATATACCAAGTCATAATTATGCAATGAAAAGTTGTAAAAGTGACTTTAAATTATGACTAGAGTAAAAATTATGAATTAAAATGTCATAATTGACATACAATTAATTTATCTTTAGTAACTGTTTTGTTTTTGTCATATTTTAAATTTAGTAGCATAAGCAACACTTATGAAAAAATGTACAGTAAGTTAAAAGTTAAAATCTCTGCCACATAAAAAAACATGCTTTGTGAAATCATAATTTCAATTTAATGATTATTTCACATATTTAATAATTATAATAATAATTATAATTCACTTCAGAAAATTAATTAATAATTAATTATTTAATTTAAATTTGAAATCATGACTTTAGTTAATTATGAGATTTTATGAGAATTGACACTTTCAACTGTAAATCTTTTAATTGCATTTTTAACCCAACATTTGGGTTTACATTTTAATGTAAACCCAACATTTTAATAATTATATTAAAAAAGTGATAATGTGACTTTAAGTCAAAATAATGATATACCAAGTCATAATTATGCGATGAAAAGTTGTAAAAGTGACTTTAAATTATGACTAGAGTAAAAATTATTAATTAAAATGTCATAATTGACATACAATTAATTTATCTTTAGTAACTGTTTTGTTTTTGTCATATTTTAAATTTAGTAGCATAAGCAACACTTATGAAAAAATGTACAGTAAGTTAAAAGTTAAAATCTCTGCCACATAAAAAAACATGCTTCGTGAAATCATAATTTCAATTTAATGATAATTTAATAATTATTTCACATATTTAATAATTATAATTCACTTCAGAAAATTAATTAATAATTAATTATTTAATTTAAATTTGAAATCATGACTTTAGTTAATTATGAGATTTTATGAGAATTATGACACTTTCAACTGTAAATCTTTTAATTGCATTTTTAACCCAACATTTGGGTTGGTCCATATTTGACTTAAATTTGGGTTGAAACAACCCTAGCATTTTATTAGTGTACCTTTGTAAAAGCTGAATAAAATAGACAAAATTATTATTTGAAATATTGATTTATCCACCTGACAAACATTGTATCATCTTATTAGGTGAATTTGATGAAGTACATGTTCAAGTCATTTAACCCATCAAAAATAATATATTAAAAAATGTGATAATGTGACTTTAAGTCATAAGTATGGAAAAAAAGTCAACATTATGATATACCAAGTCATAATTATGCGATGAAAAGTTGTAAATGTGACTTTAAATTATGACTAAAGAGAAAGAATTATTATAAATGTCATAATTGACATACAATTTGAGATTATGACTTAAAAAGTAGAAACAAAAACTCAAAAATAAAGCATCTGGGTGCATTATGGGAGAGCAGGGACAGTAATGTCTCCAACTAAAATATGATCTATATCATTTTTTAATTATGTTCATATAGGTTTTCATTAATTTGTAGTTTATTTTTTATTTAGTTTAACTTTATGTACTACTAATATAAAAAATAATATAATATACACTTTTTTTATGGTTTTCATTTCAGGTAACTAAATAATCCTGGGCCCCTATCACTGGTTCAGGCTTTCTAAAGTAACCTGAGGTTAATTATCTCAATATTAATAATTCATCAACAACAACTTTCCCATTTCCAGACCTCTGCCCCACATCACCTCAATGTTTCTCTCTCTTTGGAATCATAGGATTTACATTTACAACATTTACAATTTTTAAAGCGATCTGAATCTGTCCCTCACCTCCCGAGACCCTTGATCCCGCGGAGCCCCTGTTGAGGCACTGCTGGCGGAGCTCGTTCACTGCATCTGTGGCCATTACTCTCTGGATCTGCTGTCTGTGCTCTCTTGCAACTTCAGGTTGGGCTGTGAATAAAATATTACAAATTATTATATAAAATAATTCTAATTGTTATACAAATCACAGTTTGATGTGAGCTTTTATTACATTGTACACTGAATGCATTTAAGATATTTACACCAAAGGATTTTTCTGAAGTGAACTGAGGTCAGGTGGTCCTCAAGACGTCACGTGGGAATACAAGGAAGTGTTTTGATGTTGGCCTAGCGATTTCTGTTGGCTTAGAAAACAAACTCAGAGAATGTCACCATGGCAAATGTAAACATAAACCGCCATAAAATAAGCTGTACTAAAGATTATCAAAAGACGTTACTATATATTACATTTATATTAATCTTTCTCTTGACACTTTACAATGAGCAAAATCCTAATCCCAAAATAATACTAAATCGTCTATGTAATCATCATATTTATCAGTATACATATCAGTATGTGAGGAAATATCAAACAAGTTAAAACAAACAAACAAAAAAAGAACAAAATATGAAGCTTATCTTTTAATTAACCTTCGTGCTTTCTACCTTTGTATCTGTGTATAAATTAAAAAATGGTTTAACATGGATATTAAGTTAAATTAAAATACATATAAAGAAAATATTTTACCTGTATCTAGCGAGGGTCTCTGGAGGTGTGTGCAGTCTCTCAGGTGTCTCTCAGGTGCACTTGTGCGTTTCTCCGCCCCTCCAAGCTCAACTCTCCTTCTGATTGGCTGCAACGCGTGTCAATCATCCCCTTCTGTGTTCATCGTCTGTGTTAGCTAATATATTTTTTATTTATTTAATTAACATTTTAAACTTATCAATAGCTGAGTTTGAATTACCTTGGTAACCATAGTTTATGATTAAATAAGAGTTAGGCAACGTCAATATTATTTCTGCCGTTTTTTATATCATTAAACAATATTGATTCACATTCAAAGTGTAATAAAAGTTTAGAATATTTCTTTAATTTTTATTGTATCAACAGTAACTTTATAACCGTTTTAGCGGAAACTAAATAATTGTGTACAAGGCGGGAATAGTCGATCACGTGATGTTGAATCGCTTGACGCTTCAGTTCTCTCAAAATCTCCAAAATAATATGGTCTACTGGTTTAAATCAGACACTTACTGATGAAACCATTCGTATTTACCACGGTAAACTACAACAAATAGCCCACAGGTAAAGATAATTGTCTAAACAAAACTTATTTCATGTATGGACTAGTTTGTAGATTGAGGTAACGTTTATTTTAGTCAGTGTAACGTTATAGAAACCTGTCAAAATCTCATTTAAACAAGTCCAGATTACCTTTTAAATCATTACTCTCACAAATCCTCAATGATAATTTTCATTTGGTTCACATTCAGTAGTTTTTGATTGTGTTATTTTGAAATATGATCCATTAATGTTCTTGACAGGTTTGATTAGTCACCCAATGTGTTAATATTAACAGCTGGAAGTGTTGGTGTTTTCTGTTCAGATGCTTGTGTTTACAATTTTATTTACAGGAGAAGTAGTAGAAATGCTATTAAGTGTTTTCATCTGTTGTAGAAGTGGAAATATTCAGATGTGTTTACTGTTTTTTAACATAGACCAGCATTAGAGGTTCATGGATTCATGTGCACCAGTGATGATGTGGCCAGAACAGCCACAGGATGAAGTGACCCAAACTGACATCACCCTACAATGGGGTAAGTGTTTGCAACCAATACCAACAGTTGTATTTGTGGTCATGTTCAAACACATCAAGCTGCTCTGTTGATGTTTTCTCTGCACCAGTGACAGTATTAACATTAAGTGACAGGACATCTGATGCACAGAAGCCAATGGCACATGCCGCTATGCTTAGTAACACATCCGTCTGTGCTGAGAAATGTGCTGAGAAACAATGATGCTGCGTCTAATTCACCTACTTATATTACACACTAAATGTACTATTTTTGTTAAGAAACAGTACATACTTTTGAGTGTGTAGCAGATGAGTAAACAAGCTTTGGGACAATCACCTAATACAATTGTCTTTAACCGTTGCTCTGGCCTGTCAATCATCCTATCACGGGTAAAATCCACATTTAATACCACGCACGCGCTCTCCTCATATTAATGTATAATGATGCATTTATCTTTATAAAAGTCCACATTGTTGTTGCAGATGAAATATAACATGGATAACATTAAATATTTTTTTTATAAGGTTAAACTTTGATTAGTCACTCAAACCTTTATGTAGGTTGCTCATATTCGCCATGTTTCAGTTTTTTTTTTTACACTTTACTCGTGTTTGTAGTTCCTCCTCCGAAAGCGCAATGGGTTGTGGGCAATATTAGTGTTTATAGTGAGTGCGGATCCACACCTCAAAAATGCCACCGGAAATAGTAGACCATCCAAGGACTTCTGTAGTACTCTTTTCAACATACTATGCTTTAGGACACACTTATTCTAATCTCACTTACTGTTTAGGTTGGATAATATGGACATTGAGACTTATGTTTGTGTGAATGACACTGTGCAGTAAACTTTCTTGTGGAAGAGCTCTGTTTGTGATGAGCTTTGATTGATAATGTGACTCATCACTGCTGTGATGATTGGTGGTTGTCAGTGTATTACAATGGTACAAAACAGTCACAATACTTCAATAGGTTGGTAAATTAACATCATATCAGATAATGAAATATGGTTAAACTGTATTTCATTATCTGATATGATGTTAATTTACCAACCTATTGAAGTATTGTGTCTATTTTGTACCATTGTCTTCTTGTACCAACCTTCTACAAGGTTATTACTATACTGTAAATTTTATGTTAACGTCTGTAAAACCAACAATGTTGCTGCCGTATTTTTGATGAGTAAAGTGCTGTTTTTTTTTACTGTAAAAATTACAGCTTTATTTTTTACAGTGTTTTCGTAGCCTATGATTCAATAGTGCCCCTTTCACACAGCCGTTTATCCCGGGAAATTGCTGGGAAATTGCCAGAACGCCTTCTGTGTGAACGTCAAACACAACCCGGGATCTCAATACCGGCATTCGATGCCGGGGCTGGGGACCTAGTAACATTGCCGGAATCAGTTGTCCAGGAATCTTTGTGTGAAAGGGGCTTAGATGTCATAATCATACAGTCTACATACTGTGCATGTCGTACCCGACCGTTTATTAAAAGCTCCAATGTTGTACAGTGTGATTTGTAAATTCCCGGTACACTACATTGCGACTTTGTCGCTGCAGGTCGCCAGTGGCTGCGCTGGAGGGCGTTCCCCACTACTGGTTGCCTAGTAATGTTTGTGAGTGACACTAGCCATGTTTCCATTCGACACGTTTTTATCGGATTAAGTGATATTCGAATAAAATGCCTTATGGAAAGAGTAAAATTAGATGAAATTTCATGAAAATCGACTCAGAATGAAATACGATCGAGTCTCATCGGATTTTGTCTAAAATTGGAATATACGGCTAATGCGATAAAGAAACGTTATTTGCCAAACAAATAATGAATTGCGATTAAGTTTTAGGCCCTTTTATGGTTGCAACACGCCAGAAGACGAGTTCATTTCCGGCCAGTCTGGGCATACGTGCATCGGCATCATCATAGCAATGTTTATAGCGTTGTTGTTTTCTTAGGTTAGTTTTGCTTGTTTTTACGTAGCTTGGTTGAGTTCTAATGTATAATGTGGTCTGTTATTTCTGGTTAACAGACTGCGGCGCTGCTAGTATAACACCGTTGCCATGGACGCAGTTCAGAGGCGGAACAGACTATTTTCTTTAGCAGAAGCAATACTCGTTTTTAAATCAATAAACTCGATTTTAAGTCAATATTATGTGTCAAATTATTGATTTATTTGGTTGACCTATGTGTAATAAGCAGGATAATATATAGCGAGGCGGTTGTTATAGCGAATACAACCCCTTCAACAACCGCCTCTGCATACATTATCCCATACATATGTCGCTATCAGCTGGCAGGCATAAGCAAGGCTTCAACTTGTACAATATTGATCATTGTTTGGTAGATGGCAGCCTTCCGTTTTATCTAACAAAACTTTGTTCGCAAAAGTTTGCTTAAATGTTGTTCAATTCAGTGGAAAATGGAATGGAAACACCTTAATGTCTCAAATCAATTCAATATACCAATTTGATCGCAAAACAGCATGTGACGTCATTACGTACAGGTTTATATTGGCTTTAAAGCCGTTGGATGGAAACACACTTTCACCAGCTTTATTTGCATGTATTCTTTTAAGGACTTCTAGATAATTCGATTTGACAAGTGGATGGAAACATGGCTACTCATGGAAGTTACTCTATGTTAGACAAAGTAATCTTTTATTGCTGCTACAAACAAATATTTTGGAAGGAAAACGTCGAAATATAAATTGAATCAGTACATAAAATGCATAACATTAAAGATGAACGCAGAAACAATGAGTGCTCTTTGCCATCGCGGCTATTTAACTGCAGCAAACGGTGCAAATACCGGTCTGATCTGGGTTCCCGAAACCATTCAGTCACAGAGTCAGTATGGTGAACACCACTGTATGTACACAGAGATATATCATCCATTATAGGACAGTTTCTGGTGGCTTAACTAGTTCTCGGTTACCTTCAGGTGCTCTTCGTTTTGGAGTCACACTTGTCATCTTCGGTCAGAAAGTGACCGGACACCTAAAAATGAAATTTCTCCATTCCAGTAAAACCAATGCAGTTTATTTTTGTTCAATAATATTTATTCTTTTTAATTTAGTATTTTGAGACAATTTGATTGAATTTATTAATATTTATGCAATATTTTATGGTCCTCATCTTTGCCATGACGAAAAAATATCTATAATTTCTAAATACTATATAATTTTTTTCGGAAAATTATTATGCAGTATTTTCGTATACATAGAGCTGAGGCCTTCAGCAAAACATTTTTGAAGAAGTATTAGCACTAGTGCTGGTTTACAGCATAGAGAAAAGGCGTCGAATCATGCGTCGTAACCACTGAGCCCTCCAAGCATGCTGTTCGTTTCGGAGTCACGCTTGTTATCTCTCGGTCAACCAAGCTGACCGGACACCTAAAGATGAAACTTTCTCCATCCCAGTAATAACCAATCCAAAGTTGATTTTTGTTCAAATAATATTTATTCTTTCCAATTTTGCTATTCTCAGCCAAGTTGATGTTACTTGCTGATTGTTTATGCAATATTCTATGGTTATCCATCTCTGCACATAGAGAAAATGTTTTACCACTTAGATTGCTCGAATCAGTGACCTTTTGTCGTATTCAGCCTCCTCTTATTGCCACTAAAGCTCACCAGCTTCAATAGATCTTCTAATGAACCTGTGCATTTTTAAAATGTTCAGAACAGATTTTTTAAGTCGCCAATTTATCGGTGCTTGTGTATGAAAGTGTGTGTGTGTGGGTGCGTACGTCTGTTCTGCCACTCTCACGTTTTGAGTGTTAGCTTTCAAACTAAGCTCAAGTACTTTTCTGCTAACGCGGTCACGATATTGTAGATTGTACACACAGAGGTTCTCAAATTTTTTGTATTTGCTTAATTTCCACCTTCATTTTCTTGATCCTTATCGTAAACCAGCTTTCACCGAAAGAGCACAAAGTGTCGACTATGTTCTTTTACGACCACTTCGTCTAGCCTCGAATCGTGGCCTCTGATTGTTTCGTGTCCGTATCGTCCCAATGCCATTAAAGTCACCAGGTTTCGTAGCATTCCGGACTGAAGCTGTGATTTTTAAAATTTCCAAAACAGAAAATGTTTTCAGTGAGAAATGACCGAAGTTCGCCTCCAAGGGTTAACTTGCCTCGAGTCAGCTGGGCACTGAAGGGTGACGCGCTTCACTCTACTTCACTCCTATTGGTTGTCGCTCAAGTGAAAAGTCGCCCTTCATTTGCATGAGAGTAAAGAATTTCTCAGCTGTTGTCGCCATAGCTGGAACACGGCCCCACCGAAGCCGCTGTTCGTGCATGTGGCCTGGCAGTCGCCGGCCACTTACATCCACAGATGAATGGTCGTCAAGCAAGTCGCTTGGTCCGCGTGTCAGTGTGGACGGGGCTGCCAATGATCACACAGTCTGTAGCAGCATAAGTTGAAGGTTTCATCATCAACCCCTCTGATTCCAGGACGTCTAGTTGTCTATTATTGATTTATTGGTGGATTTCCAGTTTACATTTCTTATTTATTGATTTAACTAACTGTCACTCCTAGGTATATTCAGAGCTTTGAAAATCTTCTGCTGTCCGTTTAACCTTCTCTTATGCTTTCTAATTAGTTGCTTGGAGTGATGCTTTTTCTTAATGGTGTAAGTTCAGCCACAGTATTCTGAACTGACTCCCTAGAAAGCTTGAACTTCCAGATTGAGGTGTTATTATAGCACAAGTGATCTCTGATCTGAACTATTTATGTGACCTCGAAACCCAATTGGCTGATGATATACAGGTGTTTCATATTAAAGCTGGTGAATGCTTAGTTATAATAGATTTTATATTCTGTTTATTTTAGGGCACTTTGTAGAATCTGTTTTCACTTTGACATTTATGAGTCATCTTCTTATTTCTGTTATTGTTTTTTTTTTTTATCGTCCTTGCATCACCCCAATAGCTTTCACACATCAAAACTCGTAAACAAGATCTCTCCCACCAGAACTGAATTCTTCTGTTTGTGCCCTGAAGTTTTAGCGTTGTAAATATTCTGTCTACACATGAGCATAAACCAGGAAAGCGAATTTAGAAATTCAAGACAAATAAGCAACTTTGTTGTTGTAAGCTGGGTATGTTTATTCAGCTGACTTTAGAAATTCCATTTGGCACAATTGTACAATAATAAATAAGTTTCTGTCTCCCTCCTGAAGTATCTAAATATAAATGTTAAGCATTTTGCAATAAATATGGTTTATCCACAATACAGATGCACTGCATCGAACATTTCTGCTGTTGGTGTGAAAAATCCAACACTCCCAAATGCTCATCATGATTAGTTGACATGGGAAATGTAACACACACATGCACACACACACACACACACACACATTTGCATTCCTGTAATACTGCCGCACTTTCAACTCATTTTTACACACAAATACAGACACTGAAGTACTCCACTCCAATATAAATGGACAGAAGTAGAGTCACTGAACCCCTTGTCCTATTTGCATTATCTTTTTTTCAGAGGAGGACAAAAACTTTTAGATCTATTTCCGTACATGCTTTTTTATGAATTTTATTTGCATAGACAACACTGATGCTGCCTGGTTCGAAGCAAGTGATCACGTTCTGTATCCAATTAAGCAAGCTTAGACACAGTTTTAATCGCTTACTGGGGTTGCATTGGCAAGCTGCCCTAATTAAAAAAATAATAATAATAATTAATGAGATTTTCTTGTCTACGTAGATATTTCCACAGGGCAGGATGCACGAATTGTTTAAAATTTTAAAGTTTCTGCTAAATGTTTGACAGTGTGTGTCAATTTCATTATCATACAGAAGATTTGTGTAAGTTTGCAATTCAAATGCATTAATGACAAAAAAAATGAATTGAAATAGAATTGATCAATGTAAAATGACTGCATGCTCCATTAGCTGTTACCTTGTTTTTACAGTAATTCCATTAGCTTTGAAGGAAAGACGTGTTTAGGGCTTGACGAATCCAGCGTGACTCCAATCTCATTTGTAGTTTTGTCCTTAATTACTTCAGAGTTATTCAATTAGACCAGTCTTTTTCGGTGAGAAAGAACAACAAGGACAAAGAAGTCGTCGTTTTTGGGATCGTGCCTCATTTGACTCAGACCAAATTCAACTAGGCGATATCAGATTGTTCTTTTGCGCTTTGTATACAAACCAGATTTGTCGTTTTGTGTTTCTGACTGAGTGATATGGTGTGATATATACAGGGATTTAATTGTAATGTAGCTTTAAGAAGACTGGCTGCACTTTTACAATATGTTTCTGAAAGGACAAGGCTAAACTTAACGCTTAATCCTGTATGTCTGAACAGCTTAGATCTGTCAACTCCACCATCAGTCTTTTCAGCAGTTCATCTTCACACATGCAATTATCAGTTAACTGTGTTTGACAGATTTCATACTCCGTGATTAGTCCAGGACCGAAAGAACGTTTTCTAATGAAAGGGTGAAACATGTATACTCTTAAAAATAAAGGTTCAAAGAGGTTTTCAGCCTGGTGTCATAAAATAACACTTTTAGGTAGCTTTTTAGGAAATTATAGATCTCATTAAAAATTTGTCCAGGTCACATTTCACCCAAAAATCAAAGGTTAATATGAATTTTAATTAAGAAAATGATGCTTATATTTTGTAAAAAAACATGTATGCACATTTTGCCACATTTGCTGATTTTCATTATTTTTGTTACTGCAATATAGTATTTTTTTATTTTATTTAAATCTGCATAAATTAAAGGTGGTACAAATCATGCACAATGTATAAATAGTTGAAATAATAATGCATTTTTTTGCCTTACTGTAATGCAAATGAGTGCAATGAAAAATTCTTATTTGTTTTAAAAAGGACATAATTTAATGTAAAATATATATATTTTTTGTCTTTTGAGTTTCAATGATCTACACTGTTTTTGTAAAATTTAACGTTACGTACTGGTGCTTTATAAGCCAGAAACCAATACGTTGATCTGAATAATCAAGAATTTTATATTGATCGCCAAAGAACCATTTAGCTACCAAAGAACCCTGTACAGCAGAAAATGGTTCTTAAAGGGACAGTTCACCTAAAATGTTTTACTTCTGTCATTAATCACTCACCCTCATGTTGTTACAAAGTAAGATCATTCATCTTCAGAACACAAATGAAGATGTTTTTGATGAAATCTGAGAGATTTCTGTCCCTCCATTGACATTTACGCAACTACCACTTTGACGCTTCAAAAAGTTCATAAAGAGATCGTAAAACTAATCAATTTGAATTAAGCATTGAGTGGTTTAGTCCAAATTTTCTGAAGACTCAATCAGCTTTATATGATGAACAGATTTAATTTAGGCTGTTATTCACATATTAACATTAATCAGCGAACATAAACAGAAGCTCGAACGTGATTCGAAACACGAGAATGAACCTCATTTGGTTCTTGAATGTCAAGCGAACATGATTGCGCTTCTGTTTACCATAACTGATGTGTTTATGTGTGAATAAAAGCCTAAATGAAATCTTAAACTGCTCAATGCTGAACTATGACTCAGTTTTACGATCTCTTTATGAACTTTTGAAGCGTCAAAGTGGTTGTATAGCTGTCAATAAAGAGATAGAAAGCTCAGATTATTCATCAAAAATATCTTCATTGTGTTCTGAAGATGAACGAAAGTCTTACGGGTTTGGAGACGACGTGAGTAATTAATTTTCATTTTTGGGTGAACTGTCCCTTTAAGACGACAGAGCTTTGTTTAATGTAAAGTGCTACAAAGAATCATTAAAGAACCTTTTTTTAAGAGTTAAATGTTCCATCTTTATAAATAAAGGTTACAATTACTTAAATAATAAGATGTATACGTATTGCTGTTGAAAAAGTCTAAATCTGGAATTACTTTCCAAAAGACAATGTATCTCAAGTTGATCATTGTCTAGAAGAATGTAAACATGAACATGTTCATGAGAAAATGAACTTTTAAGGTCTTTGAAGGTCGACACCTTTGGGAAAACATTTGAAGCTGTACTTTTTCCTACTGGATTTTGGAAATGGGTGGCCTATTCCATTTTAAATCTAAACATTTGGATATACGTTGTTCTCAAAGACGAGGGGAAAGTGGGATATGATCAGACATGCTTTGGCAAGGCTTTAAGGTCAGATTTTCAGGGCTTGATATATAGTGTGCATATATACGTTTCAAGTGACAATGTTGTTTTAGGTAATTTCTATCCTTGAAGACTTTCGGTAGAGAAGCATTTTTCCACATGTGTACCTCTGATTCATATTTCTGACTGATGTAATCCCAGGAAGTGGGTGCGGTAGAACAAGATTCATTGCATGTACGTTCTTCTAAGATAACAAACAAAAAAGAAACGAAGAAAGAAATGAGGTAGTTTTCACAGCTGTGTTGCACTTCATACTTCAGTATTCAGATTCGTAACAAAAGCGAGCAGCGTACAGTTGTCGCTGTAGCCCTCTACCATTTATATATATATATATATATCTTCGGATAAATACTAATATATCTGTACTTGTTCTTCTGCAGAAGTTTCCAGTGGAAGGCAAAATGAGTCTCCCGCCAGCTTTCGGTCCCATTGATTTAACCAACGATGGTTGAAGTCCAGTGCCCTGCACTAATCATGAGTGCCAGTATCCACTGAAAAGGCAGAAACAAAACGTTTTGGTAACACTTTACCTGAAGGGGTGTGGATAAGAGCTGACACCTTCATAATCATGACAGGACACGTCATAAATATGAAGGAGGTTTTATGCTTGTTTATGACGAAGTGTCATTCGCTCAATTATGACATTTTTAATCCAAATATGATATTATTTGATATGTGCTTTTGTCAATACATCATAACCTGTCATAAACATGACAGCAGATTAATTATCAAACTTAAGAAACCACCTAGCTTTATTGGTTAACATTACATTAAACTGTCATGTGGTTGGCTTTGACATTGAGGCATTATATAACTGTCAGGAATATTTTTCAGGACCTCAACTACAGTGGAACAAATTTAATTTGTCATAATGGCTTCATTACAGCCAATGTCAAAACCAACCACCTGACAGTTTAATGTAATGTTAACCAATAAAGCTAAGTGGTTTCTTAAAGGAGTAGTTCACTTTTAAAAACAACTTTTGCTGATAATTTACTCACCCCCATGTCATCCAAGATGTCCATGTCTTTCTTTCTTCAGTCGAAAGAAATTAAGGTTTTTAATGAAAACATTCCAGGATTTTCTATAATGGACTTCAATGGGGTCCAAACGGTTCAAGGTCCAAATGAGAGTTTTAGTGCAAACTGTTCAAAGGTTCAAAGGGCTTTAAACGATTTCAGATGATGAATAAGGGTCTTATCAGGCAAACCAAGCTCAAAGGGCTTTAAACGATTCTAGATGATGAATAAGGGTCTTATCAAGCGAAACGATCAGCTCATTTAAAAAATAAAATAACAAAGTTTAAGTTTTATAAGCTCAAATGTTCGCCTTGCTCTGTTCTGTGATGCTCGTTCTGTGAGCTCCTGTTTGAACTCGTTCATCAAAATGAACGAATCTTTTTTCGTGTCATTTGCTTCATTCAACGAACGAAATGAACGAGTTGACTCAGGAAAGATTCGTTCGTTTTGATGAGACGAGTTCCAACAGGAGTCACGAGACGAGCATTTTTCTTAACTTTTTTTTAAATGAGCGATACGTTTGCCTGATAAGACCCTTATTCATCGTCTGGTGATCGTTTAAAGCCCTTTGAAGCTGCACTGAAACTCTCATTTGGACCTTGAACCGTTTGGACCCCATTGAAGTCCATTATATGGAGAAAATCCTGGAATGTTTTCATCAAAAACCTTAATTTCTTTTCGACTGAAGAAAGAAAGACATGGACATCTTGCATGACATGGGGTGAGTAAATTATCAGCAAACGTTTTTTAAAAGTGAACTGCTCCTTTAAGTTTGATAATTATGTCATGTGTATGACAGGTTATGATGTATTGGTTTATGTCAGTTGTCATAACAAAGACATCTTGAACAATGTCATATTTGCATTAAAAATGTCATAATTGAGCAAATGACACTTACTAAACAGTTGATCACAAACCTCCTCATATTTATAGCATGTGTTTATCCTGTCATGATTATGAAGATGTCAGTCTCATGCACACCCCTTCAAGTAAAGCGTTTATTCCTGTGACGAACTTTCCACAGTTGGCTTTAGACAATTCAGGCCTTTTCTTTTGTGTTTCGTGCATCGCTTTTCTGTACCTTTCATTCTTTCCATGGTGGCGTACTGGACAGCATCTTTTTGTTTGTCGTTCTTGAATCGATTTTCGACTCTCAATAGCGTGTCACACGGTCGCCCTTCCCAAAGCTCCTATGGAGTTCTGAAGCATTTTGGGAATTTCTAAGGTAATGTATAGACACAATCCCTGAATGTCATACGCAACCGCACGCTCTCGCAGACACGTTCTGGATTGTGTAGAATCTGTCCTTGTTGTCAAAGAAAGACATTTTCTTCTCGAACTTCGTAGGCCGACAACAAGGAGCGTGACGCGCCTTGTCTTTTTTCCCGTTTTCCCGTCCACGCCGGCTTTTTTCGCTGGAGCCGCTATTTAACTGCATGTGCTCCATTACAAAGTCATAGTTGCTGTCTCGCGTGATACACTTCCCACTGCAGTATCTGAAGCGCACAGTCTCGTCGCTTTCGTACCCGAGGCCCGAGCTCGCTCACCGTGAGCTCGAACCTCTGTGCAGAGAGCACGGTTTCGGGCCTTTCCGTGCTCGTTTGGTTCTCCGTCCGTCTCGGTTCTCATCCTCCTTTCCTTTTCGGTCCACCAGAGTTCGCAATCACCTTCTTCAACTCGCCTCGGTGAAGCTTTGGAAGAGGTACTGAGACTAGAGGAGGAAAAACACCCAGAGGAGAATGTTAACGTTTGCTCTTCCATAATTCAAGAGACTTTATTGAGTTACTTAAGCCAGAAACATACTTTACACTAATGTATGCTTTCCAGATTTTTGCTAATGAGCCATTAAACATACTTTGTGTTTCTGTGGCGGAAACAAACCTCAGTTCTCAAGGGGCGATTGAGTTACCTTTGAATGTCTTTGAGTGTCATTAAACCAGAGCTAGGATAATTTACCTTCAGTTCCCTCTGGAGTCTGTAGTATAGCGGTTTTGGATTTATGAGTAAAGTAAGGTTCATTACTATCACGGTTTTTGTTCTACAACATAAATTATACACTATTAGGTTTCAAATGTGAAGTTTGAAGCCACTCTTTGTCTGTTTTTTTTGCTAATAAGTTGTCGCAAAAAAAGTTCAGTGGGCTTCCATACAGGTTCTTGACTCAAATTTAAAGAACATTTTATGCCAGAAAGGTTCTATATGAGAAAGAAATGTCTTACTTGTGATGTTTAATGGGTGATTTCAAAATATTTCTTATAAAACACTCTTAGAAAGGTTCTATATAGAACCTTAAGGTTCATCAGCGCTACGTATTTGGAACCCCTAAAAAGTTCTATAGATAAGGTTCAATAATAAGAACCCTTTAGGGTTCTTTGAACTAGGGAAAAGGTTCTATTTGGAACCTTTTGGGTTCATTCATTATCATTTGTTTTGTCCTTTCCGGATTAAATATTTCATATTAATGACAAAACATCAAAACTCTAAAATGTATTTATGAATTCATGTGAATGATCACAAAATTCAAGATATGTGGGTTAGAAAAAGTATATATTTTTATAATTGTATGTAGTTAATCAATATCACACGAAGAGAAAACTGTGATATTAACAGTTTAATAAACAATAATCTAATTACAACTACAAAATGTTGCAGAATAATGTAATATATAAATGAATACAGGGCTCCAGACTAACTTTTCCACTGGTTGCACTGGTGCTACCAACTTTCTCAGTTGGTCGCACCAGCGTTTGATTTGGTTGCACTTTTTTATTTTTTTTTTTTTTACTACATGCCATGGGATTAATCAATGCATGCTGATGAATAGTGGTTTTAATGGACCAAAGCTAGCAAAGGCATTATACCTGTAATATATTAATTATCATTGCCAAATTTCAGGATTTTCATGGATTTTGGACAGTAATTTTAATCTGTAATTTTAAGCATTTTACATTTCAATTATATATAATCTATCTATTTACATTTGAACATCTATCTATCTATCTATCTATCTATCTATCTATCTATCTATCTATCTATCTATCTATCTATCTATCTATCTATCTATCCATCCATCCATCCATCCATCCATTCCATCCATCCATTCCATCCATCCATCCATCCATCCATCCATCCATCCATCCATCCATCCATCCATCCATCCATCCATCCATCCATCCATCCATCCATCCATCCATCCATCCATCCATCCATCCATCCATCCATCCATCCATCCATCCATCCATCCATCCATCCATCCATCCATCCATCCATCCATCCATCCATCCATCCATCCATCCATCCATCCATCCATCCATCCATCCATCCATCCATCCATCCATCCATCCATCCATCCATCCATCCATCCATCCATCCATCCATCCATCCATCCATCCATCCATCCATCCATCCATCCATCCATCCATCCATCCATCCATCCATCCATCCATCCATCCATCCATCCATCCATCCATCCATCCATCCATCCATCCATCCATCCATCCATCCATCCATCCATCCATCCATCCATCCATCCATCCATCCATCCATCCATCCATCCATCCATCCATCCATCCATCCATCCATCCATCCATCCATCCATCCATCCATCCATCCATCCATCCATCCATCCATCCATCCATCCATCCATCCATCCATCCATCCATCCATCCATCCATCCATCCATCCATCCATCCATCCATCCATCCATCCATCCATCCATCCATCCATCCATCCATCCATCATCTTTCTATCAGCATCATCTATCTTTTAAAAATCATTAAACATTCAAATGAGAGATACATTGCATTTTAAAAAGATTAGAGTATTATAATAAGCTAATACAGATTTTTCGGCATCAAAGTTTATAGTTGTAACAAAAATCAGAACTCCCACTCCTTCCCTTCTGCATTTTATAATCATTTCTTTTTCCTCAGTCGAGCGATTACTCTCATCTAACCGCTGAAAAACGTCGGAAGGGGCATGCTGTTTCGTGAGACATTTTCATTTTTATATGCCTTAATTCTTGAATTCGTAATTGGCGCATTTCACCCTCATGTGCAATGCGCGTGACGTCTGACGCTCGTCGATAAATAAACTGCACGTGTCTTGCGGAAGAACACTTTAGCCGGAGCTACTTCTCTCCGTTAATGTCTATGGCGAGTCACGCAGGCACTGGGCAACTCCGCATCCGAGTCGAACCTCAATAAAATAGTCCGAATATAAACACTTATTATAGGCGTATCGTAGTGATTCAGGATAAATCAAAAACACGGTTTGGAAAATGGATTCATGATGTAGCCAACTCGTTCATTTTGAACATAAGTTACGGACTGCAGCAGCTGATATAACGGCGTTCTGTTGCGCGAGCGTCCACTCGCACATATGCGACCACATACAATTTTAACTCGCACATTCTCAAAAATCGGTCGCATATGCGACTATATTTGGTCGCAGTCTGGAACCCTGGAATAATATCCTATAAAGAACCTTTGTGCCAAAAGGGTTCTTTCTTGTCATTATAGAACCTTTTTTTAGCATAAAAGGCTCTTTTGAGTTGAGTAAAGAACCCTATGCTTCATATATAGAACCCCAATGAACCCTTTGTTCTAAGAGTGTAAAGTATGTTATTGAGCTGCTTAATTCATAAAATTTAATTAATTAAAACAAGATTTATTCAAAATAAATTCATAAAATGACGGCATGATGGAAAAGGTTCTATACATGAAGTGACTGATGGAACCCTTTAATGTTCTATTTAGAATGTTTTGAACTACAGGAAATATGTAGCAAATTACAAACAACTGAAGTTATTTCAAAAATACAGCAAACTAAAAAATCATGTTTGAGTCTGACTGTGTAATTTACAGTGTGTTGTTGAGGAACAAAATGTGAAAGTCTTCTTGTGAGCCTCAGAATATATTTTACTCAAATGAAAAGGAAAGTCTTGAGGAACTCATTACACTGCCAATTCTCCTCTGGTTTTTGCCTATAAACTCAACAGCTCTATATGGGTAACTACAGTAGCTATAAATATGCTAACAATAACTATTAAGATTCTCTTCAAATTGTTTCACCTGTTTTTGCTAATTCCCGCTACAGTGAATCTTGTGGCAACTTGTCCTTGCATAAAGTGTGTTTCAGACCCTAGTAATGTTTGCATTAGGTATAACTGTCTTAGATGTTTTTACTAAAATTCCTTAGAGGTAAAATGAAACAGTTGTTGAAATACTGTAAGATTATAGACCTTATGGGCTATATGCACGGATAAGTTCCGCATTTGACGCAAGGATGCTCATCAGTTTCCGGTTGAGGAGATTAAAGCAGAGGAAAACCGGGGAAAACGGGATTATGGCAGAGTCTTCAAAATTTACTGTCCTCCCATCTTTGAAATGAAACTTTCATACGTTTAGATTATTTTATATATAGTTATGTTTATTTATTATAATTTTTAAAAGAAGCATAAACTAGGGCCCTATAAAATCCATTTGATTTTTTCCCAAATTCGTTTTTTCCGTTTTAATTTTTGCAAATTCCGTTTTTTCCGTTTTAATTTTTGGGAATTAATTTTTTTTTACCCTTTACTGTTATTTTAGTTGTAAAAGAGTGTGCTTTTTATTCCGTGATCGCAGAAATTATAGGGCCCTAATAAACACAACGAGGGGTGACTGTTTAGTCTGTTTTTGTGACTAACGTTTCTTTATTATAGCCATAGAGTATAAAATTCAATATAAATTCTCAGTATTGTATTGGACTCTATGATCGGCGGAAGTTATCGGGCATCTTTATATCTTCACCGGAAATACCATCATGCATAGAGCCCATTAAGGGTGGAAAGCACATTTAATTTGACACAAATGAAAACAAGCCTGAATGCTGTTGGGTTTAAACGTGTAGTTCATTCAATAGGTTGCAATAGGCTCATCAGTAGGTCCGTGCTGAAAGTGTGTTTCAAATCAGTTCTGCGTTGCTGTTGAAAATTTTATATTACCGGTATATATTATATTTTACATAAATTTTTATTGCAAACTCAAACATTCTCGCTGGCTTACATAGAATCAGTTAAAGTGACTGGAAAGCATCATTAAGAATGTGTTAAACTACAAACCAAACTAATGTTTTGCATTATATGTCAAGGAAAAGTGTATTTTTGAATTTATGGTTTTCTGGCCAGAAACAAAATCCTGATTGTTGAGCTTTGGAGTTAATATATAGGACTTTGTATATCTTTTGTACTTTCTTTTTATTTTCATCTGTGTCTAATTTAATTTTTATGGCATCTACCCTCACTGTGGGCTATAGAACTATAAAATGAATGTAAAGAGGCAGAAAGTTGGCCTTTATAGTTTTGAAATTTTAAATGTTCAGTATGACTCTAAAGGAGATGTGTGAGATTATAATTTTTATAAAAGATTAAGCTATATAAAAGATTAAATAAACTTGCAGTTTTTGTTATTTTTGGACCATAATGTATTTTAGATGCTTCAAAACATTGTAACTAACTCACTGATGTCACATGACTACTTTGATGACGTCTTTATTTCCTTTCTGGACAAGGACAGTATACCTGACACTTATTTACAATGGAGGGACAGAAAGCTCTCAGACTAAATCTAAAATACCTTAAACTGTGTTCTTAAGATGAACAGAGGTTTTACGGGCTCGGGACGACATAAGGCAGAGTCCTTAATTACATAATTTTCATTTTGGGTGAACTAACCCTTAAGTACTCAAAGGGCTTGACCTGCACATTTTGTCTCGGATTTACCAGCTTAAAATGATCAAGGTTATAAAGTAGGATCACGTCCATCTTTAATATGGGTTTATAGCATTTTTGCACTGACCTTTCAATACTCCACGTCAGTAGTTCCTTTGGTCCTAACACTACACATTTTGTAAGTCTCCCTAATAAAACACGCCTGATTTTAACTCATTATGTCTTTAGAGACACCAAGACGGGTGTGTCAAATAAGAGAAAGATATAAAAATGTGTACCAGGTTGAGAAAACCTGTCCTATATGTTAGATAAAAGTAGGTCTGCTTTTCTTTGCAGTCTGGATGTTTTAGAAATATTGCTTTCGCGTGAAATTGCACACATGGTTGTCAGGGTTCCTACAGGGTCTTAAAAAGCCTTAAAAGCATTGAATTTATGAATTTGGAAATAATACCTTAAAAAGTCTTTAAAAAGTCTTGAATTTTGATATGTGGGTCTTAAAAATTGTGATAAATTTATAATGATAAACTTTTCTTCAACGACATTTTTTTCACTGACGAAAACGAGACGCTAGTTTTGAATGACAAAAACTATGACACAAATCTATTGACATTTTCGTCAACGAAAAAAAACCTAGATGAAAATGTTAGCGTTCGATCTGGGAAGCGATCCAGTCAGAACTGATGTCCTGTGTGTGTTTAGCTAATAGTAAAACACAACTTAACATTGTTCGGCAAACTTTCTTGTGGCCTAGTGAAATGTTTTTATTTTACCTGCTTGACTTATCATCTTTTACCCATTCCACGTTTGAAAAATAAATCAACACAAGTTGAAGGATTTTGTTTTTCTTTGCTGGTAGGGATGGGAAATTGGTATTCATTTTTTATATAAATGGTCTTAAAAAGGTCTTAAAAAGACTTGAATTTAACTTGAAGAAACCTGTAGGAACCCTGGGTTGTATTTCAGTTATAGCTGCCTCATTTTTTTAATTAAGGGATTAAGATCAATTTCCAAAAAGTTGATTTAAAAAAAAAAATGGCAGGATAGATTGCATCCAACAACAGAGCAAGGCGAGCATTAGAGCTTATAAAACGTAACTTTTTTTTAATGGCCGCTCGTTTGGCTAGATAAGACCCTTATTCATCGTCTGGAATCGTTTAAAGCCCTTTGAAACTGCACTGAAACTCTCATTTGGACCTTGAACCGTTTGGACCCCATTGAAGTCCATTATATGGAGAAAATCCTGGAATGTTTTCATCAAAAACCTTAATTAATTTTCGACTGA
>JAQIUQ010003906.1:137500-237500 GCA_030378365.1 Hybognathus amarus | reverse complement strand
TATATATATATATATATATATATCAGTATATTTAAGTCATTATTAACTTATAATCTTCCACTTCTCAAAATTGCTTAAATCTATTTTGCTTTGTTTCGTACAGGTTGCATCACTATCAGTCATGTGACCCAAAACAAAGGGCGTTTGGCATTACCATCCATCTGAAAGGCTATTTTTATACTGCTTTTTATTTTTATTTTTCAGAACATGGCAATATAAATAACACTCCATGTTTCTTTTCTGTGTTTAAAGAAAAAAAGGGTTAGAACAGATAATAACAAAAATTTTGGGTCAACTGTTCCTTTTAGGGACTTTTCCTTTTATACATTGGCTTCAACCGCATACTTGGCAATGGCATAGACAGAGAGTGTTTTTAATAACCTCTAATTATACTGGAATAATACAATCTAAAGAATTGAGATCATCTTATTTGTGCTGTGTGTGTATGAATAGAGATTCTCCTTTCAAGTCATGAACGTTTCTTGTGTCCTTTTTCCAACTGATTCCTCATCTTTATGAAGGCGCGTCCTTCATAACATCCACCTGGGTGGAGATCCGACACCATTGTACACATGCAAGTCCAAACAATTAGTCTTACGTTTCCTGAGGGGGAATCTTTGTTTGTGGAGATGGTCTATTCAATGCAGGCAGATTTTTTGACGGTAAACAGACCTTCAGAAGTTGTTGAGATTACACAGGGTGAGATGGATCTAGTGTTTTGCATAAGGTGATAACAACGATTAAGTGCTTTTCTTCAAAGTTTTGCATGTGGGCCTGCTGGTAGAACGCTCTCCACCAGATATATCTGTTGGGTTTTGTTTGTTTGTTTAGCAATACACCTTCATCTATGCCTGCATGTGTGTGTGCACATACTTTCCCTTCATTCCCTCAAAAGACTGCATTCTTTTCCTGCTGGGAATCTCTGTTGTTTTAGCAGTTGAACACACTGATTGAAAAGTCCCACTTTGTTATTACTAGTTACTGTTTTCTCCAGAGTAAGAGGAAAGGGGAAAACTCTTCCCCAGATCAGGAAATGGCAGATGACTAATATTTAAGGACAAATCCAGACCGTATATGCTGGAAGTGTTTGGCCAGATTGACAGTATGGTGGTCTTATTGGGTTAATGGGGGTTTGGCTGCCAAGTCTAGAGTTAATGTGTGTGTCTGAGGTGTAGAAATGGTGTAATTGTTTGTTTGTTATATTGAGCACAAATATTTTCATTACATCAGAGTGATTCAGTCTGGCTCAAACTTTACACTAAATTCAGTTAGAAGGAAATATAATACTAATGCTGTGCAAGATGAAGAGTCTTATGACGAAATTAATTATCTAATATGAATATAAACTATAGATGAAGCTCATTTTTAAGACATGTTTACATGTCAATTCTACAAGACATTCACATTACAAAATGCAGTGATATTTCTTCTTTTTTTATATAAGTATTTATATATTATGTAAATGAAAATGTAATGAGAATCATCATTAAAAATAGAAATGAAATAATTAGAATTTGGCAAAATCCCCTGTAAATAGGTTTCATGTTCTTTGTCAATTTTGATTAAAATGAATAGCACATCATTATCCACTTTATTTTTTAATTACATTGACTTTGTGTTTCTTGAAACCTGTCTAAACAAGTAAACGCAAGCTATTATCATCTTTAACAGTGATGGGAATAACGGTGTCCTAAATGAACGGCGGTATCTTTTTCAGTAATGACGAGTAATCAAACGAATTACTGTTACAACGCTGTTACCGTTACTGACAATAAAGTGTGGCGTTACTATAGGCTAATTGAGCTCACTGAAGCGGTTTTCATCTGAGTAGGCTCTTTTCCCGCCATGGGACCTGCAAAGTTTTTTCTCTGGTGTGTGTGTGTGTGTGTGTGTTTGTGTGTTTTTATGAGACGCCAGACTGGACAAAAGCAAAGTGAACACCGCAAGAGCGCTTGACTACGCATGACAGAGACCGAGTGTGTCCGAGCATTACAAAATGATCATGATTTTTAATGGTAAAAGACCGTAAAAATGTTACAGTGCAAAACTGTTAATTGGTTAACAGAAAGTTTCTGTACTATACAGTATACGGTAAATAATCGGTACTGTCATTAGTTTAATGTAATATCTAATGTATTCTATTGTAAAATTGTACCATTAAATTTACAGTTTTTGAAAGTGAAAAAAACCCAACTCATTGTATAATTTACAGTGAAAAACCGTAAATTGACATTCCCTCAATTCCCTGTGACACGTCACATTTTACTGTTTCCTCGTAGTTTTCTTGTTTTGTTTTGTTCTAATCAGTTATGTACATTAAGGTTTTATGTTACGTTTAATGTTGTTAAATTAATGTTTGTTGAATTTTTTTTATTTCATGTGTGTTACCATGATGTTGTTTAATGTTTTTGTGATTGACACTGTGCAGCTTCTTTATATAATTAAGTATTAACCAGTTTGTGGAAGAGCTGTTTGTCATTGATCATGTGACTCGTCTCTGCTGTGATGATTGGTGGTTGTCAGTGTATTGCAGTGGTACAAAACAGATATCAATACTTCAATAGATTGTTTAAATTAACAATATATCAGATAATGAAACATGGTTTATTACTGTAAATTTTAAGTCTGTAAAACCAATTTCGTTGATACTGTATTTTTCACAGTAAAGGTCTGGCAGCTGCCGTTTTTTTTTTTTTACCATCATTTTTTTTATTTTTTATTTTTTTTACAGTTTATACCATGACAACTATTGACTCATTCGGGATCTGGTATTTATTTCTTAAAATGAATGAGAGTCATTTAATCTCTGTGACTAAAACAAACGAGGTTGTTTTCTGATTTTGTCAAATGCATGAATAATGTGAATGCAAAAAAGAAAGAAAATGAAATGAGATATGAGCACTTGTGCTGAACGTTGTTACAATTTTTTGATGGTCAAGTTCACAGCTGCCGTTTTTTTACCGTTAAAATTACTGTTTTATTTTTTACAGTGTACAAATTTCAGCATTAGAATATTCTCTGTAGGGTCATCTACTACGTTTTAATTAATTTACATGGTTATACAAATAAAATCTAAAAAAATAACCTGCAGGGAACATTCTTTTATACTTTTACGTTTAATTTTGTAAGGAAGAAAAAATACTTTGTTTACCAGTTGTGTAGTTGTGTGACAGTTTTATCAGTTTAATTTGCATTACAAAAAGTGTATGTATATATTTTTTATTATTATTTATTCATTTTTGGAATGAATGGGAAAAAGTAACGCAATAGTTACTTTCCCTGGTAATTATTTACCTTTACAATGATTTACTAACTGGTTACTGAACTAACTAACAACGAACTTAACTAATTGATGAGCTAACTCGGTTACTATTTGTGAGAAGTAACTATAACTAAGTACCTTTTATAAGTAACATGCCCAACACTGATCTTTAATAGGAAAGTTGAATGCCTTTTTTAGTCTGGAATTCAGTTTCTATGCTGTGATTTGTGTTTGGATGTGTTTATTCTCGTCCGCTGTGTGTTTTGGAAACGGCATTATCACTCTGGTCACTTTCTTCGCTCGACCAAGTAGATCTGGCTCGTCTGAACGCTTAGGACTTCCAACAAATGATAATAAATGGATCATTAATTAAATGAATGTCATGAAAACATGTCTAGCTAGTTTCTTCTCCTGAAACCAACTTGAAAATTCATTATGATGCTCAGAATAGGCTTCAACAAAAGTGTAAATTGTTGTCGGTTTTGAGGAGAAATATGGCCTTCTTGATTGGTTTAATGAGATTTTGTGTATTTTGAAATCCAAGGCAGCAAAATGTGTCAA
The DNA here is from genome assembly GCA_030378365.1 of Hybognathus amarus. NCBI lineage: Eukaryota > Metazoa > Chordata > Actinopteri > Cypriniformes > Leuciscidae > Hybognathus > Hybognathus amarus. The sequence continues at coordinate 233,677 of JAQIUQ010003906.1, read as the reverse complement.
GACAAAAGATGAACCAATAAACTTTCTCTAGATTCATACGGCATGTTATTCCCACTAATGGTTATTCGCCTTTCTGCTTTAATCGTCCTTCAGTTTCAGTACAAATAATCAAACCACAGTTTGAGTTTTCAGAGATGGGTGTTTGATTAATTGGTCTGTTGAGGTGAATTGTTACCATCAGTGGTGCTCTGCTAATTAACTTTATTTACACAGACCATTATGAACGCAATGGACAATTACATTTGAGACATACTTCATGCTGATTATTGAGTCTGACATTAACTGTGTTTGATGAATTATGTTATGATGTAATTGTTGTGTATTAAGCGTTACCTCATCATCTATTTTACAACGGCTGTGATCTGATCTGATTGAGTGAAACATTAGTGATGTGAATAGTGCTTATTTTATAGACTTACGCTCTTCAAAAAGGGCTTCAGTAGTTGCACATTCAACAAGTTGTTTTAGTTGTTAAATTAAATGGATATACTTTTATGATTAAATCATAAAAATTTTAAGTGTTAAAAAAATGCACTAAAAATTTTTGTTGCACAAGCTCTAATGCTTACACTGTAAAAGACTTAAAGTTACCTGGTTAATCGCATTAATTTTGAGGTCATTGAATATATATATTTTTAGTAGGGCTGTCAGTTGAGCGCTGTTATTAACGGCTGTAACGCAAACCTATATTAATGGCATACAATCTTTTATTCGCGCATATGCCTTTTTGGTTTAGCAAGTAGTTTTCTTTCACATGCTTTTGCAACAGGACGCGGCATGCGTAGCGCTCTGAACCCATTTCTTTTCAATGGCTTGTGTCGTGGCGAGAGCAGTTCTGTTTATTCGTCGAACAAAGCGTGGATACTAGCTAGACAGGAAACAAAACAGGCACGCCGCACACACTCGTTTGGGCTTACTTTATTCAATTTTCTATTAGAGTCCGAACTCAATAAAAGATTTTGAAGGCCGATACCGAATACAAATATTTTTTTGGTTTTAAAATCCAATATTCTGATATATTCGGCTTGATATTTTTTGTTAATTTTTTTTACAGAAACGCACAGCAAAACATTAACAGATTTCCCTTAACATTAGTTATTTGTAGTTATTTATGACTTTTAAGTAAAATAATTTATTGTCACAACAGAACAGACGGATGATAGTAGCATTAGCTAACTTTGTGGTTAGCTAGTCTATGATGAGCCATAATTTAGCAATAGATAACGTCATACTGCAAATTGTAAAACATACATTTTCAATACCACCAGCCAAGAAGAGATGATACGTCTCATTGCTATAACTGTCACGCGCTATTAAAGTAATACTTTTTCTTCACATTGTCAAATGTTAAAAGGACAGTCAGCTACAACTACACTGTAACAACGTAACGTAACTATTACTAGCTAAATCCGCTTCACTCTCAGCTTATTTAACAGCAGCAAAACCAGCCCGATCTCATGAAAGTTAGTATCTATGTCACGAATGTCATTTCTCGTGGCATTTATACGCGAAAAACAGTTTTTGCGTGTATATGGCACGCGATTTTAGCGTACATATGATACGCACTTTTTGGCGTATAATATGCACGAACTCCCCACCCCCTCCCCCTAAACCTAACCCAGGGTTTTTAGTGCGTACCATATACACGCAAAAACCATTTTGGCGTATAAATGCCACGAGAAATGACACTCGTGGTATAGATACGCATCTTCATGAGACTGTGTTGGCAAAACTGGACATGATAGTGACAAATTTTGTCCTGCTTATTTGAGTTAAGAGAACTGATGGGATGATCTTTTAATTGTTATTCAAGCGATGTATGTATCGTGAACAACTCAACGAGTGTTGCCGACAAGAACGGTGTAGAGTGCCCTCTGGTGGACAAACTATACAACTCCAACACTCATAACATGGTTCAAGCGTGTTTCATCCGTTTTTATTTTGTTTTTGAAATATTCATTTATCAGCCATTATAACTGCCGATACACGATAGTTTGGAAAATGCCTAATATCGGCCAATAATATCGGCCTGCCGATATATCGGTCTTGCTCTAATTTCTAATATCCTACCTGAAAACTACTGTTAGACCTACCGAAAAAGCACTGTTTATTTCACTTATTTATCTGTGCTATTGCATGTAATCTGATTATTTGTTTTTAGTGACTTAAATAATGTTTTAAATTAGTTATTAAAATTAATTAGGCTAGTAGTTTTAGCTGTGAATTCAAAATTGGAATAGAAAACATTTTCACTGATATGTAACATTTTGTTGTCATTACCTTGATAATTATCAGGTTTTTAGGCCCTGCTGAAATAGCAGGTTCTTGTTTGTCCAGATGCCTCAACTGACTAGCATGTAATAAATCATGTTTGATGGCAGTGATGTTTAAGCCTGTTGGTCTTCAATGGGGAATGCATTAACCAGCGTGTCAGAAGCGTCTTCATAAGAATGCAAAACAAACATTTTCCCTGGAAAGAGAGTGAATGTCTGTTTCTTTTCATCCGTCACAGCATTGGTCACCTCACGTCTTATCTCATCTTATCTCTACTTGGCAAGGACAGATTGTTTAACAGGAAATGTTGACATGTCAGTTTCTAAGTGTGTGTCTGTGTAATCTGATTGCAGTTGTCTGATATTATCAGATTGATACAAGTATGACAGGATGCAATATTGTCCAAACAGAACGTTTGTTTGTTGATAATGATGCCTGGTCCTGTCAGCCTCATGCTGTCTCTACATAAAGGCTTCTGTGGTGTGCGTGTAAAGGTGTATAATGACATGTCAAGTCCACAGAGGAGCTGCACATCATATTGTGTGTCTATATGTCTACTTACACTCTAAATAATGCTGGGTTGTTTTAACCCAAATTTGGGTCAAATATGGACAAACCCAAATGTTGGGCCAAAAATGTAATTCAAATTAAAACCCAACTTCAACTTTCACTGTCAACTGTACATTTTTTTAATTGCATTTTTAACCCAACATTTGGGTTTGTCCACGTTTGCCCCAAATTTGGGTTGAAATAACCCAGCATTTCTTTAGAGTGTACCATTACTTAAACTAGTCATTGAAATAAAAACAATAGATATATTTTTAAATTTACAAAATGCAATAAAAAAGACAAAAAAACAATATACAACAAATGTATTAATCTTAGTTAATCTAAACATTTACTAATACATTTCAAAAGTTCACTCTAATAAATGCTGGGTTGTTTCAACCCAAATATGGACAAACCCAAATGTTGGGCCAAAAATGTAATTTAATTTTAACCCAACTTCAACTTTCACTTTCAACTGTACATTTTTTTAATTGCATTTTTTAACCCAACATTTGGGTTTGTCCAGTTGTTGCCCCAAATTTGGGTTGAAACAACCCAGCATTTTTTAGAGTGTACCATTACTTAAACTAGTCATTGAAATAAAAACAATAGATATATTTTTAAATTACAAAATGCGATAAAAAAGACAAAAAAAAATATACAACAAATGTATTAATCTTAGTTAATCTAAACATTTACTAATACATTTCAAAAGTTCACTCTAATAAATGCTGGGTTGTTTCAACCCAAATTTGGGTCAAATATGGACAAACCCAAATGTTGGGTTAAAAATGTAATTTAAAATTTTAACCCAACTTTAACTTTCACTTTCAACTGTACATTTTTTAATTGCATTTTTAACCCAACATTTGGGTTTGCCCATATTTGACCCAAATTTGAGTTGAAACAACCCAGCGTTTTCAAGAGTATACAAAAGTCTGGTGTCTGTAAAAAAAAAAAAAATTATGTTCATGAAAGCGTTTTTTTTGTTGTTGTTGTTTTTTTGTTGAAATTTTGTACAGGATTTCTTTGAGTTAATAGAAATTTCTAAAGAACAGCATTTATTTGAAATGGAAATCGTTTGTAACATTATAAATGTATTTACCGTCACTTGATCAATTTAATGCATCTTTGCTGAAGTATTATGTAAGTATGAAGTATAAAAGTATTAATTTCATAAAAAAACATACTGTACTGACCCCAAACTTTCAAATAGTAGTTTAACTTATGTTTGTCAGACAACTTAATGCATTAATATAAAAGTCAACTTGTGTATGTTATAGGCATTGTGTGTGTGTATATCTGCAATTTCACATGCAGCGACTTTGGCTCATACAGTCAGAATTGTCCGTTTGTTAGTCTTACTGTCTTAAATCTTTGATTTGACGTGTTTTAATAATGTGAACCAATTTGGTCTTTAACATAATTTGATAATTTGATTTGTTCATAATTTGATCTTTTGGTTTGTGTCGATCAAGTTAATTCAGTGCATTACACAAACATTGCCACATGGTTATTTAAAGGAGTAGAATCATTTCGCCAAATGACTCGAAAAGATTTGTTCATTTTGATGAACGAGTTTGAACAGGAGAGTCATGAACGCGCATCACAGAACAGAGCAAGGCGAGCATTTGTGCTTATAAAACTTAAACTTTTGTATTTATTTTTTAAATGAGCGCTCGTTTCGCTAGATTAGACCCGTATTCATCGTCTGGTGTCGTTTAAAGCCCTTTAAAGCTGCACTGAAACTCTCATTTAGACCTTGAACCGTTTTGGACCCATTGAAGTCTATTATATGGTTTTCAGTCAAAAACCTTAATTTCTTTTCAACTGAAGAAAGAAAGACATCTTGGATGACATGGGAGTGAGTAAGTATCAGCAAAAGTTTTTTTTTTAAAGTGAACTACTCATTTAATACATATACATTTTGTGTAGTATATGTAATAGTGCCAAAACCAACTATGTTGTGATTCAGTTACCATGATATGTTATTATTCATACGTGGTGAGACGTGAAGATTTGCACATTCAGCACCGCCCACCCATAAAGTCACATTTGCTGTTGTCAACTTCAACACGCCCAGCTGTAATTTATATGACTGTGTGTGAGCAAAGTTTTCTACTGGCAATTGCAAATGATTTGAGGACATAAAGTGTGACAAACTACCTGTTTCCTGAGCAAGTCTATATCAGCTCTGAAAGGATCTCGCTTTCCCACCGTTTGAATTTGACTTTCCACTGATGGGGAAAAGTCAGGAAACGTTAGTTTGTCACTATATTTTCTGCTAATGTGCAATTTCCAGTAAATGTACTGAAACTTTTGACTTTTCCACATTTAAAACAAAAACAACAAAAAAACAACTTCCAGTTGTAAGTGATTTTCTGGAATCATTTTCACTTTCACAAAGAGGAACTTTTTGTCCGAAACTGTTGATCATAACTAGAAAGTAGACTCTAGTAGTGTAAGAACACTCTTATTAATTTTACTTTGTCATTCACATACTCTATAAAACACATCAGCGTTGTGTCAGAGCCATCAACAACACGGTGAAAGGTGAAGTCACTTAATACTGTAATAAATTCTGATGAAGTGTGACACCTACTTTACGCTCTTCATTGAAAAGAACAGGCGCGTAAGGCTTTGCTCACTTCAGCTGTTTGGGTGAAGGCCTGGCATCGATCGGGTCCACCATAGGGCAGATAGTTGGCAGAAGGGGGGCAGGAACACACTCCAAAGATCAGGCTGGGATTAGCACTAATGCGGCCTGCTTTATCTAGCATCACGTGGGATAACACCTGGGATTGGCTCGCGGGGTGTGGAAGCAGCCGGCCAGGCTAATCTCACTGTCGCCTCATCCGTTAGACACACACACACATACACACACACACATGGTCTGGCTCACTATCTTTGTGGGGACTTGCCATAGACGTAATGGTTTTTGTACTTTACAAACTGTATATTCTCATTCCTTAACCTAACCCGACCCCTAAACCTACCCAACACACACACACACATACTCTAAACAATGCTGGGTTGTTTGAACCCACATTTGGGTAAAATATGGACAAACCCAAATGTTGGGTTAAAAATGTAATTTCAAATTTTAACCCAACTTTCACTTTCAACTGTAATTTTTTAAATTACATTTTTAACCCAACATTTGGGTTAGTCCATATTAGACCCAAAATTGGGTTGAAACAACCCAGCTTTTTTTAGAGTGCACACACACACACTTTCTGCATTTTTACATAAAAAAAGTCTGTGTGCATTCAGGTTAGAGTCCCCACTGGGATAGAAAAACATGTGCATACACACACACACACATACACTCTAAATGCTGGGTTGTTTTAACCCAATTTTGGGTAAAATATGGACAAACCCAGCCATTGGGTTAAAAATGTATTTAAAAAATGTAACCCAATGGATGTAACCCATTTTTTTTACCCCAAATTGGGTTAAAACAACCCAGCATTTTTGAAGTAAATATATATATATATATATATATATATATATATATATATATATATATATACACTCTAAAAAATGCTGGGTTGTTTAACCCAATTTTGGTTAAAATATGGACAAACCCAGCGCATTGGGTTACATTTTTAAATTACAATTATAACATACATTTTTAAATTATACAATTATGGGTTTGTCCATATTTTACCCAAAAATTTGGTTTAAACAACCCAGCATTTTTTAGAGTGTATATAAATGTATATATATATATATATTATATATATATATATATATATATATTATATATATATATATATAGTATTATTTATGTGTGTGTGTGTGTGTGTGTGTGTGTATATATATATATATATATATATATATATACACACACACATTTATTATTTATATACATAAATGCTGGGTTGTTTTAACCCAACTTTGGGTCAAATATGGACAAACCCAAACGTTGGTTAAAAAATGTAATGTAAAAATTTACCCCAAAGGCTTGGTTTGTCCATATTTGACCCAAAGTTGGGTTAAAACAACCCAGCATTTTTGTGTATATAAATAATAAATATGTGTGTGTGTGTACGCACATACACAATAATTTTGTTTTGAATATTATATATACAATAAAATAAATTATATTCAAATAATAATTAGTAAATGTATTAAATTAAACAATAATAAACTCAAATTTATACATAAATATAAATCTGTGTTTTCATTGAAGTTGATTGGCAGAGCGGATTCTGACTGGACCTTGTCATTGATACTTTTACTTTTTGAGGTGCTATTTGTCTTTGGTTAAGTTTACTGCACGCACTTGTGTAGTTTTCAGGTTTTTTTTGGGTGGGGGGTGAGCAGACGCTGTGTAGTTTGTATGTTTTGTATGTGTAAGCTGTGGTTTATTTAAAGACAATCCACTGTTTTGTTGCAGGCTAATTATAGTCTTGGTATTAGTAGCTCATCTATATATAACACACTACAAGTACGACTTCATCTCTGCATTGTAAGCAGAACACTCTTGGCCATATTGGGTCTAAAGATCCCAATCAAATGTAAATTAATCTACTAAAATCTTAAATTCAAATGTCATATTTCAGCTGTGACCCAGAACGCAGACAGATTCTGCACAATACCATGCTTACTAATATTTTACATTGTGATCTTTACACAGTCATACAAGACGTGTATTCACGCTTAATTCCTGAATGAATTGCATTAGATAAAATATCAAAGCAAGTGTCATTTATTATTTTACATTTTACTGATAGATGCACTGTTGAAAGGAGAATTTTCTGTGGTTATAGTGAATATTGTTAATGTGATACACCTGTGGTTCCTCTGCTTGTGAACTTCATAAATCCACTAAAAATCACTCAAACATCAGCTGATTTAAACACAAGATGTGAAATGATCCTGCCACATTTAAGACTCTTGCTTTGATATTTTGTTATCTATTTTAATGACATTTAAAGTGTGACTTGTGTGTTCAAAAGTGTACAGATACTTTTTAGGGTTTCTGTATATGAAACGCAGGAGTCGTAGTGGGTCACTTGCCAATCTGCCAGTGGTTACATAACTTACATAATCAACTATTTCAACATCTATTGTTGAAACGTTTTTTTCTAGTCTCTGTGTTTAATTTCTGGATAACACAGGAGCAGTTAGCATGGAAAGTTATCAGATATTATGCCAATGTGTCCTTTCATCTGCTGACCCTAAATTGCATTTAAGCTAAACATGATGTCACATTTGGGCTCATTTTCAAAATAAGCTATAAACATTGACAAAGTCTCTGAGCATCTGCTTTCAGAAATCGCATGTTTACTGGAAGTGTTAGTCGACAGCTGTGAAAGACACCATTTAGCATTTAGCTTGTGTATTTGGAGGTTAGCCAGTCCATGTGCGGATGCTATGTCTGAAATACAACAGCTGTCACGTACTTATGAGTGTAAAATCTCACTATAACCCTGGAAATTACACACCTCATTACTCTACGCTCAACGACGCATATCTGTATGAAGAGATTAACACTGTGCGTTGATCACATGCTTTTATTTTTTCTATGTTAAAATGTACTTTATAGATGCCAGAGTTGTGTGCCATTCAGAACTGATTGAGAATGCCCTTTAAATTCCAACTAAATGCATTTTTTACAATGCATCTGAATATAAGAAGAATTCAAATCCATTGAAGTTTAAAGATATTCATATGTTTCTAATTTAACTTTAACAGTAGCGTTTGTTCATCATGATACATTTTAAATGTTGGCTAGATGGATTGATAGAGGGAGGGATGGATGAAGAGATGGATGGATGGTTAGATAGAGGGAGGGCTAGATAGACAGATATAGATAGAGGATAGATAGATAGAATGAAGATAGACAGATGATAGACAGATAGATAGATAGATAGATAGATAGATAGATAGATAGATAGATAGATAGATAGATAAAGGGATAGATAGACAGACAGGATAGACAGACAGACGACAAATAGACAGACAGACAGACAGACAGACAGATAGATAGACAGATAGATAGACTAGATAGACAGACAGATTAGACAGATAGATAGACAGTTAGATAGATAGATAGATAGATAGATAGATAGATAGATAGATAGATATAGATAGATATAAGGATAGATAGATAGATAGATGGATAGATAGATGAGATAGATAGATGAGGATAGATAGAGGGATAGATAGATAGATAGATAGATGAGATAGATAGATAGATAGATAGATAGATAGATAGATAGAATAGATAGATAGATAGATAGATAGATAGATAGATAGATAGATAGATAGATAGATAGATAGATAGATAGATAGATAGATGGATAGATAGATAGATGGATAGATAGATAGAGTGGATAGATAGATGGAGGGATAGATAGATGGATGGATAGATAGATAGATAGATAGATACATGAGATAGATAGATAGATAGATATAGATAGATAGATAGATAGATGATCACTATATATCTATAGATGATTCACTTTAGTGTGGAAGAGCACTTCATTTCACAGAATAGATTTCCTGTGTTGAATTTCTTTAAATTCCAGTTAATTGAAATCCTCTTCCTATCATTCAATTCAATTTCTGTTTTCTGTCTAATTCAAATTACAAAATTTTGCACGACCTGACAGATGCTTCAGTGGTAAGAGTGCACAATGCTGAGAGTTGTTACTCGGTTAACACACACGCTCCAGAACATTACACCAAGGTGCTTAATATACAGGTGATGCAAATTCAATTTAAATGCATCAAATTTGAATGATCTGCCCATCATCATCCGGATCGCAGAATCCCTGACAGCATTCAAAACACAACTGAAAACATGAGCACTTAACATAAAAAAAAACATATTCTTGAAATCCTTACTTGCCTGGTTTATGTTTCTCTGAGCAATGCTTGAACTTTGTATTTTGAGCATTTTGCCTCTTCACGATGACTTCTTTGATTTAGTCCTCAGATTTAAGTCGCTTTGGATTAAAAAGTCTGCTAAATGACTAAATGTAAATGTAAATGCATCTGGTCGTTGAAACCACATACTGTAGGCATATGTACATTTTGCTACTTCCAAAATGTTACAAAAATAAATGTTTAAGAGTAGGGATGGGACGATAACCGGTTTCACCGATAAACCACGATAAAATATACTGACGGTTAGTATTATCGTTTAAAATTGAATTATCATTAAAACCGTGTTTGATTATCGCGATTTTGAAAACTCACTGAAAATCCCTGTCGGCCAGTCTGACGCAGACGCTCTGCATGCAATGTGTTTTTATTTATACTTTTATTACTATTCGAGAAGGAATGGCGGAAGGCAGTGACCGTGCTCGGAGACTTTTCAGCCTTTTAAGAGGACCAAATCTGAGGTGTGTTCATATTTTGGCTTTTACAAAAGTCCTGAAGGAAACTTGATGCGAGGATAGTCACCCTGTCTGCCGAACAAAAATTCACTGCAATAGAAACACTTCAAATCTGCCGAGTCGTCTGACCATCACCCACTGTTGTATATCGAACGCAAGGCAAGTTAACTTCGACCTCAAACCAAAACTACTTCTGGGAAACAATTGGGCACAAAATGTTGTTTTGAGTTTAAACATTTTATGTCACTCACAGCTTCTGCGAAGAAAAGTTTGCAGCGAGTGGCTTTGAGCCAAAGACGAATGAACAACTTCAAATAAGACTATTATTAAGAGTGAAATTTTAAGGTATAGTAATGTATAGATACATCACGGATTACACCGATTTAATTTTTACCACATAATTACAGACATATTGAATTGATAATGAGATTAGCTAATGTTTTAAATCTTACCTGTTTATAAATACATTTTGTAAAACAATCGTCCAGACTAGATATATCACACCAATATTATCAAACTCTAAACAATAAATCAACTCTGATTTCATTTTCAATACAATCAAAAACCGGAGACGCAAGACGACAAGTTGTGTTTGAATGAAACAAGAGCGCGCGTCCGTTTTGATATGTATGTGCGCTGTGTAATAATGCGTTGCTATTGACGACGGGCATTATAAAGAAGGAAACGCCATAGAATAGAATCTTGCTTAAAGGGCGGGTTTACTGCTCTTTTTCTTTGCATGATTGTGTTTATGGGGTGCAATATAACATGTATCCGTGGTTTTTCTTTTTTTAAAAGTCTTATTTTTCATAAATTTCACCTTTATTGTCAGCCGCGCTCTCCTCTGTCCCCTGCACGAGCGGATGACTTCCTGAGTCTATGAAAACACTCCCTCAGAATGACGTTGTGAGCTCAGATTGGTTCGTTTGGGCCGGTGTGTTGTGATTGGCTAAACTGTCGCTCACGTTGTCCGGAAGATTAACGCCCATTACCTTTACGGGCGAAACGGGCGGGCATGCCAAAGGTGGCTAACATAGACGGTGGATACACGTAAATAATGATGTGGAGACTGCAGTATCAGTGAGGCAGAATCAGACCGAGAAAGCCGTGATGAATCGAGTCAGAGCAGAACCTCACCACACACGCCTCTTAATAAAGGTTTCTGAATGATAATTTGCTTCATTTTTTAACTTAATACACGTTTGTTTTACACAATAGCATCTGACTGGCAACGATAGCAACTGACTGGCTAACTAATGTTATACTCAAACAGCGTTTGCAGCGTTTACGTTCTTGATCAAATCGAAAATAAAGTCATAAAGCATATATATATGAAAAATACATTTACAACATTAGTACTTATACAAAATTCAGGTCCATAATGTTTGTACGCGTTTGCCGTAGACACAAAATAGCCTAACTAGTAGCAGCTATCCCATAAAGCCTACAAAGCAAGCGCTGGCATTTGAAATAAAAAAATAAAAATAAAAAAACGCCCCGTCGGTAATTATACATGCAAATACATTTAAAATGATGAAGTCTTAGTATACTTACAGGTTGTGGCCCAACAACTGCTGACTTTTAACTGCTGGTTTTAAAGCTGGATCTGCTTCATGATTTAGAAACAGTTTCTTGTTTACGTTAATCCATGTTGAACTCGTGGAGATTCTGGAAGCTGTCTCTCGTAAATGCGCAGCACAGAGAGCTAGATTACGATCGTCACTTTCAGGAATATAATCAAACACAAATTGTATCCATTGTTGTCGAAGTATAGTGTCCGTGGGAAGCCCGAAACACAGAAGACCTGACATCTGCGTGAACACAACTCACTCGACGCATGCCCTTTCCTGCATATTCCGGAGGGAGTGGTTGATGCAAATGTGTGGGTTAGTGACGTACCATAACCCAGCTGTAGTCCAAAACGAGTCGTTTTTGTAGGCAATTTTACTTCCTGATTTTTAAAAGACGATATCTCTGCTTACACTAAACTTTCAGTGCTGCAACTTTGCAGATACTCTTCATGCACCAATAGCAACATTACACACTATTTGAAATCAAAAAGTGAAATTGCAGTAAACCCGCCCTTTAAAAAACTGCATAGAGCTGCTTGTTTTATTTGTTGTTTGTTGATTTTCAATTATAAAACTTGTTGAAATGTTTTCAGTGTGAGTATCAGTTCTTTTTGAACACTTTCATCTAATTTTAACAAAACCGTGATAATATTGATAATCACGATAATTTTGGACACTATAATCGTGATATCGAATATTCATACCGTCCCATCCCTATTTGAGAGCATTATAGGTGAACAAATCTAGTGAAAAAAAAGAGATTTGTTCGTTTTGATGAACGAGTTCGAACAGGAGAGTCAAGAACGCTCATCACAGAACAGAGCAAGGCGAGCATTTGAGCTTATAAAACTTAACTTGTGCTTCATAAGACCCTTATTCATCGTCTGAAATCGTTTAAAGCCCTTTGAAGCTGCACTGAAACTCTCATTTGGCCCTTGAACCGTTTGGACCCCATTGAAGTCCATTATATGGAGAAAATCCTGGAATGTTTTCATCAAAAACCTTAATTTCTTTTCGACTGAAGAAAGAAAGACATGGACATCTTGGGTGACATGAGCGTGAGTAAATGAAACCAAAGATGTCATTATACTACTAACCCTCACCTTCCAAATCTATATGGACACAAAAGATGAAATTCAATGGGGTGCGACTCCTTACAATATTGTTTTTACACGACCTTCCAAATATATTCTTTTCTATTCAGCAGAGGAAAACTCATACAAGTTTGGAACGACATGAGTGAACATTTATTATTGTTTTCTTTGGTAAACTTTCCATTTTGAGACCTGAGAATGCTATACACACTCCTATCGGCATATTCAATGTTCACATTTTGTTTGCTAAATAAACACCCAAAGGACAGGGGATACGAAGTAGTTTGTGAATGACAGGCATTTCAGTCCCAGCTCAGTTTCCGTGTGGGCTCAGCCGTGAAGTCAACAGTTTGGTTCGGAGGTTTGATTGTGTGGATCCGCTGAGGATTTACAGCGGCAGGAATTTGATATCATCATATAACCGAGCTTCCCAAGGTTTGAGGGGTCGTTTCACCCGCTCTGTGTGAACGTTGCATGTTTTAGAGTGCATTTCCTGCCATCTTTCACCCCAGTTATTATTTGTGGCTGGTTGTAAAAATGTACCTCGTTTAGGGAAACTCTGGAACATCTGACAGGAATAAAAGCCCAGATGCACGATGGAGAGACATGCACATGTGCCGAAGAGTACGTGACCTTTACACATCACATCCTGATTAATGCGCACTAAACCGCAATGTATTCAACATTGTTTTAATCACGTATACATGATTAAGACCTTCCAGAGTTGTTTTAGTTTTTGTTTGACAACAGCTGTGTTATCAGATATTACAAATGGATGGTCAAATCTGCAGACCGTAAATCAGTTGCATCGTGGAATTTTACGGTCTGGATGCAATGCCACGAATGTTTGCTTTCACAAGCCAAACCTGAAGTTTGCCTCAATCCAGACAGTTCTGCGTGCCGAAGAGCAGATCGTACTTAAAGGGATAGTTCACTTTGAAAATAATTTTATTGGTATGTTTTAGCTTACCTCAAGGGCATCCAAGATGTAGGTGTCTTTGCTTCTGCAGTATTTTCAATTTTGATATTTTTAGGTTCATGACTATCAGTCATATAATGGAGGTCTATGGTCACCACCTCAAAGAGCATGCACAGAGAAGTCCAAATTAAACACTGATTTAATGACTCGTAAATGTAAGTACACATTGATGGCCTAAGACATGAAACGAGCGGTTTGTGTGAGAAAACGAACAGTTTTTATATGATTTTACCTCTTGTAACCAGAGCCACATTCAAGTAATCTGAGGGCGTGGGCGCTTTGTGGCTGTGGCTACAAGAGGTAAAAACAATATAAATACTGTTCGTTTTCTCACACAAACCGCTCGTTTAGTGTCTTAGGCCATTAATGTGTACTTACATTTACGAGTCATTAAATCATGTTTAATCTGGACTTCTCTGTGCATGCTCTTTGAGGTGGTGACCATTGACCTCCATTATATGACTGACAGACAAGAACGATTTGACCTAAAAAATATCAAAATTGAAAATATTGCGAAAACAAAGACACCTACATCTTGGATGCCCTTGAGGTAGCTAGAACACATCAAAAATGTATTTCAAAGTGAACTATCCCTTTAAATAAAACCCTATTGTGTGTGATGGCGTTTTAAAAAGTCCTGATGATTAGCGACTGGCACACTTACTCTGAGCGTGTCGGAGCAGGACAGGCAGAAAAAACAAACGCACCCATTCAAGAGCTTCTATGTGCAGGGATCAAAACCACATGTCAAAAGCTCAGGTCGTGTTTTGAATGCGAAACGCTGCACCTGCAAGCGGATTTTCAGAGTTCCCCCTGAGGTCGAGGGAAAGAGTGTGGGCGAAAGCATCGATTTTTACAGCGTGTTCCCTCATCAGGCTTTCAAACTAAGCCCGGTTGAATCCCAGGTTATGGGAGTTGAAAGGCTCAAGTGAATATAAGCTTAACCTGCCATGACATTGCCACCTCAAAATGCACCAGATCCCACTGACGATTATGATCAGGCTAAATTACTAATCACAATGTTTAAAAATAATCATCCTAGTGAAGATTTGTGATTATTACAACCATTTTCAAATCATTTTTTGTTCACTATGGCAGGGTGCAATATTATTTATATGGTTGTTTACGGTTAAGATTTTTTATGTTTTCAAAAGAAGTCTCTTCTGCTCACCAAGGCTGCAATTTTTTTATAAAAAAATACACAAAAATCACAGTAATATTGTGAAATATTATGACAATTTAAAATGACTTTTTTATGTTAATATATATTAAAATGTAATTTATTCCTCTGAAAAAAGAGGAATCATTACTCCAGTCTTCAGTGACACATGATCCTTCACAAATCACTCTAATATGAATGATTTTATGCTCCAAAAACATGTATGATTATTATCCATGTTGAAAACAGTTTTTTACATTTTTATTTCAGGATTCTTTGATGAATAGAAAGTTCAAAAGAACAGCTTTTATCTGAAATGGAAAGCTTTTGTTTCATTAAACACTACCCTTTAAAAAGTTTGGGGTCAGTAAGAATTTGTATTTTATTTTTGGGGGAAATAAATAAGAAATCAATACTTCTATTCATCAAGGATGAGTTACATTGATCAAAAGTTACAGTAAAGACATTTATAATGTTAGAAAAGATTCTAATTAAATAAATGCTGTTCTTTTGAACTTTCTATTCATCAAAGAATCCTGAAATAAAAATGTAAAAAACTGTTTTCAACATGGATAATAATCATACATGTTTTTGGAGCATAAAATCATCATATTAGAGTGATTTGTGAAGGATCATGTGACACTGAAGACTGGAGTAATGATGCAGAAAATTCAGAGGAATAAATTACATTTTAATATATATTAACATAAAAAAGTCGATTTAAATTGTCATAATATTTCACAATATTACTGTGTTTTTTGTGTATTTTTTATCAAAAAATTGCAGCCTTGGTGAGCAGAAAACACTTCATTTAAAAACATAAAAAATCTTACCGACCCTAATCTTTGACCGGTAGTGTATACAATAGGCTCTATACAATACAATACTACACTCCAGACATAACACTAAGATCATCTAACAGGTTTTTTCTAACTATTCCCCGTGCGCTTCTCAAATTGAACATGCTTTCTTTGTCACTGGTCCAAGATTGTGGAATAATCTCCCATTGGATGTTAAACCTTAATGTTTTTATCTTTGTTTTCTTTGGCATTTTAGTACACTTGTTGTTTTTGCTTTTTATTGTAATGGACAGCACTTTGAAACTACTGTGGTAGCCTGTAAAGTGCTGTTTAAATACATGTATGAACGGATACAGATTGTTTCAAAGCAGCTTCACAGTAATGCATCAATGATGCAAACTAGAGCTGTATGATTCAATTGTGAAAAGATTGCAATCTCGATTCAAACACCCACGCGATCTCATTCCTAAATGACAACGATTTGTCTATTTGATAAAGTCACATCGGACCTTTAAACTCTGTGTATATCCATGTAATCTGTGTATCATTTATGAAACGGCTTCACAAACAGTCTTTACTATCATACTGTATCGTTAAATTGACTGTGTTACAAATATTAAATTATTACAGAAGTACTGGGATAAAAGTTTATAGCTTGTATATAATCACTGATGTGATCAAAGTGATAAAAATAGAGCAAATCCTTTTGAAAGTAACTTGGCACTTCAAACAAAGATTGTATCGATTACATCATTATGGCAGCCATTATGGCATTGATATCATTCATTCAAGAGATTCAATCAAAAATCGTTGATTCATCCATTAGTGAAACAAGTGAAGTGTGTATGATTTGAGTCATTGAATCATTCAGTCAAACTGTTTGAAAAAAAAAGTGATACTCTAACTTATGCAAATCGTGCAGCTACAATGCAAACTTCATCAGACACTAAGGCTGCATTTACACTGCAGGTCTTGATGCCCAAATCCGATTTTCTGACCATATCAGAGTTTTTTGATGACCCGCTTACATCATCTTTTTAAAAGTGACCCATATCCGATTTTTGCATGTACAATATACACTGCTGAAACTACCAAATGTAGACGTTCTGACCCGGAAAAGGGAGTAAAACAGCACGAAATTCAATGGATGCAGATGCAAATAAAACTATGCTAGTGTTTTGCTTTCCACAATATTTTGAAAAGTCATCAAAAAAGTCATCAAAACATTGGTCTCGTGTGGCGGAGAAAAGAGGAAAGCCCTCGTTGGCACTGTAGCCACGAGCGCTGTAAACCGTGCCTTCCCATAACTCGTGAAATGTCTTTAAACACTGATTATTTACTGTAACACTCTTCGCCCTAAAGACTCAAAACACATGAAACCTCCACATCGCTCCATTGTGTGTATCCTTCGTCCTCCATCGCGCCTATATTAAGTCATGTGATCTCAGTTGGTGGTATCTGAGTTGACGTCACTTTTTTAATGATGTACGACTCGCATTTACTGGGAATATTCGATTTGTCTGCTTACATGGCACACACAAATGCACGTATTCGATTCATATCCGATTTATATGAGTGAGGCCTGAATCCGATCCGAGAAAATCAGAATCCATGCGTTTTTTTCTACACGTTCACCGGTCATATTCGAGGAAAAAAACTGATTTGGGTCACTTGAACCATGCAGTGTAAATGGGGCCAAAAAGACAACGGTGTCATTAATAGCTCAGTTTAGTACTGATTCAGTTCAATAACTGTGTAAAGTTCATTAAGTTTGGTATAAATCAGCTCTACTGAAAGCAATAGTGTTATAGTCCAGTTTTCCTCTCATCCAAAAGTGTCAGTGCAGTAAAATCTGTAATATTACTGAATATAAAATGTCTTGTTTTCCAGCTGGATAACCGAAAGGGAGTCCCTGAATACTCAACAGACACTCTTTAAAAACCTCTGGTTTACATCGAACTGGGGTGGTGATGGTGCAGTGTGGATAAGACACAAGCCTTTGGTGTGAGAGACCCGGGTTCGAATCCACTGTGAGACACCTATGTGTCCCTGAGCAAGACACTTAAAGGAGTAGGTCACTTTTAAAAAAACTTTTGCTGATAATTTACTCACCCCATGTCATCCAAGATGTCCACGTCTTTCTTTCTTTCAATTCGAAAAGAAATTAAAGTTTTTGATGAAAACATTCCAGGATTTTTCTCCATATAATGGACTTCAATGGGGTCCAAACAGTTCAAGGTCCAAATGAGAGTTTCAGTGCACCAACTGTTCAAAGCGCTTTAAAACGACACCAGATGATGAATAAGGGTCTTATCAAGCGAAATGAGCGCTCATTTAAAAAACCAAACAAAGTTTAAGTTTTATAAGCTCAAATGCTCGCCTTGCTCTGTTCTGTGTGACTCCAGTTCAAACTCGTTCATCAAAATGAACAAATCTTTTTCTGAGTCAATTCGTTCATTTCGTTCGTTGAATCAACCAAATGACACGAAAAAAGATTCGTTCATTTTGATAAACGAGTTCGAACAGGAGAGTCGCGAACGCGCATCACAGAACAGAGCAAGGCGAGCATTTGAGCTTAAAAAACGTTTTTGCTTGATTTTGACACATATTTATCATCTGGAATCGTTTAAAGCCCTTTGAACAGTTTGCTGTTTGCACTGAAACTCTCATTTTGCACCGTTTGGACCCCATTGAAGTCCATTATATGGAGAAAATCCTGGAATGTTTTCATCAAAAACCTTAATTTCTTTTCAACTGAAGAGAGAAAGACATGGACATCTTGGATGACATGGGGGTGAGTAAATTATCAGCAAAAGCTTTTTTAAAAGTGAACTACTCATTTAACCCCTAGTTGCTCCAGAGGCGTGCGGCCTCTGACATATAAGTCGTTTTGGATAAAAAGCGTCAGCTAAATGATTAAATGTAAAAAAACTACCCTCTATATCTGCCCTAAAGAGATCCACTGTGTAAAGGTATGGGTTAAAAAAACCACAGTGTCAAGCTTGTTGAACTTAAATGGACTGTAAGTGATGTATGGTGGCCTGAAGGTCTAAGACAGGAATCAAAGGTACTCCTAGGAGACTCCAAACAAGGATTTCCTTTGACTATCTATTGCATCTGATAAAACACTCGAGAGACACATGCAGATGTCTCGGTAATCATCGAGACGATACAACTTCAGCATCTTGATTCGATTAATAAAACAACCTGTTAACTAATCTTGATGTATGCGCTCTGGCACAGTTGTGCTCTCTGAATCTGTGGCGATCTGCAGTGTTTAACACCCCGGCTGTAAGTGGCAGCTTATGCTAACAAAAGAAGATGTGTCCTTACCAAGTGGCCAGCTAAGCCAGACTTATCAGGGTGGGCGTTGCGTTGGCTTGACCTCAGGCAACAGGTGGGGAGGGCAAATCCCTCATGGAGGCAGGATTGGAGATGCTAGTGTGTGTTTTCCATCCACGCTGTACATCCATGTAATCAGGAGTGGATATTAAGTGCTATACCAGTGTCTTAGAGATTCCTTCTCATGATGATGACTTCTCCTCCGGGGAAATACGTTTACATTAACATTTCTTCCGGACGCTCTGGAGGTGGGCTCTGGGATTTCCTCATCCTTTGACATAGCTGGTTACACAAGTCTGAGATTAGTTGATCGTGGCTTTGCAATTTAAATCAGTTTTGGAAATTAGACTGAGTCCTGTCCGGGTTTTTAGGATCCCAGATCTGAAACACAATTGGCAAAGTAAACACTGTGCACTTGGTACCAAAAAAGAAAGCAGCAGAAATTAGCATTGTTTTTATTATAGGGCTGTCAAACGATTAATTCGCATCCAAAATAAAAGTTTGTGTTTACATAATATATGTAGGTGCACTGTGTATAATTATTTCATATATATATATATATATATATATATATATATATATATATATATATATATATATATATATATATATATATACATATATATATACATATAAATATTAGGGCTGTGCATATATTTAAGAATCATTTGTGCTTAAATTCTGTATATAAATTCTGTATAAATATAAATATTTTATATATGAATAACACATTTTCTTAAATATATACATGCATGTGTGTGTATTTATATATACAAAATAATTATATACAGCACACACAAATATATTATGTAAACGCAGACTTTTATTTTGGATGCGATTAATCGCAATTAATTTTTGCACAGCCCTAATATATATATATATATATATATATATATATATATATATATAACACACATGCTTGTATATATTAAAGAAATATTTTCATGAACATGCTGTATATAGATTTATATATAATTTATATTATATATAAATATAAATATTTTATATATACATAATATTTTTTTCTTAAATATACATGCATGTGTGTGTTCATTTATATTCAAAATAATTATACACAGTGCACCCACATTTATTATGTAAACACAAACTTTTATTTTGGATGCGATTAATCGCGATTAATTGTTCGACGGCCCTATTTTATTATTACTTTTTTTGTTTAGTTTCATTTAGAGGATATTGTAGAGCAAAACCCTGAAATGAATCACATAACACAATGTACCTTATTTAAAACAAATAAAACCACACACACACAAAAATACAGGTGGAGTAAAACAGACACAACCTGAAATACCTCATACAATCGAACCTGTAAGTTATTTATAAAGCAATTTAAGTGCACATGGATTAAAAGAAATTAATGTCTTTGTTTTTAGGGAACAACACATTCTCAGGCCGGGGAAGCAGGTGGATGTGCAAAACCTTGCATTTTCTAGGCTTAAAGTAGTCCAATCTATTAAAAAAAGGAACATTTTACCAAATATTTGTGTGTTCTCTGTCAATTACACTTAGTAGAGTTTTAAATTGTTTGTTAGCAACATGCAAACTGTATTTAAGTCAATCGTGAGTCAATTCTCCCATGCAGAGGGCAATTTGTAAAGTGCACAGAGTTAGAGCGTTTCAAATCAAACCCTTATGATGTTCCTCTCGCTTACGATGCCTATGTAGACGGCACGGCAGCCAAGGTTTTGCAACAGAGCTGTTAAGTGAAGCCAGGACATTTGAGTAAATCTTTAAGGGTCTTTCACCGTCCCTCATGTATGGTTTAGACCAAGTTTTTTTAAGTTCTCAGAATTAATTTAGCCTGAATTGTCAAAATCAAATGTTCCAAATTAAATATGATCGCAGTGAGGTTTGTCTTAAAATTGTAAGGTACTTAAACTAAGCTTATTCCTTCCAGACTCACCATGTGCCATGTGAAGCTTACAGGCTGTCCAAATCCTGGTTTGGATGTCCTCTCAGACGGAGCCTTTCGTGCGTAAGATCCCTCCGTGCGTGTGTGTGTGAGAGCAGGAGTTTGCGTGTGTATGTTTTTAGGGGTGTGCGCATGGTCCCTGTCAGTCTTTCTCCTCCCTGTGTGTGAGACTCCTCCTCTACCAACACACACCGATCACTGGATGGGTCGGATTACCGTAGACTTTAATCGCTTCTTGGATCTGAGGATGCTCACAAACCAGGGCACAGTGAACAAGGGCTGTAAACACCTAGTGCACACCACCTGTGATGTGGGACAATCCATATAATTCACACTTATCCTGCCAGACAGGCTTCAGAGAGTGTCACTAACTCTGTCTGTCGCTGGCTCCCAACCAGACCTCTAATCTTTAATTAATGTCATTCAATTGTTATTTTTGTCTCTTGTGGATGCATTGCACAAGCTGCTCTGTGAAGGCAATTAAATCAAGTTGCAATAAAAAAATGATGTATATATAATGACCAGGAGCATGCTAAGATGCACATTTTAAGACTATTTTCAGTAGCTCTGCCCACTATTGCTCAGATATTTTACCTTTAGTACAGATAGCATATAGATTGTACGCACCAAAAAACTCTGTTTTTTCAAATTTTTGCCAATTTCCCATTCATTTCATATGGGGGTCCATTTGGACCCGAACACTCCAAGTGTGACTATTTTTTTACAACCACTTAGACTGTTCACATCCTGTCCCCAATTTTTTGGGTGTTCAAATACCAAATACCAACAAAGTCACCAAATTTCGGACCATTCCGAAGAAGCTGTGATTTTTAACATTTTTTTATTTTAATGCTTCGGGTCCATTTGGGCCGAAACAACCCCAGAGGGTTAAACTATATTGCATCTATCACTATTTGTAAACAAGATGTTATTTATATTTGGTGCAAACAGAATCTACCACTATTTGTACTCAATGTAATTAACTATTGTCCAAATTGTCATCATAGCAGTTCATTTTTGTTAATTTCTGAGTTACTGGAGTTTATGAAAACTATACCCCTGGTTCAAGCTGATATCAGCAGATTTTCATTAATTCAAGTTTATTTGTATAGCACTTTTCACAATACATATTGTTTCAAAGCAGCTTTGCATTACAGAAAAGTACGTGGAAAAATACATTTAGTTAATCATGTAATATTTAGGGCATATAACAAGTAAAATAATAATTTGTTAAAAGCCCTTCTAGGGACAGGTGTTGCGAATTAGCCACGGCTATAAACACTGTGATACAGGCATCGGATTGTTTTTTATGTAATAATTAGGGCTGTCCAACGATTAATCGCATCCAAAATAAAAGTCTGTGTTTACGTAATATATGTGTACTGTGTATCATTATTTTATATAATATATATAATAATATATAAAATAATTATAATAATTATAATATTATAATTAATAATTATTATAATTATAAAATAATTATAATAATATATAAAATAATTATACAAAGTGCACATATATTATGTAAACACAGACTTTTATTTTGAATGCGATTAATCGTTTGACAGCCCTAATTATTACATAAAACTTTTGATTTATATATTATATAAATACACACACATGCTTGTAAATATTTAAGAAATATTTTCATACTGTATATAGATTTATATATAAATAATATTTTATATAGATATAAATATTTTATATACAAATAATATTTTTTTCTGAAATATACATGCATGTGTGTGTGTATATTTATATATATATATATAGATACAAAATAATTCTACACAGTGCACCCACATATATTATATAAACACAAACTTTTATTTTGAATGCGATTAATCGCGATTAATCGTTTGACAGCCCTAGTAATAATCCATGTTTTTTTGTATCCGTCCCTATTCAAAATAAACAACAAATAAAAAATAAATATTATTTTCCCCTCAGAAAATCAATGAAAATGTGAAAATATGATTATTTAATAACTATATAATTTATTGCAATTTACAATTAACAATATAATTTATTTACTATATAGTGTGAATTGAAGGTTATATCAATAATTGCTATCCATTGTTGACAATACACTCTAAAAATGCTGGGTTGTTTAAACCCTCTAAAAACCCTGGGTTGTTTGCTTTGGGTCAAATATGTAATTAAAAAATGTAACCCAATGGCTGGGTTTGTCCATATTTGACCCAAAGTTGGGTTAAAACAACCCAGTAATTTTTTAGAGAGTATGTTTGAAGAGTTCAGATGTAAAAGCCTCTAAATGCCATTTGAAAATTTCTTCTAAAATGACCATTTTTAACAAGCTTGAATATTTAAGTTCAGTAATTTCACTTAAATGACAATTAATAGGTAATCTTCATTGCCATTTAAGTGAAATTACTGAACTTTAATATACAAGCTTTATAAAAATGATCATTTTAGAAGAAAATTTCAAATGGCACTTAGAGGCTTTTGCATCTGAACTCTTTCATTTGATAATATAACATTATTTGATAAGTTTATTATTCGTGTTTTTAGGCTGATGCAGACATGCACATTCAGATGCGAGTCCACATGCATCTTTTTATCACCTTGTCGCTGAATTTCTTGTATTTTATAGTCTTTGTCTTGTGATGTTTTCTTTTCGTTCTTCAACACTTTTCGCCACGCTTTTTGAGCGTTTCGCTTCCCCCACAGCTCATAACTGAATTGAACTGCACGACTCTGAAGGATTACTGTGATATGTGGTTTGGCATGCATTTATGAATGACTTCAGTTCTAAAATAAACAACTAAATAAAATCACTAGGCCTTCATGTAATCTCTTTTTTGCTTGTGTGCCATTGGTGCATGTCAATGCAAGCACACGTACCTGTTTATCAAGTTTTTCTTGCTCTGACCTTTGACTTAGGGTATTCAGGCTAAACTTTCCGTTAAACCGTTTTGAAATGAGTGTGATTCGTGATATAGAAAATGAACTGAGATTTGGTTTGACGTGACGTGCATTGGTTTGTAGTTGTGAAAAGCTGCATGCTGTCCCTCACCTCACGAGTCCTTCCATAGGAAAATAGCTTGAAACTTATGGCCGTTAACCAAAGATGCAGTCTTCCGGGAAGAGGAAGTGTGAGACTCTACAGGGCTCCTGAGAAGGTCCATGCGAGGTTATTGACTCGTACACTCCCTGAAACGCAAAGAGTGTTGGAGTCAGTTAATGCAAAGCAGATGGAAGACCTTCACAAAACATAAATGCATCTGACTGTACGGCAGCATGGCGAACGCTCGTTCTGCAACCTGTCCGAAGTCTCCAGCAACTCCTGACTCAGATATCTGACTCTTGTAACATTCCTGCCGCGTGATTCAGCACCTGGATGGAGAAAGAAAAGTTTGTTTAACAGTGAAGCATGTCTTTGCTGAGAGATTTGAGAGGATTGGACGGATAGTTTATTTAACTTGTTTGATGTTAAACTTGGAAAGAAGAAACTCTTTTAACATGCATTGACAACTATGAATCATATAGCTTGAAGACTCTAAGGGTGTGTTCACACTAGTTCGGTTTGCTTGGTTCGTTTGGTCTAGACAAAAAAAAACACATTTTAGTCCTGATTCGCTTAGCGTTCACACTGGCATTTAAACACTGAACCTAAACAGGGCTTGACATTAACTTTTTGAGGCACTTGTCCTTTGGACAAGTAAATGTATGTTTCACTTGTCCATGCACAAAAGTCACTTGCAGGATTTGGGGAAAATGTCATATTGCGATTGAGGTCAATATTGCGGTTGTGATCAGCGATTGGGATATAATAAACAAAAGGTTTCATGAGTCAACTTGTTTGGTTCTAAACCAAATGCACACACAGATTAGTGATAATTCTGAAATTAGCAATGACAACTAAATGATTGATAACACCTATAATGATCAATAAGCCATTGATGTCTGGATAAAATATGTTTATATATCTTTGGTCCGTGTTGCATTCACACATCGTTCGAAACCGCACCAGCGTTTCTGGAAGTGAACCGAGTTCCATCTTTTTGAAAAGCGTGTCATCACAGTTTGCCTCAACACTTCAGTTTACATGGAGCAATTGGATCTGGTTTCATGTTCACAACATGTTCACATATCATGTTGCACTTGTGTCGAATTCAAATGTGTCAAGCGACTTTCACTGGTTATCACTTTAATAGAGCAGCAAAAGCATCAGCCAGGGTTTCTGCAGGTTTCACAACGTCAAATTTAAGACTTTTTGAGACCTTTTTAAGACCATTATGAATAGGGTTGGGTATCGAGAATCGAATATTCGATTGGAACCAGGACTAACTTTCGTTTTCCCGGAATCATTCAAAAGTAAAAATTTCGTTTCCTGGTTTCGATATTCACAGTCCGCCGAACCGGAAGAAGAAACCGCTGAATGACACCAACGAAGAAGCGTCTACCGGAAGTGTTGGCATAACCGCGCGAGTCGAACATGAGTAGCTGACGTCGCGGTCCAAAGTGTGGCTTCACTTTTATAAAAATAACGAAATCTCGGCAAAATGCAAAATTTGTGACAAAAGAAGTAGTTGTGATGGAAGGACTATTTCCTTCAGAAAGGAGTATTTCCTTCAGAAAGACCATTGGTTAGCAAGGTTAGCTAAACTTTTTTGACGCTGCCTTTTAAAAGAATTGGAATCGAGAATCGTTCAGAACCGGAATCGAAAACAAGGAATCGAATCAGAATCGTTCAACTTCAAACGATACCCAACCCTAATTATGAATGAAATTTAAGACTTGTATCATGACAAAAAAAAAACTTACAAAGGAAACGCAGAGTCTCAAAATTATTCGCAAATTAATTTAATTTATTCAAACTGAACATTCGTCGAAAATCAGCACGAACGGTCCCGTGATTTTGGAAATTAGTTCTGTTTCTGTCTTTATAAAATCCCCTATTCCAAAGCACGTAATGTAGGCCTTTTTATCTATCACGCAACTGAAGGATTTAGCGATGTCAGAGTCCGGAAACATTGTTTAAAACAATGTAGGACTGGTGTCTTGTCACCGTGTGGAGGACC
The DNA here is from genome assembly GCA_030378365.1 of Hybognathus amarus. Classification (NCBI taxonomy): domain Eukaryota; kingdom Metazoa; phylum Chordata; class Actinopteri; order Cypriniformes; family Leuciscidae; genus Hybognathus; species Hybognathus amarus. Next base: position 207,579 of record JAQIUQ010003906.1, on the reverse strand, counting down.
AGGAGCACCTCCACTTTTAGTGTTGGCTCTGATCCAAAAGCAAAATCCAAATCAGCAAAATGTGATCCAAAATTCAGATTTTTCAAGCCAAGTATCGCTAAACATCCACTTCCCCATAGCTGAATAAAATCCGTTTTATGTCTGTCTGTGGTATCCGAGATACGCGCCAATAACGCAAAACCTCAAAACTGATTGGCTGTTGCATGGTGGTCTATTTTGTAGTCATAATACAGCGAATTATATTTGAACTAGCAAATTAAAGAACTACAACCACGGAATAAAAAATAAAAAAACATTCCAAAGCGCTGCGGGAACATTTCAATGAGATTTACATGGATGTAGGAAAATTAAGACCCGTTTAAAATGATTTAAGACCTAGAACACAATACTTCAGCAAATTTAAGACTTTTTAAGGCCTTAAATTGTAATTTTGAAATTTTAGACTTTTTAAGACCCACGGAAACCCTGATCAGCGTTGTGCGCAGACACATCAGGAATCTCTCGTGCACTTTCGAGCACACTCGTGGACACTCGGCCTCTCTCACGCACTTTTATTTATTTATTTAACCTTTCTTTATCCAGGTAAAGTTTTTTTTTGGATAAAGACTACAGCCAGTGTTCTGCATGTTTTCACCACGCCCATATGGGGCGGGATCTCACTCACAGAATGTAAACATCGTGTCAACCATCTTTCTGTAGAAGCTAAGTTAACGCGCTCTTGCCTCTTGGTCTGTGTAGAAAGTTTGTATAGTAAGCTAATCAATTTCAAGTTGAAATGGCAGAAGGGGATTTCGAAGATCTGTTACGAGAATCTGATGCTCGCATCTACCTCTATGAGCCAGTTGCGGTAGCCTAGATGGAGGAACAAGAGGCGCCGGAGCGAGACAGACTTGAGCTGCCGGGGCGGGAATCTGATGCTCGCGGCTACCTGTACGAGCCGCAATACAGCGATAAACAGTTGCGGGAGATGGAGGAACATGACGCGGCCGGAGTGAGACCGCACTGGGGCGGACTGGCGGTGTGAGTGCTTTCTATGAGGGATGGGCATTTTTCAAAAATATTGCATTCGAATATTCGGGTTCATAAAAATCGAATATTCGAATATTGATTTTAGTTAAATGACGTTTAACGAAAAAGACACTATTTTTTTAGACAGTTTTTTTTTTTAACGTTTTTTTGTCAACATTACTGATCAAGCTTACAATTAGGCAATATACAACAAGCTTACAATATATATTAAAGTTTTCTTTTAGTTGAAAACATTAAACAGTATAGTAAACTAAAAATATAAAAAACAAAAGCATTATTAAAAGCATGCTCAAGCAGCGCGAGCGAAAAAAAAGCCTAATAAAGCAGATTGCACCAGATATCGTACAGAACTTACACACACACACACACGCACACACACACACACACACACACACACACACACACGAGTCAGCTTATGATTATTGTGTTTATATTGTTTGACGTTTATGTTGAGAAAAACAATAATATCTACATGGGGCTATCTACAGGGGCGCCACCAGCACTTTATGCTCGAGTGAGAAAAGGCGCTTTGCTGACAGACATTTCAGAGACACAAAGAGAACGGCGTTCTAAGTTTCTAACAGCACTTCACGTTTTCTAGTTTTACACCGATCTCCCTCAACGAAACTTAATTGAAGTATATGTCTCAAGATCATTTTGCTAAGTTAACATTTCGGAATCACGCGGGGTCCAGCTAGGCTTACCAGCAGTTGTGATGCAGTGATGGACAGCTATCTTTCCTCATTCGAACTGTTTGGATTTCATGTGATTTCTCATTTTGGTGATGATATTATAACGCAGAATAATTAATTAATTAATTAATTTGATCAAAAGTAATTCCATTTAGTAAGATCATTTTCAAGTAATTCCGAACTTCGCGAGGCAGACGACAACATACAGTGTTCAAATACAGACAACTTGTTAACACACTCTACAGCGCCATCCAGTGCATTTAATTTTAACTACGAGTTAGTGCTTAGGATTTATCACGGACTCACTGCATTTACGACCAGCAAAGCAACGTGTTAAAATTCGAATAGTATTTTATTTTTCAAATAATAATTACAGATCAAAATATGAAAATTTGAATATTCGTGCACATCCCTACTTTCTAGATATAGAGTCCTCTTGCTGTTCGCGAATCTCAGGGATGCCATTTTCTTCTGGTGAGATCGCTAAATCCGCAGAGCTTTGAGTGTAAAAGTGTTATTATTATTTGTTTAAATTAAAAGTTTTAACTCACATTGGTTGTGGTTCTTTTTATAAACCTTTAGTGTTGTTTGTAGAGTATGGATTAGCCTAGATAATTTATTAGCTTAGAGAAATAGTGATTTCAGTTGGAGGAAAACGGTTGCTACTCTGTTGACATGGTCCTTGCATCAAATTTTTAATGTGAAAGTCTAAGTTGTGTTACATACATTAGGCTAGTACATCACGGTACAATGCAATTTAGCACCATTTCGATGGAAATGTATCAAAGCATGCCTAGTTGTATCCATTTTTTGGATTCTGACGCCTGTAACCGGTAGGCGTGGTTGCTAGTGCATTCTGGGAGTTGTTGTCTTTCAGCCATGTGAGTAAAAAAAGACATTTTCTGCTTTGTCTAGAATGCTTAAATTAAAAAAAATAATTTTACATTTATACTTTATAAATTACCAATATTAAATACACATTCATCTTCCCAGAGCTAAAGTATTCACTGTAAAAAAATATTTTCAAGATTTGTTATCACAACATATTTTCTTTTGTCAAATCAACTTTATAATAATTTATTTAGTTGAGATAACTTATTATTTTGAGTTTCTGATGATCTCCTTCATTGTATTAACACACTTTTTCCAGTTCAATCCAGGGCTCGAGACTAACGGCGTCCTATCGTCCTGGGGACGATAGAAAATGTGTTTAGGACGAACAGAAATATTCTCCAGGACGCCTACAGGACGAAAGACTTTTTGTATGCGTGTTCATTTATTACTAGCCTATTAGGCCAATTTACTTAGTCTTAGAAAATGCCAAAATTAACCGACCAAGTGCTGACTACAACGGAGCGCGTCTTCTCATGATTTTACTATAGTTACTATCACTGGCTGGCTATCGCGGAGACTCGTTATGCGGTACATCAAATGGCTTCATGACATCGCAAATGTGTTGCGCTGGTTAAACAACAGATATATTTAATGAATAAAAACTAGACAAAAATGTTAGATAGTGACGATTTGGGTAGAGATCTAGTCAGAACTGATGTCCTGCGTTTGAGGTAAATGCGCACATTTGTAGCCTACTGTAACGTGCTGATCTACCCAGCGGCACGCGAGTTGGCATGCACTGCATGTCTCGTAAAACGTTAAAAAAGTAAACATCTGGGAAAATGAGTAAAACTCACTTAAAAGTCTGATTAACAGTGACGACGCAAAAAAGCTATATTCGGTGCGGTTTTCTGTGCGCATACACGCGACCGAAGCTTGAAACCATAGACAACAACAGCGCGCGTCCCTCGCGAGTACTGAATTGAGCTCTCTTTCGTGTCTGAATGGACAAAATAATGCTCACAACATTACGTCTAAATGTCCGTTTTTGGAGAGCATTCATGTAAACTATGCCATGTATGTCTTAAACATTTGTGAGTGTATATGTGCATCAGTGCATTTATATCCACATGTTATTGGACATGATTCAATGTCTTAAAGTGACAGTAATGCGGTCTGGGTCCTTAATATTCAAGCAACAAAAGAAAAAGAGAAAAGCATTCAATGCTCGTTAATAGCTTTAATAAGGATTCATTATAGGCTATTTAATTCATACAAATAACAAGTAGTTAAAAATGCAAATATCATTCATTGAAAAGAAGACTGTTCTACTCTAGGAAAAGTGGTTTTATTTAATTTTAAGATATTTAAGTCACAGTAGTTAAATCTGTATCTGTATTGCATGTTCAAATTTTAAAATCGATCAAATTAACAGGTTAATATATGTTAATAGATTAATTTTTATTAAATCTGTGTTTTATCTATTTACAGATAACTACTCTGAATGAAGCTAAATAAATATAATAATATACATCATAAACACTTTAATGTTGTTTTTATTATGTGATTAACAACTATAGATGATAAGAAACAACATTTTTATTTTGGGACGGTTGACATTCACTTTAGGACGGTTCAAATTGTTTTTCAGGACGGTTTCAGGACGGAGGTGAAAAAAGTTAGTCTGGAGCCCACTTAAAATTTTAAGGCAACCCAGGTTACTTACTTTAAGTTAAACCAACAATATTTTTTTACAGTGTAGTTATCACATTTTTTCTTTTGTCAAATCAACTTAAATAATTTATTTAGTTGAGATAACTTATTATTTTGAGTTTCTGATGATTAAATTAATCTCCTTCATTGTTTTAACTCACTTTTTCCAGTTCAATCAACTTAAAATTTTAAGGCAACCCAGGTTACTTTAAGTTAAACCAACAATATTTTTACAGTGTAGTAATCACAAATTTTTTCTTTTGTCAAATCAACTTAAATAATTTATTTAGTTCAGATAACATATAATTTTGAGTTTCTGATGATTAAATCATTCTCCTTCATTGTATAAACTCACTTTGAACTTAACATTTTAAGGCAACCAGGTTACTTACTTTTTTAAGTTAAACCAGCAATATTTTTTTACAGTGTTCCTTTAAACCATTGATTCAACGAACACGTTTAAAAAAGCTGATTCATTAAAAGAGAAGCCTCTGTAGGCTACACATAACCAAGATAAGCAGTCTTGTTATTACTATGAACTTACTTGCATGAAGTTCAAAAGAAGAAGGGTATAGCCTTAAAAAAAAAAGCGGGAATATTGCGGTTGCTGCGGTTACGTGCAATCCTCTGCGGTTGACACGTCAGAAACGCGGTACTACAATATTGCGGTTATTGCGACAGCTCTAAGACTCTGAGCACAATGGCCAATCAGAGGTGTTTATGGTTCCATTCAACAGCGCTCAAAGTGTCACATTTTTAAAATTTTAGTATATTTGACAATAGTACTTCCATGCTCCGGTCCTCACATGAACTTCGAACATCCATGGGACCTTTCCATTACACAAAAGTTTTTTTATATTGTGGGAAAAGGTTTTTGCGTCAAATTCGAGCGTACAGTGCAGCATTAAAGTTTGAGGAGGGACTATCTCTCGACCAATGACAGGCCGGATCATCAGTGGAAAAAAAAATCAAGAAATACTTTTGAAAACAGTTATTAGTTTTGTACTTCTGTTTGGTGACTCTATTGTTGCAGAAATAACATACCTCACCTTTAACTGGAAATATCCAGGTGTTGATGGCTGTGATTATAGAAAACTCAATATTTCCAGGGTATTTAGGCGTCATAACATGCCATTTATTTGTGACGGTTGTATACTGAATCACAATGGCCACGTACACAAATGAGCAAGTGAGTAAATGATCATTCTGTGTGTTTATGGAATACAGGAGTCACTCCTGAACTTGAACTCTTTGGCATCTCATGCATGTAAACAAAGCATGAATGTTTAATCGGATTGGTTCAGCTATTTTTGACCAAAATGACGTTAGAAACCACTGTGGATTTGTGCCAAAAATATTGTAATGCTTGCAGGGTTATAGTTCATTAAAACTGAACACTTTTTTTATTGAGACAGACAAAAGCACATAAATTACTAAACTTTTAAATGTTAGTTTGTTACAAAAAAAGTTTTATTTCATTTAATTTACCGCCCACGTTTATTACTCAAAGTGAAAAAAAAACTGGAACATTATGTATCTGACCTGAACACAGTTTTATTTCGCTTTCTCTTGTCAGATAAACCTGGCGTTATGTGTAAGTTCAAACTCTTGCACATTGTTGTATAGTTCTGTGGAAGCAGTTAAACTCTCTTTTTGTGTTAAAGAAAGCCTTTATCTGCATGGCTGCCTGTATCACTAAACAGACGTACTGAACCAAGACCTTGGGACGCATTTCATCTGAAGTGTTCTTCACTGGAACCCCAAAACAGGCTTTGTGATGTTGAGATGACAGATTTTCCTATGTAATGATATGGGGAAATCCTCAGCGAATGGTATTCAGGCCAGCGATCACATTATTTTTTCTGTTGACTTGAACTATAGCTAAGTGTTTGACGCACTTTGTCGGCTGGTGTTTTGCTGATTTTTAGTGGATGTATGAAGTCAGTTCTCAAGTTCACAGGTGTAGAGAATCACATTAAAGTGGGTCTTAAATGTGTCTTATCAAGCGAAACGATTGGTTATTTAAAAAATAAATAACAAAGTTTAAGTTTTATAAGCTCAAATGCTTGCCTTGCTCTGTTCTGTGATGCGCGTTCATGACTTACTGTTCGAACTCGTTCATCAAAACGAACTTAATCTTTTTTGAGTCATTTCGTTCATTGAATCAACCAAATGACTCAAAAAGATTTGTTCATTTTGATGAACGAGCTTGAACAGGAGAGCCACAATCATCAAGGCGAGCATTTGTGCTTATAAAACTTTAACTTTTTTATTTATTTTTGAAATGGTCGAATCGTTTCGCTAGATAAGACCCTGTATTCTGGAATCGTTTAAAGCCCTTTGAAGCTGCACTGAAACTCTCATTTGGACCCCATTGAAGTCCATTATATGGAGAAAATCCTGGAATGTTTTCATCAAAAATCTTAATTTCTTTTCGACTGAAGAAAGAAAGACATGGACATCTTCGATGATATGAGGGCGAATAAATTATCAGCAAAAGTATTTTAAAAGTGAACTACTCCGTTTAACGAACAACATCCACTAAGCACAATAACAAACAATACTGACCGTCTTAATCTTCACCACTACATCTATTCATTCAGCATTTAACATCAGACAAAAAAGATTTTTTTTTATTTACAATAGATGATATTTTATCTTATGTAATGACATTTTTTGCATTGCTTAATAAATTGTCTAAGTATTTTTATTTTTTGAAGTGGCTTAAATATTTATATTTGCTCACCAAGGCTCTGTTTATTTGCTGAAAAATATTGTTAATCATCAAGTCATATTGTTAAGTATTATTGCTATTTAAAATAACTGTTCTCTGTTTAAAATATAAGTTGTACATGTAGTTTATTTCTGTGATTTTTAGCTGAATTTTCAGCATCATTACTCCAGTCTTCAGTGTCACATCCATCAGAAATAATTAAAAACATTTGTGCCGCTTCATATTTTTGTAAAAACCCTGATTTATTTTTTTACAAATGGAAAGTTTACTAATTTATTGTAGTTTTATAAATGTCTATACTCTCACTTTTGATCAATTTAATGCATCCTTGCTTAATAAAAGTATTAATTTATGTAAAAACAACCTTGGCTCTGAAAGCGTCTATTGCCGGGAAGACGTCTGTCAGAAGTAGCTCAAGTATCTCTGACAGTTTACATCGGTTTCATCAGCCGTCTGAGCTTGGAAAATGAGTTAACTCCAACTCAGATGAGGCAAAATTAGTTCCCTTTCTAAATCTGCAAGGCTGACCGAGCTTAATCTGTTATAGAGGCTTTAATTAGCTGGCAAACTTCTCATTAGAGCTTTATCAGGTCAAGAGCAAACATGCTGCTATTAACACACACATTGATTACACAAGACGTCTGAATTAACTATGCTGTAACTAAACTATTCAACAGGCAAACAGCATCTTTCCACAATAACATTGTATTTTGAGAAAATGAACATTTTGTAAGCCAATCGAAAATATTTTAGTCTTTGAAATGTTTTAATTTTGTTGAAAAGAGCATTTGTACAGTAAATGGCATTTGATTTAATATTGTATATTGTACTTAATTTATACCTTCTCACCAAGAGTGTATATACACTACCGGTCAAAAGTTTAAGATCGGTAAGATTTTTTATGTTTTTAAAAGAAGTCTCTTCTGCTCACCAAGGCTGCAATTTTTTGATAAAAAAATACACAAAAAACACAGTAATATTGTGAAATATTATGACAATTTAAAATGACTTTTTTATGTTCATATATATTAAAATGTAATTTATTCCTCTGAAAAAAAGCTGAATTTTCAGCATCATTACTCCAGTCTTCAGTGTCACATGATCCTTCACAAATCACTCTAATATGATGATTTTATGCTCCAAAAACATGTATGATTATTATCCATGTTGAAAACAGTTTTTTTACATTTTTATTTCAGGATTCTTTGATGAATAGAAAGTTCAAAGAACAGCATTTAATTTAATTAGAATCTTTTCTAACATTATAAATGTCTTTACTGTAACTTTTGATCAATGTAACTCATCCTTGATGAATAGAAGTATTGATTTCTTATTTATTTCCCCAAAAATAAAATACAAATTCTTACTGACCCCAAACTTTTTAAAGGGTAGTGTTTAATGTAACAAAAGCTTTCCATTTCAGATAAAAGCTGTTCTTTTGAACTTTCTATTCATCAAAGAATCCTGAAATAAAAATGTAAAAAACTGTTTTCAACATGGATAATAATCATACATGTTTTTGGAGCATAAAATCATCATATTAGAGTGATTTGTGAAGGATCATGTGACACTGAAGACTGGAGTAATGATGCTGAATATTCAGAGGAATAAATTACATTTTAATATATATTAACTTAAAAGTCATTTTAAATTGTCATAATATTTCACAATATTACTGTGTTTTCTGTGTATTTTTTATAAAAAAATTGCAGCCTTGGTGAGCATCTTACAGATCTTAAACTTTTGACCAATAGTGTATCTGATCAAAATATAGTAAAAAATACTGTAAATATGTATTTTAAATGTAATTTATTCCCATGATGCAAAGCTGTATTTTCAGCATCATTACTCACACTCTTCAGTGTCACATGATCTTTCGCCATTTAAATGGAAATTTATATTTTTGATTATGTGACGTCACAGCTCAGGATAATTGTTAGTGAAGGTTTGGGGACATTACTTTGATGTAATTTTCCTCTGTAAATACCAGTTTATTCACTCACAAAGACATTAATTTGTAGTTTTTTCTATACTTATTCACAGTTAATCGTGTTGTGGTTTATCCTGGTTTTGGTCCATGGAGAAAATGACTTCTGGTTCCAAAGTCACTGAAAAAGTGGCCGCTCACTGCACTTTCACGCACCCCAATTTTATCATTGCAATGGATTGGAAAGGCATGGTATTCTTCTATTTGCCCTCAGAATAATCATACTTGATTTCTTAAGAGATTTCCTCCGGATCCCCAGATTCTGCCCCTGTTGTTTGGATTTGATCTACGATGGTAGTTGTCCTGAAATGCACCAATGATTTAAAACAAAGTATGTGCATTAGAGTGGTGGTTTTTCGTTCCAGCACCAGATTTTGAATGCATTGTTTATTTGTTTCGTAGTATACAATCAGACGTTTGAATCGACTCCCTCTGCTCTGGCTCTCTTCCTGGCTGTTTCCCGTTGCGAGATCTTTGAGTTCTGTTGTTGTAATGGGGTACTTCAGATGTTTGACAGATGTCCTGACCTATTGCCGTGTCTTTCTCTGGTGTTGGGCCTCTTGTGTTTGTGTGAACTCAACCTGTTAGTGTGAAGGTGGTGCAAACATTAAATTCTCCTTTTTGCACAGAAGAAAAAAACAGCATATGGTTTTGTAATGAAATTAGAGCAGTTCAATGACAAAATGTTTATTTTTGGTTTATATTTTTAGCTGAAATGAGTCATCAGCAATTCCAGTCTCTTTTTCTGTTACGATGTAACTCATTTGGATAATGTCAGCTTATGTATCTGAGACTGGAAGAGTTTGGTTTGTGTTGTTCATGTCTGGGAAGAAGCTGTTTTTAGCACTGCAAATCCACTAAAGGATGAGGACTCATAGTGGAATTGATATGGGAAAACTGATGCCACTGTGTATCAAGCACTGAGAAAGGGTCATCTGACCAATCAGAGAAGAGTAGACCAATCACAACAGACTGGGCCATCTGACCAATCAGAGCAGAGTAGACCAATCACAACAGACTGGGGCTGCGTTCAGCCCGGACAAAACGTTGCACAACGTTTTTTAATCAGAAACGGTGATGCGTTGAACACCCCGTTCTGATGACGCAAGAGTTGCAACTATGGAGCCCGATAAGGCCATTCTCTGTGTTCTTTGTGAAGAATTTGCGGAGCCTAATGAAGTCGGTATAAATATGTGTTTAATATTACAAAATAGCCTATGCCCGATGTTACAGTAACTGCACTTGCCGCCCAGAACACAAGAGAACATCCCAATCAAGTGAAGGGATTTGTGGAAACTGAAAGCACACATATTACCTAATTCAGACTAAAACACATTCTGTTTAGCCTCACACACTAACTTTATTTGCATCTCATAATGTTTTAATAACCTATTTTCTTTCTCATTTTTAGGAAAAGCACTTACCATTTTTTACTTCTATACTAAATGTCATACACTTGCAATGAAGCTAAAAAATATAATAAAGTTTAAACTACATCATTATGTTGATATCCTATATTTTTACAATAAATGACAAACATATCTTCTAATATCCTCAGTTGTTGCATATAGTGATCTGCATTGAACACATTTGTAAATTATTTTCCTTGAACACATTGTGCGAGTTCACTTTAATACCGCATGCTTTATATACATGTTGCTGCTGATTGGATTGCAGTTCTGACACACCCACCAAACAAGAGAAAACATATCTCAAACCCCGTTGCACACCGGTGCACACCGTTTCCTGGAAACATGACGTTCAACTAGGAAACCGTAGCAAAACGTTGTGCACCGTTTTGAACTTGAACGTGCCCTGGGTCATCTGACCAATCAGAGCAGAGTAGACCAATCACAACAGACTGGGCCGTCTGACCAATCAGAGCAGAGTAGACCAATCACAGCAGACTGGGCCGTCTGACCAATCAGAGCAGAGTAGACCAATCACAACAGACTGGGCCATGTGACCAATCAGAGCAGAGTAGACCAATCACAACAGACTGGGCCATCTGACCAATCAGAGCAGAGTAGACCAATCACAACAGACTGGGCCATGTGACCAATCAGAGCAGAGTAGACCAATCACAACAGACTGGGCCATCTGACCAATCAGAGCAGAGTAGACCAATCACAACAGACTGGGCCATCTGACCAATCAGAGTAGAGTAGACCAATCACAGCAGACTGGGCCGTCTGACCAATCAGAGTAGAGTAGACCAATCACAGCAGACTGGGCCATCTGACCAATCAGAGCAGAGTAGACCAATCACAACAGACTGGGCCGTCTGACCAATCAGAGCAGAGTAGACCAATCACAGCAGACTGGGCCGTCTGACCAATCAGAGTAGAGTAGACCAATCACAACAGACTGGGCCATCTGACCAATCAGAGTAGAGTAGACCAATCACAGCAGACTGGGCCATCTGACCAATCAGAGCAGAGTAGACCAATCACAACAGACTGGGCCATCTGACCAATCAGAGTAGAGTAGACCAATCACAGCAGACTGGGCCATCTGACCAATCAGAGCAGAGTAGACCAATCACAGCAGACTGGGCCATCTGACCAATCAGAGTAGAGTAGACCAATCACAACAGACTGGGCCGTCTGACCAATCAGAGCAGAGTAGACCAATCACAACAGACTGGGCCATCTGACCAATCAGAGCAGAGTAGACCAATCACAACAGACTGGGTCATCTGACCAATCAGAGCAGAGTAGACCAATCACAACAGACTGGGTCATCTGACCAATCAGAGCAGAGTAGACCAATCACAACAGACTGGGTCATCTGACCAATCAGAGCAGAGTAGACCAATCACTACAGACTGGGCCATCTGACCAATCAGAGCAGAGTAGACCAATCACAACAGACTGGGCCAACTGACCAATCAGAGCAGAGTAGACCAATCACAGCAGACTGGGCCAACTGACCAATCAGAGCAGAGTAGACCAATCACAGCAGACTGAGCCATCTGACCAATCAGAGTAGAGTAGACCAATCACAGCAGACTGGGCCATCTGACCAATCAGAGCAGAGTAGACCAATCACAACAGACTGGGCCATCTGACCAATCAGAGCAGAGTAGACCAATCACAACAGACTGGGTCATCTGACCAATCAGAGCAGAGTAGACCAATCACAACAGACTGGGCCATGTGACCAATCAGAGCAGAGTAGACCAATCACAGCAGACTGAGCCATCTGACCAATCAGAGCAGAGTAGACCAATCACAACAGACTGGGTCATCTGACCAATCAGAGCAGAGTAGACCAATCACAACAGACTGAGGATGTAAACTGTAGGAGACTTTAAATCAAAATTAGGAACCTTTAAAATAGCACAATGAGGGCTTTAAAAAATCTTTTCACTCTTTTTGTGAAAGAGAGTTAAAATTGGTTTAGTGTGGAAACAAATTAATCCCGGTTCATTTTGTTGTTGTTAATTTGGGGTTAAATTAAGATAAGTTTACAATAGATTTGCTCTTAATTAGTGGGAAAACTTGCCTGCAGATTTTTATGGGTTTCTAACACTTCAAATAAAGCTTCAAATAAACACTTCAAATGTGATTTTATGTTTTATCACCCGCCAGTTGAATAAAACAAAAGGACACAATGGACACAAGCCATTCAGAGAAAGATATGAAGGAACGCCAGTGGAATCACATCCAGATGTGTGTGTTTGCAGAAGACTTTATTTAGCAGATTTTAATATGGATGAAATCCGTCATTGAATCTGAGAGGATTGTTCTTCCTCACTAAACTGTTGCTCGAGTATTTTCTGACGTGTTGCAGACGGGATCTAATGTGCAGAGACACAATGATGGATCATGACAGCTTACAGACCTCGACTGAGTTTCATAAATCAAACACAAGTGTCAGACAGCCAGGGCTTGATGTGATCAACACCCGTATTAAACTCATCATGTTCTGGACTGTATCCTGTCAATGATTATATCATCAGTCAAAGCAGAATGAATCATAATTGTAATGCAAAAATGAAATGGTGACCCAATAGATTTGGTACTTTACATTTGAAATAGCTTCTGATATGATTAGAAATACCTTAGTTCTTTTTGTTTATATTAATATGTGTGTGTGTATGTGCGTGCATATATATATATATATATATATATATATATATATATATATATATATATATATATATATATATATATATATATATGTGTGTGTGTGTATAGGGCTGTGAAACGATTAATCGCATCCAAAATAAAAGTTTGTGTTTACATAATATGTATGTGAACTATGTATAATTATTTTGTATATATAAAAACACACACATACATGTATATATTTTAAGAAAAATGTGTTCTTTATATATATAAAATATTTATATATAATACAATTATATATATATATATATATATATATATATATATATATATATATAATTGTATTTTATATATATATTTTTGTATAATTTTTATTATATAATTCAATTATATAATTTATATATAATTATATAATCAATTATATAATTTATATATATATATACAGTATATAAGGAAATATTTCTTAAATATATACAAATTTTATTTTACTCCATAAACAATTATGTAAAAAAATTATTTCTTATAGAATTCCAAAATGTAAGGTCAAAACAATTTTACTAATTATTACCAATTTTACTATTATTAGTTGTATGTGTGTAATATAATAAATTGCATCAAATATTTATATAAAATACTATAAATACAGTATATGTGTGTGTGTTTGTGTATAGGTATACATTTCCTTATGTGTGTGTGAATATATATATATATATATATATATATATATATATATATATATATATATATATATATATATATATATATATATATATATATGTGTGTGTGTGTGTGTGTGTGTGTGTGTGTTTGTGCATATAAAATACATTTTGTATTATTAAAATGTATAAATAGAGATGTGTTTATGCATAGCTGCGATTTATATATATATATATATATATATATATATATATATATATATATAAAACAATTCATATAGATTATATATATTTTTTACAATTATTTGCTAGCTGTATTTTTGCTGAATCACGGCTTAATATATCGTAATCTTGATCAAATTATTATTTTTTTTAACTATAAATATTTAAACTTATTTCCATATCATAATCCTGAACTGATTGTTTAAAATATCTATTAAGGACAAAAATTTCACACAAGCAATAGGTTTGCTTTTCACCGTCCTTATTTCTCCGCCCCGTCCTGGTGGTTTGCATGATGTTCACATGGATTCCCTGCTGTAATTATGTATTTTTAATTGTCAGAAGTATTTTCAAAATAACCAGATGTTATAAACATGTCTTGTCAAATCATGCAACCAATTACGGTGATTCAAACCACAACCTCGTGGAGAAATGATTCCTCCTTTAGTTTGGTTTGAATCAACATGTTGTATTTATTTTTTAGAATTATGTCTTTTCTCGAAAACCTCAATCCATGTCATTTCAACCACCAGATGCTTTTGAGCGAACTGAAATACTGTATGAAGATGAATCTCTTGTGCCATATGTTCATATCATAATTAGTGCCTCAGACAGGCAGACTACACAGAAACTTGACTTCTTAGAAAAGGTTTTCATGAAAATATACATGCAGGGTGGGACCACGAGTCACATGACGAATATTTGAACTTGTTTCCGTGGCAGTGAAGTTTGTGAAGTAGTACAGTGTAAATATTTGGCCATTTTCTTTGATTCAAGACTTCCTGACGACTGCTCAGAAATGTGTGTTTGTGTTTATAACAAAACACCTGAACAGAAAAAAAAATCAGCTGTTTATGAAACTAACTAACTAAAAACTGTGGGAAATATATTAATAACCTATATATTAAATATCCAAGCAAAGTGTTCAGGAACAAACGTATCTTTATCTCCATCTAGTGGTTGATTGGTGAGATTGCAACTGTCATGAAGAATCAAATCAATCCTTGATGTTTTAAGGGAAAGAAACAAGACGATTTATTATTTTTTTCATATTTTTATATACTTTTCATGACATTTTATATGCACATATTTTCAGGCAGTGCATGGTTATAGTACTTCCCCATAGATATACTGTATGCAACACACACATTTGACACAAACTTGACCACAATGACATCGGTTCACGACCAGAGGAAGAGGAATTCTTCTTCATCACCATCAGTCTTTAGTGTCATTCGGTGTCTGTATATAATATTCATCTCCCACAAACCCACTTCAGAAGTTTGTTCACTCACACGGTCCAAAAATATCAGTCCGTTTGACTTCTTTTCGCTCCTGACCCATGAGAGGGACCTTTGGCAGTTTTTAACAGTATTGGCCAGTGTTTTATAGTTTCTCTTCTCTCCAGAAAACACTCCCAGGCACTCAGAGGAAAGCCAGAACTACCATTAGCATAGAAAAGCATTATTGCTCCCGGCTGTGAATTAGAAACAAAGGATTTAAAATGTCACATTCTTTCAGAAACACTTAGAATGTTATGCAACTGTTCCATCATGTGACTGCTATGAGAGTTCTTTTAGAATGTTGCTACATGGTTGCTAGGGTGTTTTGCATGGTTGTTAGGTGATTACACACTGGCTTTGTGAAGTCTCTGTGGTATTTCTTTTTGCCAATCCTAAATATGAGCAAAAGTGATGCTTGCTTGTCTTAGCAAACATATGAAATCTTTGGAATATATTTTCCTCGTGATGTTAAAACTATGTGGCTACAACCTCTCTTAAAATGCTTAAGGGCAAGATATATGACCAATTTCCAAAAGTGAATCATTCAGACGAGTCATATAGTATTTTATCAATAAGATGTAAACCTCATTCACACCAATAAAGATAACTATATCATAACGTTAAAGATATTGTAGTTTGACAATAGTTCTGAAAGAATAGCAGAGTCCTATGGAAGCTTGTTTCCGCCAATTGCTAGTTATAAATATATATTTTTTAATTATAATATATATAATTGTTTACATCTTGCAATTGGATTTTCTCTTTCAATTGTGATTTTTTTTATCTCGTAATTTTGACTTTTTTCTTACAATTGTGACTATTTATCACTCAAATCTGACTTTTTTTTCTTGCAATTGCCACTTTTTATCTCGCAATAATGTCTTTCTTAAAATTGCGACTTTCTCGCACAATTCTGACTTTTTCTCGTAATTGCAACATTTTATTTCGCAATTCTGACTTTTCTCTCGCAATTGCAACTTTTTATCTCGCAATTCTGACTGTTTTCTTGCAATTGTGACTATCACACAATTCTGATCTTTTTCTTGCAATTGCAATTTTTTAATGACACAATTCTGACTTTTCTCGCAATTGCAACATTTTATCTGGCAATTCTGACTTTTTCTCGCAATTGCAACACTTTATTTGGCAATTCTGACTTTTTTTCTCACAATTGCAACATTTTATTTGGCAATTCTGACTTTAATCTTGTAATTGCATCATTTTATCTTGCAATTCTGACTTTTTCTCGCAATTGCAACTTTTTATCACACAATTCTGATATTTTTCTCTTGCAATTGCGACTATCACAAAATTCTGACTTTTTTCTCGTAATTGCAACATTTTATCTCACAATTCTGACTGTTTTCTTGCAATTGTGACTATCACACAATTCTGATCTTTTTCTCTGCAATTGCAATTTTTTAATGACAAAATTCTGACCTTTTCTCGCAATTGCAACATTTTATCTGGCAATTCTGACTTTTTCTCGCAATTGCAACACTTTATTTGGCAATTTTGACTTTTTTTCTCACAATTGCAACATTTTATTTGACAATTCTGACTTTTTCTCGTAATTGCTACATTTTATTTTGCAATTCTGACTTTTCTCTCGCAATTGCGACTTTTTATCTCTGCAATTCTGACTGTTTTCTTGCAATTGTGACTATCACACAATTCTGATCTTTTCTTGCAGTTGCAATTTTTTAATGACACAATTCTGACTTTTTTTCTCGCAATTGCAACATTTTATCTGGCAATTCTGACTTTTTTTCTCGCAATTGCAACATTTTATTTGCCAATTCTGACTTTTTTCTTGCAATTGCAATTTATCACACAATTCTGACTTTTCTCTCAATTGCAACATTTTATCATACAATTCTGCAATTGCAAAGCAAAAGTAAGAATTGCGAGATAAAAAGTCGCAATTACCAAAAAACAAGCTTCCATACAAGCCACTACTACAACAAGAAAGAATTTTTCATTACATCATTAACATCCAATCAGAATCCATCCTGTATTTAAGAGCAGATGACAAAATCGCAGCGTACGATTAATAATAAGCATACGTTATCATCCACTAGTGGACGCTAATATGGTTATCTTTATAGTTATCGTTCTTGGGGTGAACTGCCCCTAGTACAGCCACAGCAAATGCATAGGCAAGTTTTTGTCAAAAGCACAATAGTTTTTGTTTTCTAATTCACAGGAGTGGCTGCAATAAAATGTATATTCTCCTGCACTGCATTACAATGTAATTGTATATGCAAGTAACATTTTAATAAATATTTTGAGCTTTGTGAACAACATCTGTCAGAACAAATCATTTTTGCATGTACAGTCAGAGGTGTAGAGTCCAGGTTCAGAAAGTAAAAGTCCTGGACTTTACACCTCTGTGTACAGTAATGCACTTTCAATGGAAGTCAATGCAGCACTGCACTGGGATAAATGGATAAAATATACACCATGAATCTCAATATCCTTTGAATGTACAGTATAGCCATCACACGGTACATGGTAATTTCTGTTATTTCCATTATTTTGTCCTATTATGACCATGAAAAATCCAGACAGTAACACTGAATATACTTTGTAGTCAGATGCTAGAACTTACTCTCTGGTAACAATGAAATTGAGCAGATGTTAAACATTGGCATCATTCACGTCTATAATACCTCAAATTCTTCCATCAATCACACAGTAATCGTATAGCAGACTGTAAGGTCTACGTTTCTTCTCAGCACATCAAAAAAAGGTGTAGACTGACTCCCTTCCCTTCAGTCGAATTACAGTTAGTGTAATTTATTGTTGTAATGTGTAGACGTGTTGTTAAAATGGGAATTTACAGACTACTTTTCAAAAGTTTGGGGGTCAGAAAGATCTTTTTGAGAAAGTCTCTTCTCATAAAGGCTGCATTTATTTGATCAAAAATACAGTTATATTGTGAAATATTAGAATTCAAAAGGACTGTTTTCTATGTTATTATATTTTCACTTATTTTTGTGATTTTTGTGATCCAGTCTTCAGGGTCACATGATCCTTCACAAATCACTCTAATATGATGATTTGCTGCTCAATGAAACATTTCTGATTATTATAAATGTTGAAAACAGTTTGTATTTTTTCGTATTCTTTCATAAAGAACAGCATTAATTTGAAATATAAATCTTTTGTAACATTTCACATCCTTACTGTTAATTTTGATCCATTAATGCATCCTTGCTGAAAAGTATTAATTAGGGATGCACCGATGTGACAATTTCGGCCGATACCGATAACCGATAATTCTTTATATTTGAAAGCCGATAACCGATATATTGGCCGATAAATCTAAATCCAATTTTCGAGAGCCTGATTATTAAAAAAGTCTCCTCATTAAAAGCCAAGATACAAACACAATTATGATGTTCTTATTTTAATGTTGTGTAGCCGATATGACAGACTTGCGCTGCACATTTTGCACTTTAACTCGATTTTCCTTTTTTAAAGTGATTTCAATCGTATTTCAAGCTATTTAAAATCATCATGTTGAACAGTGCACATCTAAAGTGCCTCAGCTGAAGGAAATAATACATTATTTATCGGCTTTTAGATATCGGCTAAATGTTCTTGTTGGGCCGATAACGATAACATTAAAAATGATCATTTATCGGCCGAGACCGATAATGTGGCCGATATATTGTGCATCCCTAGTATTAATAATAATAATGACACCAAACCTTTGCACAATAGTGTGTTCTTTTAAATTGCCCAAGTTTCACATCAGCTCCTATCTGTGCCCAATTAATTATTAATATAATAAATATCTAAAAGTGTGGATTCAAAGTTGTTAAAATGATAAATGGGCATTTGTTAATTACATAAATACCTGATAATGTGTCCACTAATTCATCCGCTCTGATACAAGGATGTTTGTTTGCATAAACACACAATGATCGGAGGGTCACACGGACCAGACCTTCTCCTCTTAATCCAGTTTGCTCTTGACTACTGTTGCCACGGTAACCGACTCGGAGGCGTGCAGAAGCCTCCGTTATTCTTTGCATAGACAGACAGGTCTGTCCTGTTTAGCAAATACGTTGTCATCACATTGCACATGATTGAATCGAACCTGATGATCAGATTCTAGATTTTCGTGCAATTCGGTGCAAAAGTGACACTATAGCTTATATCCTGTTTTTCCTCAGCACCATCATGTCATATTGTGGCCAGCAGCATCATTATAACTCTCTCTCACCGTGTCTCTGCTCTAATGCCCGACTTTCTAGTTGCTAAGAGACGAACAAGTGCCAACTGGCATGAAATCTCCCATTACGACGGTCGATTTCCATGTGATGTTTTTGCTTGTCCTTCATGTGAACCAACATCTGTTGCTTTGTTGATAAATTCATACTTGTTTCAAGTGAAATAATGTGTAGCTAGCATGATTTCAGTTACAGCATGTTATCTTTTCAAGGAGTGTTTTAACAGAATTCAGGATTTTATACGTCGCTCTTAAACTCCAAGCGATGGATTTGCTTTATAAGGGAAGACGTGTTAAAATGTGTTGATTTCAATATTAGTACTTGTATATCGCATAATATAAGCACGGATTCTGTACAATTGTCCTTTTAAAGTCAACATGAAAGCGACCCTTTTATTATAACACTTGTGCACAATTTGTGCATGTTATTTTAAAGTAAAATCTGTTTTTTTTTGTAATTGTTATAGTACTGTTTGAAACACGCAAACAGGGTTGCAAACAGGGCTTGACGATAACTTTTTCGCCTAGTGGTTTTCCAACGTTTCTAGCCAGTTTTGACTAGTCATAATTTGGCTGAAGGAATATTAGGTTGCTGTCACTTTAAGAGCTGACGCACAAATACTGTCACTTAAAAACAAACTAACTGTGTTTACGCGAATACTCGCCAAGACCGGCATTATTTTGTGTGTATGACTAAGTGCAATAAGCAATGAAATATAACTCAATTTAGTACTTTAGAAGTATATTTTTAATATTATCTCATAATTTGGCTGCAGGGATATTAGGCTGCTGTCACTTTAAGAGCTGACGCACTTTCTGATTACACTTTCGTTTCTCTCTCAACTGTTACTTTCACTTAAACATAATTGAGTGTTTATGCGAATACTCGCCAAGATCCGGCATTTTGACTTTATTTTGTGTGTATTTGACTGTTTAAGTGCAATAAGCAATGAAATATAACTCAGTTTAGTACTTTAGAAGTATATTTTTAATATTATCTCATAATTTGGCTGCAGGAATATTAGGCTGCTGTCACTTTAAGACCTGACGCACAAATCCATTACAAATACTGTCACTTAAAAACAAACTAACTGTGTTTACGCGAATACTCGCCAAGACCGGCATTATTTTGTGTGTTTGACTGTTTAAGTGCAATAAGCAATGAAATATAACTCAATTTAGTACTTTAGAAGTATATTTTTAATAATATTTTATAATTTGGCTGCAGGAATATTAGGCTGCTGTCACTTTAAGAGCTGACGCACAAATCCATTACACTTTTGTTTTCTCTCTCTACTGTTACTTTCACTTAAACATAATTGAGTGTTTATGCGAATTACTTGCCAAGACCGGCATTTCGACATTATTTTGTGTGTATTTGACTGTTTAAGTGCAATAAGCAACAAAATATAACTCAATGTAGTACTTTAGTAGTATATTTTTAATATTATCTCATAATTTGGCTGAAGGAATATTAGGCTACTGTCACTTTAAGACCTGACGCACAAATCCATTACAAATACTGTCACTTAAAAACAAACTAACTGTGTTTACGCGAATACTCGCCAAGACCGGCATTATTTTGTGTGTATTTGACTGTTTAAGTGCAATAAGCAATGAAATATAACTCAATTTAGTACTTTAGTAGTATATTTTTAATATTATCTCATAATTTGGCTGCAGGAATATTAGGCTGCTGTCACTTTAAGACCTGACGCACAAATCCATTACAAATACTGTCACTTAAAAACAAACTAACTGTGTTTACGCGAATACTCGCCAAGACCGGCATTATTTTGTGTGTATGACTAAGTGCAATAAGCAATGAAATATAACTCAATTTAGTACTTTAGAAGTATATTTTTAATATTATCTCATAATTTGGCTGCAGGGATATTAGGCTGCTGTCACTTTAAGAGCTGACGCACTTTCTGAATACACTTTCGTTTTCTCTCTCAACTGTTACTTTCACTTAAACATAATTGAGTGTGTTTATGCGAATACTCGCCAAGACCGTCATTTTGACATTATTTTGTGTGTATTTAACTGTTTAAGTGCAATAAGCAATGAAATATAATGTTTGACTACACTACATTGCACTTAGTTTATCATTTCGGATGCCTTTTAATAAGACTACTGAAAGTGAAAAATGTATATATTATATATATTCAACCCCCCAAAGTGTCTAATAGAACGAAGTGACTGCGTCACACGCCACTGATGCAAACAATAGCATTTGTTAATGTCAAGCCCAGGTTGCAAACACTTCATGTTGACTTTAAACACTCTCTTGATTTGGATTGCAATAGTTTTTTCTCATTTCTTTCTCATAGTTCAGTCCCGCCTGGACAACAACGCTTGAACACACTTTGACGTCTGGACATCCAGTCCTTTTGTTTAGACAGCACAAGAAGGAAAGATATTGTCCAAAGGTAGCGGAGAGACACAAAGGCATCGTGATGTCATAAACCCATCATTGGTTTAAAATCAGCTGCTTCTTCTTTTTCCCTCATCGCTAGTTCTCACCGAGAGTCTCTTTGAACACGTGATTCTTTCTCACCCCCGTCTCGACACCCGCTAGGACCATCTGACCAAAAATCAGCTCTCAGCCAAGGTGACGGTTTCAGCCTGCCATCAACAGCCTTCTGATTGCTTTACCCCAAAAACGTCAATCATCAGGTTACTTGTTAAGGGGCTTGTTGACCTTGGGAGTCCCTGTGATGTTGCCGTTGGCGACAGTGAGCGTCTGGACGGCTGTGGCGTTGTTGACTGCTGTCTGGTCGGCTGTTACCTTGGTAACCGTGTTCTTTTTGGAATTGTCAGGTTCCCAGAGGAAGAACTCGTGCAAGAGAGTGTTGACCGTCTCTGGGCATTCCATCATCACCATGTGACTGCCTTCCTCGATCACTTTCAGGAATGCAAACAAGAGGATCTGAAACAAAAGACAATTTACATTTTGAAAAAGTTCTATTTTCTAAAGTATTAGTGCAGAATATTATATTACAGGATGTATAAATAAATCAACATTTAAACATTTACATACCTTACAAAAATATATTTTTTATAATGTATTTATATAGATATTATTTTACTATAATAAAGAAATAAAAAAAACGATATTATATTTAAAAATGAATAAACGCGCATGCGCGCACACACAAACATATATATATATAGGCATGTATTTGTAAATGTTTATGTAAATAATGTATTTATAAAATATAACATTTTAATGTATATGTATATATAATTCTAATTTTCTAATTAAATCAAGTATAATAATATATTATAATAAAAACTAAATGTATGTAAATGATGTAAATATAAAAAAATGACATAATTAAATACTAAAACATTTTTTAAATGTATTTATTTTGTCAATTTTATTGGAATATAATAGACATTTAAAAATAAATATTTGCTATTAAATATATGTGTATATATATATTTGTTTATTTATTTATATTTAATAGCAAATATTTTTTTTATATATATATATATAAACTCACATTATATACACGTGTATATAAATATATAATAGTATTTGTAAAAGTGTATGTAAATAATGTATTTATACATTATAAATACAAAAAATATTTATAAATATTTTTATGTATAATGCATACATAATTTAATCTCATTTCTAATAATGAATAAATCATACAATAATAATACAAGTATAATAAATATATTATAACTATATATAATTATAATGATTATAATAAAAATTAATCTAATTTATATGCAAATTACATATAATTTAAATACAATATAATAATAATAATATATATATATATATATATATATATATATATATATATATATATATATATATATAATTTCATATAAACTATCAAAAATATTTAAACTATATATAATATCAGTTATGTATGTTTGTATATGATCAGACAATCAGTCTTATGGTTTGAGCTAAACATTGTATTTTTTTTTCTTTTTTTTTCTCCCCATTTGCGTCCCTGCAGGAAGTCCTAACTGACGTCAACAGAGTTCAATGAGCAGCACAATGAGACGCCATTGTTTGATTCAGAGCACATCTGCATGAGGACATGTGTAACACTCCTCTACTCATGAACAGCCCATTACAGCACAGAGACACTGTTGTGTTGAAGAGTCATGAGTGAGCCAACATCACACCTCCAGAGGACACACACTGGCTGCAAGCAAAGGCTGGATCCTGAATTCACACACTATTCATCCTCCATAGAATACAAGATTATATTTGTGTGGTATTTTATCACAAAATCAAAACTACATAGGAATCACTGCAATTATACACACCGACTGGCAGCATTAGTGTTCAGCTTTAATGATGCAAAAACACACCTAGCTGTGCGATTGACTGCACAAATAGAGTAAACAACAAAACGGGGCAGTTGCATAAACATAGCCATTATGTTAAGAAATAGTGTAACTGGATCCGGAAATATATTTAATTTTTTCCTATAGGGAAGCAAGTTTAGTTAAATAGGTAATCAACATTAAATATTGCTGTGATTTATAATTAAAAAGAAATCCTTAAAACTAGGCTTAATTTTTTATGCAAAATCTAATTTGACATTTCTTTCTTCTGTTTTTGAGGTGAATTATGAACTGGGCATGCTCTCAAACTGCTGAAACCACCAGCAAAAATCATGCATTGTTTGCACAGTAGAAGGATGTGATTTGTGACGCAGCCAAAAAAAAAACACAACAGCAGCACAATGAAAATACATTTGATGTGCACGAACCTCTGCCATCCGCTGATCCTCATCAATTGGAACAAACTTGTCGAACATGCCGTGCACCAGCAGAATGGGTACGGTCAGCTCGGCGTGGTAAACTTCATCCCCTCGGGCCAGTATTGACCGCTCATCATCGCTCGCAGGACGAACGGAGAAGACGTTAAACGCATTTCCCTCTTTCAAGAGCTGCTTCTCTTTAGCACCCTGCCTGGCGAAACCAGCTCTGTGTGGAAAACACAAGAACACACTTGCTTTAAACAGCCACCGTGTGCTTTTTGCAGAAATCATTATAGAAACCATGACATGCTGGAAAGTGGTCATGTTTGTTTTTTTCTTCCTTTCTCTTGTTTTTCTTGTTTCCTTATTACATCTTTGATTATTACTACTGCTTTATATGTATGATGTATACATTATGAACATTGTTCTAGATACAGGTGAAACTCGAAAAATTAGAATATAGTGCAAAAGTTCATTTATTTCAGTAATTCAACTTAAAAGGTGAAACTAATTTATTATATAGACTCATTACATGCAAAATAAGATATTTCAAGCCTTTATTTGTTATAATTTTGATTATGGCTTTACAGCTTATGAAACCCCAAAGTCAAAATTATTATATAAAATTATTATACTTAATATCGCGCAAAAGTTCATATATTTCAGTAATTCAACTTAACCCTCTGGGGTTCTTTGGTCAATAATGACCCGAAGCGTTTAAATATTTTTTTTTTTAAATTCGTAGCTTCATCGGAATGGTCCGAAACTTGGTGACTTTAATGGTACTTGGTATATGAACACCCCAAAAATTGGGGACAGGATTTGAAAAGTCTAAGTGGTCGTAAAAAAAATAGTCACACTCAGGACCTTCGGGTCAAAAATGACCCGCATAGGAAATGAATGGGAAATTGGCAAAAATGTGAAAATACTGAGTTTTTTTGTGTGTACAATCTACAAATCAGCAATAATCTTGAAAAAAAGCACACAACAGTGAAGGGGTAAATCTATAAAACATCAAGAGTGCAAAACACACATCCACACACACAAACACTAATTTCAAAAATTGCTTTTATGAGGCCTAGACTTGACTCCAAAATGAAATACAGCTTTAAAAAAAAAATAATTCTCAAAACACCAAAAAAGAAAAAAAATATATTATAAAAAACAATTAAAAAAATATATATGATTTTCTTTTTAAATATGAAATCCCGCCCTTTGGGTCAATTTCTGACCCGAAGGTTCCCGAGTGTGACTGTTAAATGAAGAACCCCAGAGGGTTAAAAGGTGAAACTAATATATTATATAGACGGATTTACATGCAAAAATAAGATATTTCAAGCCTTTATTTGTTATAATTTTGATGATTATGGCTTACAGCTTATGAAAACCCCAGTCAAAATTAGAATATTGTGAAAAGGTTTTCATATCTGTAAGCCATAATCATCAAAATTATAACAAATAAAGGCTTGAAATATCTCACTTTGCATGTAATGAGTCTATATAATACATTAGTTTCACCTTTTAAGTTGAATTACTGAAATTTAAATTTCTCAAGTTTCACCTGTACATATTAGGAAACTTATAATAGATATATACACATACTCAACACAATTTTACATAATTACACATCCATACATCCTATATTCTGTTGTTTGTTTCTAACTGTGTTTTGATAAAGAGAAGGTGTGTTACTTGAGGAAGCTCCAGGCGAGGCACGGGGACAGACAGTGCAGGACACAGGAGGGCAGCTGGAAGATGGAGCACAGACTCGGTTCCAGCGCTGTCGGGCCGCCTCCGTTGATCAGTCACCACCTTATGCACCTGCTCCGGATACTCGTGTGCCAGGAACGTACAGAACGACACCCTTCAAAGGGACAAAACGGTGATCCGGGATTAGCAATAATTGCTCATGAAAACATGCCATGAAGATAATTCTTGTGAATTATAGAACTATTCAGTTAAAGGAGTAGTTCACATTTGCGGAGAATTTACTCACCCCCATGTCATCCAAGATGTCCACGTCTTTCTTTCTTCAGTTCGAAAAGAAATTAAGGTTTTTGATGAAAACATTCCATAATTTTCTCCATATAATGGACTTCAATGGGGTTCAAACGGTTCAAGTTCCAAATGAGAGTTTCAGTGCAGCTTCAAAGGGCTTTAAACGACACCAGACGATGAATAAGGGTCTAGCTTAAAAAAGAAAAATTAACGAATCTTTTTACAAGTCATTTCGTTGAATGAACCAAATGACTCGAAAACAGATTTGTTCATTTTAATGAACGAGTTCGAACAGGAGTCACGAACGCGCATCACAGAACCGAGCAAAGGCGAGCATTTGTGCTTATAAAACTTAAACTTTTGTTATTTATTTTTTAAATGAGCTTGATAAGACCCTTATTTATCATCTGGTGTCATTTAAAGCCCTTTTGAAGCTGCACTGAAACTCTCATTTGGACCTTGAACCGTTTGGACCCCATTGAAGTCCATTATATCGATAATCATGGAATGTTTTTATCAAAAGCCTTTATTTATTTTCGACTGAAGACAGAAAGACATGGACATCTTGGATGACATGGGGGTGAGTAAATTATCAGCAACGGTTTTTACTCCTTTAAACTAGTGGTGTGTGTACGTTGGGTAGAAAGGCAGTGCCTACCCGTATGAGTGACCAATGAGGATGTTCCGTTTTCTGGCATATCTCTTGAATATGGCGCGCAGGTCCTCCGCGGAGTGCCGTAGAAGGTGTACGCCGCCGCGATCTGAGGAGCAATGCTGGCGCCGTGACCCGCCAAATCAGGAGCGACGACCTCGGTAACCCAACCGGGGAGAAGAAGTCCAGCTGCCTCCCCCAGATGTCCAGCGAGCCGCCCACGCCGTGGATGAAGAACAGTGCCACGTCCGAGTGCGTTCCCTTACAGCTGCTGATGCATCGCTGCGTGTCGATCAACACGGTGCGCTTGGGTTTCCGTCGCCTGCGTCTGGGTGGAGGTGCGGGTTTCTGCTGGTCAGAGATGAGAAGAGCTGGAGCGGGTTCGGGATCCGGCGAGGACGGTGCAGTGGTGTAATCCGACAGCTCCACCTCCACCGTGCTGCACTGTTCCACGTCTCCGTTCTGGCACTGCAGGATCTCGGAGTGGAGGACGTCTCCCAGGTTCTCGATCACCAGCTGGCCGTTGCGGTACACCGTGATCTTGCGCTTGCAGTGGACGCTGCTGCTCGGTTGCTCTGGTTGTTCGTCTGTGGTTGCGGGACGTTCGGGGAGAATGTGGCGCACGCGAAGAACCCGGCCTGGCTTCACCTCTACAAACTCGAATCCATCAGCGGGCTTGCCGTCGGAGGATTCAACTGGCAACACGACGCTGGTCGTCTTTCCCCACAGACAGCAGAAGATGCTCTCGGTGATGCTGGTCAACATGTCGCGGTTTACCTGACGAGACAATTACAATTACAACCAGGGATTGTACCCTAAGACCAAAATGAACCTTTGGCCTTAGTAACACATTGGAGCCAGACCGATATACTGGCAGGCCGATATTAGGCATTTTCCAAACTATCAGTATCGGCAGTTATAATGGCTGATAAATCAATATTTCAAAAATAAAATAAAAACGGATGAAACACGCTTGAATCATGTCATGAGAATTGGAGTTGTATAGTTTGTCCACCAGAGGGCACTCTACACCGCCCCTGTTGGCAACACTCGTTGAGTTGGTCACGAGACATACATCGCTTGAATAACAATTAAAAGATCATACCCATCAGTTCTCTTAACTCAAATAAGCATGACAAAAGTTGTGACTATCATGTCCAGTTTTGCTGCCGAGGGTGAAGCGGAATTAGCTAATAGTTACGTTACGTTGTTACAGTGTAGTTGACTGACTGTCCTTTTAACTTTTGACAATGTGACTGGAGTATTTCTTTAATAGCGCGTGACAGTTATAGCAATGAGACGGATCAACTCTCCTTGGCCTGTTATATTGAAAATGTATGTTTTACAATTTGCAGTATCCATTGCTAAATTAGGGCTTATCATAGACTAGCTAACCACAAAGCTAGCTAACGCTACTATCATCGGTCTGTTCTGTTGTGACAATAAAAGAAACAAGTTTCTTTTTAAAATGCATTATCATATTATTTTAGTTAAAACTCATAAATAACTACAAATAACTAATGTTAGGGAAATCTGTTAATGTTTTGTTGTGCGTTTCTGAAAAAAAAAAAAAAAAAAAATAAATATATACGGCCGATATATCGGAATATCGGATTATAAAACCAACAAATATTTGTATCGTTATCGGCCTTCAAAATCCTTTATCGGTCGGGCTCTAGTACCTAGTTCGACCGTTCTCTGAGATTTGTTTTCATGATAATCGAATGTAAAGAGTTTTTTCTCTCAAAAAACTGTTTAGCGTATAACGCTAGTATATAATAAGTAAAAAGAAATCACTAGTTAATACCACTAACATAGCCCCACACTAACACAGTAACATAATGAGGGTCCCTACATGCAAACCGAAGCATTTGTAAGTTCGCAATTCGCAACTTTGTAGAGTGTTCAGACCGTTTAATAAGAAGATACTTTATAAAGACAGTCCACTTCGTGTATACAGGCAGGAGCCATCGTTGGAAAACAGTTCAGCACGTCGTTCGATATTCGTGGATATTGTTGCTGTAAGAGGGCTTGAGGATTGTTTTTCAGGACTTGAAAAACAATCAAATTGAATTTTTAAATTCGATTGAATTTTGGGGGGACCTATACCTTTCAGTTGTGTTTTTATTACATTCACTTGTGCTTTTACTCATTTCTGCAGATTTAGTGCTCAAACATCCACATAAAGCACCCTCTCAGTATTAAATTAAGTTATCATTGTCAAGAAAAAACTTTAGGCCACAACATCCATTTGTTAAAAGTATTGTGGACGCATATGTCGTATGTATAATGCAGTTTTGTGGCCTTATTTCAAAAACTTTCATTTTTAGTTTGCATAAACCATGCATAAACAATATTCTCTCAAAAATTCAAACATGTTGCTCACATATTGCTCACATATTATGGTAGCGCTGTTTGTGCTCAACAGAGTGTAATTTCACCTGTGCCATTAATATGTTTATAAGCAACTGAAAAAAGCACAAATGTCTCGAAACATCTCAAGGACCCCAAAAACATCCTAGGCCTCATAGGGTTAACCGAGTACCAACAACTTTGATCAGTTAACGTTGATACATGTCTAAAACATCCACATAAAGCACCCTCTCAGTACTAAATAGAGTTATTTTTCACTGCTTATTGTGCTTAAACTGTACATGAACATGAACACAAACATAAACGCATGTGTAACAGTATAATGGATCCGTACTTAATTTGTAAGAACTTTTTTCTGGAATACAAAATATACTTAGCTTTTTTCTTAAGTTAATAGAAAATAGTAGTTAAGAATGATTTAATTTGTTGTGAAGTTTTCATAATTGTTCATTGTAATAACTCAGATTTTAATAATGACTTTGTGGTTGACATTCTCATAGATATACTTCAATCGATCACCCACAGTTTTTTCCTCGTTAAATTTCTTGTTTCACTCAGAGGTAAAATGATCACATATTTTCTCTTCAGAACCGAAGGAACATTAAATCACAGGTCAAACCATTACCAGAGACGTTCTGGAGGAAACCAGTCCATGCTGTTCTGCTACCGATTTAACTTCCACCCAGTTCGGTGAGTTTAAATCTTCCTAACGTCATTTTAGCTCCTGTTGCACTAATGCGGTGTAATTTGGATATGGTGGATATTGTCGAAGCCTCCAGTGTCTGTGTGTGAGCTGCACAAAAGAAGCGCTGCATTGCTGTTCCTGCGAGCGACGGTACTGTATGACGGATGCTGTCAGCAAGGCTTTCACAAACACACCATGAAAAATGCAAACAGCTCTGCAGAGAGAGATCCAGAGAGCCTATCTGATATGGAAGCCCATAGGGAAGAAACAAGATCTATATCCTATCGCAAATGTTTCTCCTAAACAGAAATGACATTAAATAGAGATAGAGAGAGATGTGTCTCCCCTAGAGTTTCAAGAAAAGATCTCAACAAAGCCTGCAATCAAAAGTGATATGATTTCTCATCAAATTGCTGTTCACATACATTTTTCAGCTCTATACTCTTGCTATATGACAACTATTGACCGTTTTTTCATTATTTCCATGACTTTAAGGGGAAACATCTGCAATAGTTGCTACTCCATGCCACCAAACCAAGTATCAAGTATCCTGAGCTTCAAAAGAGCAACATCTGAGCACATAAACTCATCTGGGAGTGTGAGATACTACAGAAGCAAGTATTAAAATGCACACACACACCCATTCAATTAATCGCAATAAAAGCAAGTTACAGTGGGAACAGAGCGAGCTGCATGTTGGATCTTGCTTTGGAGTCCTCACATTGTGACCTAAACAAGAATCTAAAAATAGCCCGGGCTCTTCCAATGTACTTCCCTTGGAAACTAATGGAGAGAGAATCCTGTATTAAATGTGACTACGATAATACCTGCATGCAAATCAATACACCTATACAGCTGTGATTGTTTCTTGGAAGTGAATGCGGTTCCTGAATCCTGTGGAATATTTACAGCGGTTCGATTTCTGTGCCGACTGTATTAGATGTATAGTCAAACGAAGATAATGAGACATCAAAACAGACAGCAGATCATCAGTATGTACGGGACGCTTCCTAGATAAATGACGTACAGATCTGACTCTGGACTGAATTATTAGTGAGCATGATGCGGAAGCCCTGAACCGCAAAGTAAAAAAAAAAAAACCTAGCATTTCCTTTTGTCAACTCGCAAACATTTCGAGATTTAAGTCGAAACATTCCGAGATTAAAGTTGAAACATTCCAAGAATTAAAGTCGAAACATTTCGAGAATAAAGTTGAAACATTCCGAGATTTAAGACGAAACATTCTGAGATTAAAGTCGAAACATTCAGAGATTTAAGTCAAAATATTCCGAGAATAAAGTTGAAACATTCCGAGATTTAAGTCGAAACATTCCGAGAATAAAGTTGAAACATTCCGAGATTTCAGTCAAAATATTTCAAGATTAAAGTCAAAACATTCCGAGAATAAAGTTGAAACATTCCGAGATTTAAGTTGAAACATTCCGAGATTTAAGTTGAACATTCTGAGATTAAGTTGAAACATTTAGAGATTAAAGCTGAAACATTCAAAGATTAAAGCTGAAACATTCCGAGATTAAAGCTGAAACATATTGAGATTAAAGTCGCAACATTCCGAGAATAAAGTTGAAACATTCCGAGATTTAAGTTGAATCATTCCGAGATTTAAGTCGAAACATTCCGAGATTTAAGTTGAAACATTCCGAGATTTAAGTTCGAAACATTCCGAGATTAAAGCTGAAACATTCCAAGATTAAAGCTGAAACATTCCAAGATTAAAGTTGAAACATTCCAAGAATAAAGTCGAAACATTCCGAGATTTAAGTTGAAACATTCCGAGATTTAAGTTGAAACATTCCGAGATTAAAGCTGAAACATTCCGAGATTAAAGCTGAAACATTCCGAGATTAAAGTTCGAAACATTCCGAGAATAAAGTCTGAAACATTCCGAGATTAAAGTTGAAACATTCCGAGATTAAAGTTGAAACATTCCAAGATTAAAGTCTAAACATTCCGAGATTAAAGTTGAAACATTCCGAGATTAAAGTTGAAACATTCCGAGATTAAAGTCTAAACATTCCGAAGATTAAAGTCGAAACGATTAAAGTGCTAGATTACGATTAAAGTGCTAGATTTACATTACGGTTCAGGGCTTCCGTAGCTGATTTGTGCGGCTGATATCACAGATGAAAATATTGTTTTTTTGTAATGTATTTGTACTGAAAAAATAATCAAAAGTAATTAAGATTTTTCTGGTGTAAATGAAAAAAAGTTAAATTGAAACAATTTTCACTAAGAATGAAATTGCTAGTAATTTAACAAATGATTACAAAGAAAGTGCAAGCAACACTTTGAATTAAACATGAAACTGAAATAGAAAGACTGAAATTGTGTTTTCTTGTTAAACATGCCACAATTGCCGGTATGTTTATTTACAATTTAGCTATAACTGTATAATATAAAATATGTAAATATACAGAAAGGTTAAATATTTTCTGGTGCAAGAAAATTTGTCAATTGAAACATAACTATTATTTAAATGTAAACATGCATATGTACAGAAATGTGAATTATTTTCTAATTTAAAGAAATTGTTGCTGTAACTCATATTGCAATATAATTTCATGTGTAAATGTACAGAAAGATTCATTAGTTTACAGTGCAAGAGAATTGAAGCTATAGCAATGTTTATATATGTAAACATGCACAGAAAGAAATATTTTCTGCTGTAAAAACAAATTGTATATATAAACAATATATAAATGTAAACATTTAGTTGTTTTTAAGCCTACATTTGTTGAAGTAAGTCTTGAGTTATTTGTCCCTCCATGTTTTTACTGTTGTTTGCTAATATATTCACAGTCATCCTCTCTTTCCTCCGTCTCGCTCCTTATCTTTCACAGCCCTATCAGTCAGCAGACACCCGCTTCCACAAAGGAAGTGACACGTTTATGACAGGCCAAACTTCCTGTTCTAAAGCCAGAACACATAACAGGATTGGTCATCATTAATCCATCTCTTTCTGTCCTTTTCCTGCAAGGTTTTTAGCAGATTCATCTTGAGGACTAATAACTAGTCCTCTAATAACTTTTGGTGGGTATTTGATCGTCGATGAGTGAAATATTGTGGTAGTTTTATTCTATGAGTAGTAATTTGTTTGTTGTTTTATTGTTTTTTTTTATTATAAAAGCCTTTCTAGGGACCTCAGATGCAAATTAGCTCTTGCTAAACTCTCTATGTACAATACATATTTCCCAGCTTTGACTGGGATCATGTTTTTTTGTACTGTCCCTATATAAATAAACTGAAAATGAAATTAAATGTAACGAAACGTTATTCGGTCCACACCACTGCGTTCTCGTTTAAAAACGGAGACCTTTTGCTACGTTTGCACCTCCCGTCCAGACTGAAACGGAAAAAACGAAGACCTAAAACCGTTTTGCGTTTTGAATCTCCGAGAGGCGTTTTAGTGAAGATGGGACGAAACGGAGGAATTTAGAAATCGATGACGCAGAGGCTCACGCTCAGCTCTATGATTGGGTGTTATCAGTCATGATGTATCCTTCCCTGATTGGTCAGCCTCTGTTTACACCGGCACGCGCATGCCCAGTGTTGGTGAATGGTCACGTGATCCGTGTTTTTCAGTCGTTTTAATGTGGATCAATTCTAATACGCAGATTAAACGCTGGTGTGGACGGAGATATTGTATTCGTTTAATTCTCCGTTTTTAAACGAAAACGTAGTAGTGTGTATGGGGCCTTAGTCTTGTCTTGCTGTTTTTTTGTTTGTTTTTTGTAACAATTATATATTTTTATATATCAACCACTTCTAACTGTAATCAAACAACGCATTCTCATCCCAAGGCGCCATATATGACACTTTTGCAAAAGCGTAAATATCCAACGCACATGGCACCATTTAGCGTCAAATGAGACGCTTCGGTTATGGTTAAGTTTAGGTATGGGGTAGGGGTAGGGTTAGACCACTAGGAGGCGCCTTCTGGCCGATTTATTTTTACGTCTCATTTGGCGCTAAAGGGTGCCATGTGCGTTGGATATTTAAGCTTTTGCAAAAGCGGTGTATATGGCGCTTTGGGATGAGAACGGGCTGAATCAAACTGCTATTTATAGTCACTGAGGTCATAAGTCGTATACAGTGATCATATACCAGTCCGGCGTTTTTCCTCTTTGTCGCCATCTCTGTTTGAAATCTACAATTGCAGTCATTCGCAGAATTGTCAACTTTACGTGAGTTGTGCTTCGACACCCTCGACACGGCACACCGTGGATGAACACAATGTTTGAGGAGAGTGTGTCAGATTATTATTTTTGGAAGTATGACCAACATAATAATTTTCACTGGAAAATGTCATCTGAACTAGTAAGAAACATCCACTTTTGTTTCTGACATTGCAGTAAATCGCGCTGAATAAATCTAACAATCGCTTATAAGTTATCACACAAAACCGTGTAAATTATACTTTGTTCTCAAATTGTTAATGTTAACAACGTCAGCATTGCGTGATTACATGTAATGTCCTTCCGATATGTTTTCTTGTTTTCGCATGGGCCGGTTGCAGTCTCTCTTTTTTTCCGTGGGCGCTCCGAAGTCCGAACGAAGTCTTTTGTATTTTACAGCGGGTCAATCTCTGGTCGTCACTGGCGATTGTCGTTTGAACCTTTCTGGATCCGCCATCAAATTGATAAGTTTAATTATATCAAGTGCAGTGAGAAAAGGCTATAAATCTCCTCCAACATCCTCACACGCAATAGAGTACCAAAGTTATGACGTCACTTTGTAGGAAGCTAGTGTCCCCTTGATCGAAAAGCTGTGCATTTTCCCCATAGACTTGGAAAATCGCAAAAAAATAAGATCTGTGTTTAACAAAGAGTTTTGTCTATCAAGATAATCCTTAAGTTCATCCAAAATATATACATTTTGAAGCCTATATAAAGTTTTAAAAAACACAAGCAGACACAATTAAGTTTACACAAGCAGGTTATAACTGTGTGTTCTATGTCATAGATCAAAACTAGGGCTGTGCAAAAGTTAATTGCGATTAATGGCATCCAAAATAAAAGTCCGTGCTTACGTAATATATTTGTGTGTGCTGTGTATAATTATTTTGTATATATAAATACCTATGCATGCATGTATATATTTAAGAATTATTTGCGCTTAAATTCTGAATATAAATATACATACATAATCTATATTATATAAATATAAATATTTTATATATGAATAACACATTTTCTTAAATATATACATGCATGTGTGTGCATTTATATATACAAAATAATTCTATACAGCACACACAAATATATTATGTAAACACAGACTTTTATTTTGGATGCGATTAATCGCGATTAATTTTTGCACAGCCCTAAAATATTTAGAGGCTTTGTTCACCACAGACCTTATTTCAGGCGGAAATGCACCAGTACCACTGGAGTTAAAAACATTATTACAAGCTTACCGCTTTGAATCGAGCTACGGCAAGCAGAGAGTTTTGAACACTGGCTGGTTATGTATTTTCTTAAATATGTATTTTGGTCATTTTTAACCCCCAAAAAGCAATGGATTGCAGCTTTAAAAGATGCTGTAACATCAACATTAATAGATAGTGTAGGGTAAGCAAGATTTGAGAGATGTTTTGCTGATACTTTGAATGTAATGCAATGACATTGTGCCGTTTTTAAGTGCTCAGATGTTGTTTGGGGTCAGATTTACAGCAGTAGTGCTGTCTCGGGTCTTTCCGCATATGTAAAGACCGTCCGGGATCCTCTGAGGAATTGCTGTTTTTGCTGGAGTGCTTCTCTCAGCTTCTGCAGCGGTGAAAGTGTCGACTTCAGCACCTACGCTGAAAATCAATGCCGCAGGCTGATCCTGCCATAGCACATCTCGTGTTATGCTATTATGCAATGAAGTTAGATATATTTTTTTTATTATTTTTATTTTTAAGAAGAACGTCAGAGATCTTGCCGATCAAACACAGAGACATTTGTTTTTCAAACGCAGATTCTCTATTATCTGATGCAAACGAGATGAAATTGAGTGTATTTATTTCAATTAACTAGGCTCTTTTGAGGTTTGAATGGCCAAATTTTATCTAAGTAATCAATTTTGCAAGCAAAAGGCTGTGATTGCCGTTTTATCTTGATATCTCCTGTCTTTAAAGGTGTGTTTAAAAAAGGACGAGCTACAGAAGCGCTTTGAGGTTGAGATGATTTTTTGTTTTTTTGGGTGAACTCTTTCTTTAAACTGTAAGGCGGATAGAAAATAACAGATAGCAAGTTCAGTATCGATGCAACAGGGAGATAGAGGAGGGAAACATCGATCTGCCAATTAGCTAATGATCTTTCAGCATCAGGTGCTGTTCACCACATCTCCACAGGGAACATCATTACACATCAAGTTGCTCTGGAGAGGTCTATCTGAAGTATTATGATAGATATCTGATAAAGTAGATCCCAATGCTGCTTTATAAAGAACACCCTTCAATGAGCAAGACATTTCTCTTTTGAACAATAATATATATTATTATTTATTTCCAATTATTGTCAATGATTATTGGTTATGCCATTATGCAGGGTAATAAATAATAAAAGCAAAACCCCACTTGCATGAATCAAAAATACAAGACGTTGAACTCTATAATCTGACTATATTTAACCAGGAGCTCCTGTTGCAATGAACAAGCTCGTCAATCCCCATTTGTACCAATATTACGTGTTTATTTTGCTACTCCTTGTGTATTCTGGTCAGTTATGTTTTGACATACTGCATATTACTGGGAAATTGATTGATTTTACCCTGGTCTTGCTATTGAACGATGGTGGCATATGAAAGAAACATTCGCACAGCAAACTCCTGCATGCATTGCCCCACATTTGCCGGGTGGGAGTGTGTTTTGGTGTGTCATTCACTCAGTCTGCAATGCAGAGTTGGAGTGTGTAGGCAGTCACTAGGCAGGTTGTTGTACAGTATGATGATTAGTAACCTACATTAAGAACACTATGTACAGTCAATTCAGACTCGTTATCCACAAGGGTTTAGTCAGTGTGTCATTGAAGCATGCTTAGAATGCAAGTCATTTCATGGTGTTTTAATAAATGATGCACTGCAATGCATCAGCACAACCCCTCCAGTTACAATGATGCCTGATTAACCTCAGGGTTTTTTTGCAATTAATGTTAACATTGCATCCTATTGCAGGTCACCATGCAAAACATGCACAAATCAATGACATTGATTGATTGATTGGTTGCTGCGCAACGCATTGGTTTGCAAAACGCACTGCACACTATAAAGCATCACAATTTAAATATATAGACGATTAACTAGCAATGCAACCTTACGGAATGTGATTTTGAAATATGATTCTTACCTGTATCGATGTCTGTGAGGCGAATCGGATTTGTAAGCGCGCTAAATTACGCACCACAATTTCTTGCAGGGTTTAATATCTCTCGAAAGCTATTCAAATAACCTGTTTGGTTCAACCCACTGAATGTTATTTAAATTCGGATTCTGCACAAGAGATGATTTGGCATCTGCATTCTAATCTAGATTTAAGACATTCAAATCAAATTTAAGCAAACGCATTCGGGTGCAGAGAGATAAAGATGCATGTTGATAAACCCGTTCCAGCGTCGGGGAACTGCTGCTCTCAGCATCCTCATCCTCACGCCTGGGTTATTATCTAGCCCAGTGCCCTTGTTTTCTCCGGGAGTCAGGAACCATGTCTCGGTTCGTGTTCTGTTTGACTGACAGGAGGTGTAACGAACTGAAGGGGCTTCCTGCACTGAGTTCTGACCAATGCAGTGTCTTCTAGTGCTGTTGCTATGCCTGAAGAGAGAGAGCAAAGAGCTCCAGTTTACAGCACACACATTAGTATGGAAGCTTGTTTCCGCCACAGCATAAAAAAAAATAAAAAAGGTAATTGCGACTTTTACCTCACACTTCGAGTTTACATCTCGCAATTCTGACGAGATATAAACTCGCAATTATGTGTTATAAAGTCAGAATTGCGAGATGTAAATGATAAACTTGTCATTAGCCTATTATTTATCATAAATCATTATTATTTATCATAAATCATTTTAAAAGATAAAATGTCTCAATTCTGTCTTTTTTTCTCAGAATTGCGACTTTATATTTCAGAATTGCGACTTAATTTCTCGCAATTGCGACTTTATTTCTCAGAATTGCAACTTTATTCTCGCAATTCGACTTTATTTCTCAGGACTTGCGACTTTATATCTCAGAATTGCAACTTTATCTCGCAATTGACTTTATTTCTCAGAATTGCGACTTTATTTCTTGCAATTGCGACTTTATTTCTCAAACTTGCGACTTTATATCTCAGAATTGCGACTTTATTTCTCGCAATTGCGACTTTATTTCTCAGACTTGCGACTTTATATCTCAGAATTGCGACTTATCTCGCAATTGACTTTATTTCTCAGAATTGAGAATTTCTTAAATATGTTTGATAGACAACCTAAATTTAAGCAAATCACTTCAAATCACTGTTCGAATCACATCTTTGACATGTAGGCCTAAATTCATAATAGTAATAGGCTAGAATAGATTATGACAAATAAAATAAATATTTTTATAGCAGTTAAACTGTGATAATATTACTGTTTTCAACTGTATTTTTGATCAACGAAATGTTGCTTTGAAAGATAAAACCCCCTATTTTAAAAACAAAACCAAAACAATGCACTGTAGGCCTACTGACTTATGGACAGTGGCGTATTTAAATAATGAAAACAAATACGTATACTGTACGTAATATAAGAGCTGCATGATTCTGGACAAATTAAGAATCACGATTATTTCGTTTCAAACAGAGATCGCGATTCTGAACCGACAACTAAACAAAACAGGCCTAATTTACTAGTTTCTGACCAAATGTTAACTTCTGCAGTCTATTTAAAAAGTTTAATCAATTAAAACGAATTATATAAAAATAAATAATTAAATACAAATAAATGGTTTGAATGATTTAATCAATCATAAATATGTCAGTGTTTTTATACATTAAGTTGTCGCCACCTACTGGTGTAACGATTTAGCAGTAATATTTTTTCGTGGTAATAAGCCATATTTGTCCACCCCAAATTTCCATGACTAATTCTTAGTTATTTTGTGTTTGTATCTAGCGCTTTAAGTTAAAATGTAGGCCTAATATTATTATTGTCTGTAATTCTCATTAGTCTGAATGATAATTCTTATTACTGTAATACAGCAATCACCTGAATTCACATTATTCAACCTTTTCTGACCCCTTGCTTGATGTATAGAGATTGAACATGGACCCAAAGTACTGTTGCATTGTAAGTCTGACATAAAATATATAACCACATCCATGTATTTACATACTTTATGATCTGTACATTGCAAAGCCATTAAAATTAGAGTTACAGTCATAGTCATGTTTTACTTAACATTTACAACTTTTTAAAATCTTTATTTTTTGTGTGAAACGGCACTGGATTTGTTTAACAGGTTAGATTCATTAAATAAATGAAATAGGCAAAAAAAAATTAACAAAAATAATCAATTTAATTCCTACCGCTAAAAGAGAACAGAATTTCTGTTACAATAATAACAATAATGCTAAAGTGTAATTATAGAAAGAGTTCTGATTTATGATGTGCAATATTTAAAACATTAGAGTGACCAACCTCTAACACATTTTGGCACATGTAAGAAAGTGATTTATAATAAAATAATAATAATAAGTGAATTGCATCATGCATGGAATCACTTAATTGCATATTATCAATCATTTACATTCACTCTTACAGATTTGATTTAAGATTTTAAAATTATAATATGGCAGATCTCCCATGTTTTAGACAACAACAAATTGCATCCTAAACAATTAGTTGACATAAAAAAAATAGCAATTATAAACAACAGGTTGATTGATTCATAGCTTCTGATTCACAGTTTATGAACAACATGGTTCTATGAGAGGAATTGCTCCAGATCTATGTAACGATAGGGTCTCCATACGCACAGTT
Source organism: Hybognathus amarus (assembly GCA_030378365.1). Taxonomy (NCBI): domain Eukaryota; kingdom Metazoa; phylum Chordata; class Actinopteri; order Cypriniformes; family Leuciscidae; genus Hybognathus; species Hybognathus amarus. The sequence continues at coordinate 167,671 of JAQIUQ010003906.1, read as the reverse complement.
GTGCTCAATGCCGAGATTGTACCAGTTGCCTTTCCCTCCTTTATATGCACTGGTGACGATCCTGGCCCAGCCTGACTCTCCCTGAGAGAGACACACACACGACAAGCCCAGTTTAATCACAGATATACGTATTAAACGTTCAGGACAAGGTTTATTAAATGCATGAAGCAGTTTCTCCTCACAGTATGTGATCCACAGATGAAAGAAAGTGGAAATGCACCATATGAGAGTGAGTAATTGATGATTTTCAGACAATAATATTTTTTTATCTCTCTTTTCTTTAATCCAGTGGGTAAAGCTGAACAGGAGTGTGTTTCCCGTGCAATGATGCAACTCGATGCTTCACTACAATAGTACGATGAAATCAACTAGCTAGCGTGCGTGTGTGTGGTCCGTGAGCATGCACACCTCTGGTTGCAGTTCCGCTTGTCGCCAGAGGGGGCGTAGTTCTGCAAAAACTCTGAGACTTGCATAATGCACCTTTAATGCTAGATGTTTTGATATAAATTACAGATATGACATCTGAGGAATATTTCAAATTTTTCTCAGTTATTTCGCTTTATTTCCAGATTCGATCATAGGCTCGTTCTTACACACTAGAGCTCGTTCACACGTGCACTCTTCAAAAACGGTGCTTTAAATCTCTTGACAAACTCAAAGACGTAAAACACATTTGTATGTTTTCTAAATAAAATACACATGTTGTACTGAATGTCAGCTTGCTTATTTTGCTTTCGGGAAACACACCCCAGGTCAGACCAAAGCCCTGTAATCTACTCACCCAGAAGTCGCCCCAGGAGTTTCTGACGACCCAGTATTCGGCCCCGTCCTCCGTGACGCCCCAGCCCGCCACTGAGATGATGTGATTTGGCATAGAGAGGATGTGAAACTCAGCAAAAACCCCTCCATCATACGCCTCCAGGCCTTTAGTGGCCATTAATGCACAGCTACAACACAGAGAAACCCTTTCAATCCAACTGCAAAGTTCATTCGTATTGACAAAATCGAACTTTCTAAGTCAAACTTACTATTACCTAATAAAATTGACCTAATAACTACCTTTGAACCTGACTGGTCCTGTCCTTCTAACTAGTGGATCCGGTTCTAATGAACTTCCTTTTACTCTATCAACATCATATTATATATACCGTCATTTGTGTGAGCAACATTTAGATTAATAATGCCCTTTTTTTTCCACAGGGAAGCAGTCTTCTCTTGTTTAGGGTCAAATACACTGCCCGGCCAAAGAAAAGTTGCTGTTTAGATTTAAAATACTTAAGCAAATACTTAAGAGTCTATGATTGGATCATTGTTATTAGGATTCTATCATGTTATATGTTTGGCAACAGTTCTTCTAACTCTAATTGATGGTTTCAAGCATAGTAGCTTTTCATTTCTTAAACACCCATGTGTGAAAAAAAAAATATATAACTGCGACTTTTTATCTCACAATTGCTAGATTTGTGAATTTGAGAATTGTGAGAAATAAAGTCGCAATTGCAAGATATAAAGTCGCAATTATGAGAAATAGTCGCAATTGCGAAATATACAGTCGCAATTATGAGAAATAGTCGCAATTGCGAGATATACAGTCGCAATTATGAGAATAGTCGCAATTGCGATATACAGTCGCAATTTTGAGAAATAAACACGCAATTGCGAGATATACAGTCGCAATTATGAGAAATAAAGACGCAATTGCGAGATATACAGTCGCAATTTTGAGAAATAAACACGCAATTGCGAGATATACAGTCGCAATTATGAGAAATAGTCGCAATTGCGAGATATACAGTCGCAATTTTGAGAAATAAACACGCAATTGCGAGATATACAGTCGCAATTATGAGAAATAGTCGCAATTGCGAGATATACAGTCGCAATTATGAGAAAATGAAGACGCAATTGCGAGATATACAGTCGCAATTATGAGAAAATAGTCGCAATTGCGAGATATACAGTTGCAATTATGAGAAATAAAGTCGCAATTGCAACAATTAAAGTCGCAATTGTGAGATATAATATCGCAATTGCGAGATATAAAGTCGCAATTATGAGAAATAGTCGCAATTGTGAGATATAAAGTCGCAACTATGAGATATAAAGTCGCAATTATGAGAATAGTCGCAATTGTGAGATATAGTCGCAATTGCAAGATATAAAGTCGCAATTATGAGAAATCAAGTCGCAATTATGAGAAATAAAGTCGCAATTAGGAGAAATAGTCGCAATTGCAAGATTTAAAGTCGCAATTATGAGAAATAAAGTCGCAATTGCAAGATATAAAGTCGCAATTATGAGAAATAGTCGAAATTGTGAGATATAAAGTCGCAATTATGAGAATAGTCGCAATTGTGAGATATAGTCGCAATTGCAAGATATAAAGTCGCAATTATGAGAAAACAAGTCGCAATTATGAGAAATAAAGTCGCAATTATGAGATTTAAAGTCGCAATTATGAGAAATAAAGTCGCAATTATGAGAAATAAAGTCGCAATTGTGAAAAAAATACAGAATTGAGACATTTATCTCACAATTCCGACTTTTCTCACAATTGCGAGTTTAAATCTCGAAATTCTGACTTTATAACCTCCAATTGTGACTTTATATCAATCAATTCTGACTTAATATCCCGCAATTCTGACTTTATAACATACAATTGCGACTTTATTTCACGCAATTCTGACTTCGGGGGGTTAAAACTTGCCTTATTGGCCCATTTTTGTAGATCTCAGCCTTCATGTGGTCTCAGTCCTGAGACGTCTCCGTAGTCTTCGACTTTCCACACGGTGTAGTTTTTAATTGTGGAGCAAGAACCGAAGAACGAGCATGTGCCACACTGATTAAACGAGTCACATTCTGCAAAACAAAAGTCCGAGTAGAAGAATAACATGTATATAATATTTAAATCCACCACACCTTGCAATGTACAGTACCTCACTGTTACAATGTGCATAATATAGAAGTGTAATTAGTGCATGATAAATTGCAACCTGAACAAAAGTTTTAACCCTCAGGTGCTCTTCGTATCGGAGTCACACTTGTTATCTTCCCGGTCAAAAGTGACCGGACACCTAAAAATGAAACTTTCTCCATCCCAGTAAAACCAATGCAATTTATTTTTGTTCTATAATATTTATTCTTTTTAATTTAGTATTTTGAGACAATTTAATTGAATTTATTAATATTTATGCAATATTTATGGTTTATTTTTGCCATGGAAAAAATATATATATTTTTATATATATATATATATATATATATATATATATATATATATATATATATATATATATATATATATATTTTTTTTTTTTTTTCAAAAAAATGTAATGCAGTATTTTAGTTTAATATAGAGTCTAGGCCTTCAGAAAAAAAATATTTTTTGAAGAAAATTAGCACGATCTGGTTACAGTATAGAGAAAAGGCGTAGAATCATGGTGTAACCACTAGATGGCATGTACAGCTCTCTATGGAGAGGCATGTGAATTCCCCAGATGTTTATGAACACATTTTTTTTGTTGTTGTTGGTGGATTTGAATATATAGTTGAAACAATCTCAAAAACTATTTCTTATAAAAAAAAATTGACAAAAAACAAAAATTCACTTCTTTTTTTTTCTTCTTTTTTACAATTTCCCATTCATTTCCTATGGGGTCATTTTTGACCAAAGACCACAAGTGTGATCATGACCTAAATTTTTTTTGCGTTCACATACCCAATGCCATAAAAGTCACCAAGTTTCGTAACATTCCGATGAAGCTGTGATTTTTAACATTTCAAAACAGAAAATTTTTCGGTCAGAAATGACCGAAGAGCACCTGAGGGTTAATGCAAGTTGCATCAATATTACATTTGCATCTAAATGTTGTAATGATATAAACTGCTTTTATATGCAACTTGTTTGGTGTCTTACTTTGATTCCGAGCTTGATAATTATTGCAGGTCTCATCAGGAATGCCCCGCTCATTTGCATATGCATAAACGCCCATATGATCTCCTCCATGGCAGGACCCGGCCCCTCCACAGTCGATCACGTTCTGCACAGACAGGTACGCAGAAGGCCACGCCCCTTTCCTCTTGATGTTAATGCGATCTGAATGAGGATGAAAGCACAAGACGTGTGTTTTTTTCTCTGGTGTTGTTCATTCCTGTGCTCTGCTGTAGTGTTCTCACCTGCGAGCGCACTGGTGGAGCCCATGGCCCAGCACGAGCCGCAGTACTGAGGGATGTGTTGGTTGCGTGTGACGCTAACATAGTTTTTCCCATCAATGTTACGCCAGTCCCAGGAGGCAGGGAGATCAGAGACGTTTACATACTCATGAGGCCGGGGATACGTCCTAAAACAAGCATGAAATATTACTGTTATTACATCACCAGTGTCACATCAGTTCAATAAATGACATCGCAGTTCCTCATACAAAACGTAATGTGACTGTACCAGGGTGACTGAAATACATGATCAGAATACAATATTCAAAATCAGAATACGCTGATGTAAACTATGTTGAATGATTTCTGAAGAATCATGTGACACTGAAGATTAGAGTAATGATGCTGAAAATTCAGCTTTGCATCACTAAAATAAGTTATATTGTAAAGTATATTAAAATAGGAAAACGTTTCCAAACTGACCTGTACTATATGAAGAGTTCAGATGCAAAAGCCTCTAAATGCCATTTGAAATTTTCTTCTAAAATGACCATTTTTATCAAGCTTGTATATTTAAGTTCAGTAATTTCACTTAAATAACAATTAATAGGTAATCTTCATTGCCATTTAAGTGAAATTACTGAACTTAAATATACAAGCTTGATAAAAATGGTCATTTTAGAAGAAAATTTCAAATGGCATTTAGAGGCTTTTGCATCTGAACTCTTCATATATATATATATATATATATATATATATATATATATATATATATATATATATATATATATATATATATATATATATCAAGTCACCTTTATTTATGAGCTTACAATACAGATTGTTTAATTTGTGCTAATAACCAAGATTTAATTAGTGCTGTCAAATCAATTAATCACACCTAACATAAAAGTTTGTAAATACTGTATGTGTATATTCACACACATGTATGTATATAATACACAGATACATGCATGTATACATTCATACATACGTACCTGCGTGTGAATATGTATACATATAAAAAAATATGTTATGATAATAATGATTCATCGATTTGACAGCACTAATTAAATAAAAAAAAATCGAAAATAAGTTAGTTTATGCTTAAAACAATAAGAAAACTTCTTGTTTAAAGCAAAAACTCAATTTATTTATTTTTTCCAGAAAGCCACTCATTTGCAAGGCATTTTGCTTCTCAAGTAAATATATTTTGGTTTAAAATAGTTTTCTTTTTCTTTTTTTGCAGTGTGATTACTTATTTTTACAGTAGGGGTATTGCCATGTTAGGCTACATGTAACTAACATGTTATTGTCATGGTATCTGCCCAAATAACATTGTGGTATCACTGTGATGCATGTCTAAAAACATAGTATTACCATGGTATATGTCCTAAAGTAGACAGGATCTATTGCCATCGCACTAAAATGGCCATAGTTTTGTAGTTATGTGGTTTCTTAGTGCAAGTACAACATGGATACAAACGAGAAATATTTCCATACTTTCTGAATGATGGTCTGTGATCCTTCATTGGTTTGTAACATGAATCTGATAGTTGCTGAACTTCAGTGAATCCTGTCGCGTGCACGAACAGCTCGAGCAGAAAATGAAAACCACAACACAGCAGACGCCATGATGAATGTTTACATCGAGTTTGACACACTCAGGGAGAGCGAAAACTAAGACTTTTACCGCCCTCTACAGAACCGGAGAGAAAGTCCTCAGTTTAAACACTTCAGAGTTATTTCAGCGAACTGAAAAGAAGGTAAAAGGTGGTTTAATTGATGGTTAGATTGGTCCGTGTACTTTTTGGTCATTTGATTTCCTGTTTGGAATGGAATAATGAGAAATGAAAACTAGCTCGTTTATTCGTTTTTTTTGTTTAGTTTAAAAAACGAAAAATTAGATTTTGGCTCGATTTTTCATTTTTCGTTTGTGGTTTACAAATCGGTTTATGGATTCGATATTTCATTTGCACACGTGGGCGGTGCTGAAACGCCCCTTTCATCTGATTGGTCAAAGCGTTCCGCCTTCATTACGAGCTTTTCTTTCTGTCAGGCAGAATAAGAGTCACGAGTGCGGCACTGACAATACACTTAGTTAATAATGTCTGAAACCACTCACTTTTAACTACGCACAATATTTGAAGCAGAAATATGTTGCTGGTCACGTAATTCGTGCTTCTGCGACTTGCAAGCGACCCCATTAATGTGAGCCACAGACAGTAAGATTATTTTAGCATAATATATTCACCATTGATAAATACAGTACAAATAGTTCCGTCTCTTTGGATGGATCAAACTTGGGTAGAGGAAATAAAAATCAATAAATGGCTGAACTGTACCATAATAGCCTATGTCCGTAACATTAGATGTCCGTATGACCTAGCTACCCACTGTTACATTGGAGTTAGGGGATAGTTTGTACAGTATAAAAATCATTAGGCTATGTATGTCTAAGTTCCCATAAAACATGAAAACCCAACCCATTGTGTAAAACTTCATAATCTGTGATTACACAATTCTAGTACGAATAGCACCGGGAGGCGTCTGGAATAACTGTGCAATGATCAATCCGCATTTTTAAGACAGCTAATTTTACAGAAGGGCAGGGCTAATTAGTTAATTAATTATTATTCTGTCCTTCTCGTATAATGCCAACGACCACACAAATGGCCGCTTCCTTTGTGAAATATAACAGACCCCGGTAAGCTTTATTTCTTTGTGCATAAATGTTTACAATCAAGTTTTTCATAGAGAGAGCAGTGCATTTAAGGGCAAAAAGCAGGCTAACTGTTAGGCTGTAGCCTACTTGAAAGGAAAATAAATTTACAGAGTAACCTAAAAACAGAGTTTGCGTTGTTGAATCATATTTTTGTCCTAAACGCAATTTTTGGCGTTGTCGGGGGAGGCGCGCTACACGCACCGTACAGTTAGAAAAAGCCTTAGAAGAATTTTTATTAGTCTGCTCTTCAGCAAATCAATAGGCCTATTAAATCAATCGTCATTCAAGTTTGGCGGTCTTCTGCAGCCTGTCTGTATCTTTCTTTAACTGTCTATGGTCTGTATGGAGTCTACATTATTTCCCTATAAAGAAACGATAGAAAGCATGATAATAAGTGGATGCTCGGTCGCTTGCAAGTCGCAGAAGCACGAATTACGTGACCAGCAACATATTTCTGCTTCAAATATTGTGCGTAGTTAAAAGTGAGTGGTTTCAGACATTATTAACTAAGTGTATTGTCAGTGCCGCACTCGTGACTCTTATTCTGCCTGACAGAAAGAAAAGCTCGTAATGAAGGCGGAACGCTTTGACCAATCAGATGAAAGGGGCGTTTCAGCACCGCCCACGTGTGCAAATGAAATATCGAATCCATAAACCGATTTGTAAACCACAAACGAAAAATGAAAAATCGAGCCAAAATCTAATTTTTCGTTTTTTAAACTAAACAAAAAAACGAATAAACGAGCTAGTTTTCATTTCTCATTATTCCATTCCAAACAGGAAATCAAATGACCAAAAGATACACGGACCTAGATTAATTAATGTGTAGTTATTTTGTTCTGTTTTATTACAGCGATCCAAACTAGAAAAAGTAGTCCTACTTCTAAACTAACGTGTTTTTAGATGTGTCAGATACATGAATGAGAAGACGTTCATTCTGATTTAATTAAGACAATTTGAGGATGGGGGTTGATAATGGTTTTCAAATGCAGCTTTTTTTATTGTTTATCCACCCTACATTTTAGTAACCGAAGTTGTCCAGCTGTAGTGCTTCGTTCTCAGCAGCAGGTGGTGCTAAAATACTTTGAAATACACTCTACTCAATAGTTTTCAGTCACAAGACTGCACGTCGGAGGGATCTGCGGCACAGACCTGTCAATTCTGTTTCAAAATACGAATATTTAGAGATAAAGAAGAAATACACAAATGCATATGAATAAAATGCCAATTTCTATATACTGTGTAAAGCACCTGCTGCTGTATTTCACTAGAAACGGGGACATTAACGTTACACGTCAAAGTGCCTCAATGCTCTAAAACAGTGATATTAAAAGTTCAACACCCTGAATGGTTAAACGTTTTCTTTATAATGGTTTTCTATGGAAAGACTATTATGTTGTGGGTTCATCTGTTGGACTTTCTATAGTATGCATCATTAATATATTATCATTGTCTTACTTAGTGCTAAGTAGCCTGAAGATGATGAAGGGAAGCCTTGTTTTGCCCTCCAGATGTGTCGTCGTCACGTGAAAACTCAAGGATTCAGTACTTTATGTTGTCTCCTATGAACTAGGTACCTTTGGGGTAAGTTCACATCTGCTGAGTTGTTTTAGTAAAACTGTAGTCTGAAAATACAACTAAACTTATTAAAAAAGGCTTGGAAGGAGTATAGGGAAAGGCCCAAATAATCTGCCGAAACATGTTTGTGAGAATAATCAGATGCTTATAATATCCTGAAGTGAAAACGTGCAACTTTGTGTCGTGTTTGACCAAATGTCTAATTTAAGATATTAAAAGTTTAGACTATAATTGAATGTATGGCTTTTAAGAAGACTAGATGTCAAGTTCATCATGGCGTCCGTTTGGAGTTGTCAGGAAGTTTCTTGATCTAACTTTTATGTAATGAAATTATTATCAATACTCATTACTGTGGGAAGTTGTTTAATGATCAGTGTTTGTCGACTCAGCAGAGTGTGTGGACTCAGATTGCCGTGTGATTCAATTTGACATGGTTCTGTTGCTTCCTGCAGTTCATGATATCCTCCAGTTAAATTAGCTCGTGTATATCTCCTGACTCTATCAAAGAGAGGAGAGTTTCTCCTCATGTCAGAGATGATGTGTGCTTTCAGAGGAAACAGAAGACGATACAGCCTCCATTAAGATCAGCGAGACTCCTGTGGTCAGAGTGAAAGGATATGTTCACAACAGAAACAAAGGTACAAAAGCTGTCACTGGGGCTGTTCCTTTTCAAAAGGTACACTTTTGTACCTAAAGGCTGCATATTGGTACCATAATGGTACATATTAGTACCTAAATTGTAAATATTAGCACCTAAAATGTACTATTAGCACCTGAAATGTACATATTAGCACCTGAAATGTACATATTAGCACAAATGTACATATTAGCACCTGAAATGTAAATATTAGCACCTGAAATGTACATATTAACACCTAAAATGTACATATTAGCACCTGAAATGTAAATATTAGCTCCTAAAATGTACATATTAGCACCTGAAATGTACATATTAACACCTAAAATGTACATATTAGCACCTGAAATGTAAATATTAGCTCCTGAAATGTACATATTAGCACCTGAAATGTACATATTAGCACCTGAAATGTAAATATTAGCTCCTAAAATGTACATATTAGCACCTGAAATGTACATATTAGCACATGAAATGTACATATTAGCACCTGAAATGTAAATATTAGCTCCTAAAATGTACATATTAACACCTAAAATGTACATATTAGCACCTGAAATGTAAATATTAGCTCCTAAAATGTACATATTAGCACCTGAAATGTACATATTAACACCTAAAATGTACATATTAGCACCTGAAATGTAAATATTAGCTCCTAAAATGTACATATTAACACCTAAAATGTACATATTAGCACCTGAAATGTAAATATTAGCTCATAAAATGTACATATTAGCACCTTAAATGTACATATTAACACCTAAAATGTACATATTAGCACCTGAAATGTAAATATTAGCTCCAAAAATGTACATATTAGCACATGAAATGTACATATTAGCACCTGAAATGTAAATATTAGCTCCTAAAATGTACATATTAACACCTAAAATGTGCATATTAGCACCTGAAATGTAAATCTTAGCTCCTAAAATGTACATATTAACACCTAAAATGTGCATATTAGCACATGAAATGTACATATTAGCACCTGAAATGTAAATATTAGCTCCTAAAATGTAGCCTACATATTAGCACCTGAAATGTACATATTAGCACCTGAAATGTACATATTAGCACATGGAATGTACATATTAGCACCTGAAATGTAAATATTAGCTCCTAAAATGTACATATTAGCACATGAAATGTACATATTAGCACCTAAAATATACATATTAGTACCTGCATTTTTTTGTGCTTTTTCTATTAAACTTACACACATTGAAGTGTTGATAAACAAATAAATAAATACATTTATTTTATCTGCATTATTTTTTGTTGTTGTTTGAAAGCAGAGACTGTTCTTGAAAAACAGGGAAAACAACAATAGCCGGAAAATCCCGTCAATGGCGGGAAGAGTTAATGTATATATATATATATATATATATATATATATATATATATATATATATATATATATAGTTATGAAATCCCATAATGCATGTAATTATCTTCTTTTTTGCGGTCAATTCCTGGGAATCAAGCCTGAATGTCCAGTTTTCCCTTTACAGACATATAATTACATGTGTACAGATTTTTCTCAATGCATTATCTAATGTATGTTTGTGTATTAATCTCTTTCTTATTCACAGTAACAGTGTCTTCACAGAAAAGGACATATGTGCCTTCCGTTTGATGCACAAACTTTGAAGCTTAAAAGCCTCGGTTTGCTAATTCTAATTGGCTAAAGAGTGTTTAATAATGCAGATCTTTAAGGGTAGATGGTCACTCATGGTTAAGAGGTTATCAATGTTTTAGGGCTCTAATGAGGATGAGGATGATGATGCTCTGAAGAAAGTGATACCTGGAACACCAAGCCTAATGTAAAGCTCAGCAGACTGCAGTTCATCACCGTTATACGCGGCGTGTGATTGGCTGATCATATGGACACACAGAGCCATGGTCAGTCCATTATTAATATTCAATATATCCATTAATTTTTACTTGCTCATTTTCTTTTACATGAAGTGTGTACAACTTGCCGCCATGATGATATAATAATGTCGTTTCTAAAATCTTCAGATTATTATTGTTTTTATTTATCATTTTTTTAATTAACTTTTTAAGGTAACTCTTTAGCTAACATTGAATAATATATTTTTACGACATTTATTAAAAAATTAAACCATTAATACAATACTCTAAACAATGCTGGGTTGTTTTAACCCAAATTTGGGTCAGAATATGGACAAACCCAAATGTTGGGTTAAAATGTAATTTCAAATTTGAACCCAACTTCAATTTTCAACTGTACATTTTTTAATTGCATTTTTAACCCAACATTTGGGTTTGTCCATATTTGACCCAAATTTGGGTTGAAACAGCACAGCATGTTTTAGAGTGAACTTTTGAAATGTATTAGTAAATGTTTAGATTATCTAAGATTAATAGATTTGTTGTATGTTTTTTGTCTTTTTATCGCATTTTATCATTTAAAAATATATCTCAGTTTTATTTCAGTTTTAGTAATTTTTATTTCAATGACTAGTTTAAGTAATGGTACACTCTAAACAATGCTGGGTTGTTTCAACCCAAATTTGGGTCAAATGTGGACAAACCCAAATGTTGAGTTAAAATGTAATTAAAAAATGTACAGTTGAAAGTGAACGTTAAAAACCCAATTTTTAACCCAACATTTGGGTTTGTCCATATTTGACCCAAATTTGGGTTGACACAACCCAACATTTTTTTTAACTAATTTTTATTTGAGTTAAGTAACTATAATAACACTGTTTCTTGTCTAACTTTGTGTTTTTGTAATTTTTATAACATGTTGTCATAACGTCTGTTTAGTTTTTATTCATTTGCTTTAGTCATTTTAGAACATAAAGTTAAACTTGATTCATGCGAATGTGTTAAACTTATAAAAGTGGCTCTTAATGGATGTCATATGCCAGAAGCTGTGCACACGGTATTTCTGTGACTGTATACACTGTAAAAATGAATATGCTTTATCTAATCAATAAAATTGCGGCAACAGATTACAAGCAATATTATTAATTAAATTTAACAAATTGGAATTGATTAATAATTAATCAAATTATTCCTTAAAAGTTAACCATGTAAAATGAGTAAAATATCTGAATAACACACAGATGTCAAAGATTAATTTTTTAAAAATATTTTCTTTATTTTATATTGCCAACATTGAAGACACCTGATGTTAACAAGCAGAATCACTGAAGGAGAAAACGTAATTTTAAAACAAACCTAAAACACTGATCAGCATAATGGTGACTTAAACATACTTTTTTTGTAAGTTTTACTCATTTTAAATGGTTAACTTTTAAGAAATTAATTTGATTAATTATTACCCAATTCTATTCTTAAATTTAGTTAATAATATTGCTTGCAATCTGTTGCTACAATTTTTTTAATTAGATAAAGCGAATTAATTTTTACAATGTATTTTGTTTACGGCCAATGCCGAACAAAAGTGCAACATGACATGACTTAGTTTATGATCCGAACATCAATCAGGAGACAGGTTTTCTTTGTGATGGACAATCAAGCATTAAACGAGATCAGTGTAATTAATCACGTTTATGTTTATGCATAATTGAAATGTCAGTGGATTATGGAGATGATCTCCACTCGTATATTTTGCTGGAAGTGCATCAGAAAAGACGTTTCTTTTAGTTTAACTCATCCTCTTTGATGAATTATGGATATATGGCCAATGTTTCCTGACATCTGTCCGTCATGGAGTCTCCACCTTTAAAGAACAATCGTAAAAACGATAGATATTGATCAGCTTCCTTTCGGTGGGTATTGATTAGCTGCGAGCCACTTAGACGTTTGACGAGCTTATCTCCTCCTTCAAGATCATACAAATGAGTGTTATAGTGTTTATCATTGTTTTTAACATTTTATGAAGCTTTCTTTGGTGTTTAAGTTAATACTTTTATTCAGTAATGATGCATTCAGTTGATCAAAAGTGACCGTAAAGACTTTTATAATGTTGCATAAGATTGTTTTTCATATAAATGCTGTTCTTTAGAACTTTCTGTTCATCAATGAATCCTGAGAAAAAATTCACAAAAATATGAAGCAGCGTATGAACCGTTTTCAACATTGATAATAATCATAAATGTTTCTTTGAGCAGCAAATCATCATATTAGAGTGATTTCTGAAGGATCATGTGACACTGAAGACTGGAGTAATTTGATCGCAGGAAATACATTACATTTTATAATATATTCACAGCTCTTTGCAATAGTAATAATATTTCAATATATAGTTTTTTTGATCAAGTATATGCAACAGAGCATGTGTTTTTTTCCAAATACATTTAAACTGTACCGATCCGAAACAAATATTTCATAATTTATTTTTGAATATACACAAATAAATGGTCCAATTACAGTGGGAAACTAACTGAGTTCCCCGCCACCTTGTTTTACTATATTGTAGTGTTTTAACCCCTTACCTGTCACCCCCCTTTTTTGATAATTAGGGCCCAAGCCCTGAAAGGGCGCAGAGCCCTATTGTTTTCCTTCCGATTATTTTAGGGCCCAAGCCCTGAAAGGGCGCAGAGCCCTATTGTTTTCCTTCCGATTATTATTTTTTTTTTTTTTTTTTTTTTTTTTTTTTTTTTTTTTTTTTCTTTTTCTAGCGACTATTCGGGCACTTTTGGGGCCCTTAACATGCTCGAAAACTCTTGAAACTTTGCACACGGGTCAGAACCCGCGGCCATCAGAGCCGGGCTGAAGCTGGTACCCGGGCGTGGCAGGGCGGCTCGTCAGCGCCCCCTGGAATGGGGTCCGAACACCTGGTCCATAACTCAAACACACTTGCATGTAATAATATGAAACTCGGTACACATGTCGATAGCAGAATTTCATCTATACCTCGCGTTCTTGCTTTTTACCCCAGCCCAACAGGAAGTCGGCTATTGAGGTTTTTTTGTAAAACACACGCAATGAACTTTTAAATACTCCTCCTAGAGCTCTGATCCAAATTCGACGAAACTCGGTCAGCTAGAAGTCAAGACATTGAGGATGAAAGTTTGTGTGGGGATTTTTGATATCTCGAACGGTTTGGCCGTGGCGAGGAAACGAAACTATGGCGAGAAACGTGAAACAGGAAGTGTGTCATAACTTCAGCATACATTAACTGATCTGGATGAAACTTCAGCAGTGCGTTCGCTGTAAGAGGACGATCACATGGATGTGACTATTGTGAGTCAAAGTTATAGCGCCACCAACTGGCAGCAGGAAGTGTGTCACTTTCAAAATGCTTTGAAATCACCCTCTTATTTTTACCCGATTTGCTTCAAACTTCATCTGTATAATGTACATACACGGCAGATGAAGACCTATGAATGGATTCTTGATATCTTTGAAACTGTTGCCGTGGCGACGCATCAAACTTTACCATTCTTTTAGGATGCATTCTTTTAGGGATTCGAACATTTGTCCATAAATCAAACACACGTGCATGGATTAATATGAAACTCGGTACACTCATAGATCACATCAGGCCAAACAACTTTCGTGCTCTAAGTTTTACGACAGTTCAAACGGAAGTCGGGAATTATGTTTTTTTTTTTCAATAATTGTCCTAGAAAAACATCAAATTACAACCCATGCTGTTACCAATCACCACCAAACTCGGTGTGCATGAAGTCAAGACATTGAGGATGCTATATTCCGGACGGATTTTTGATATCTCGAACGGTTTGGCCGTGGCGGATTTTTTTGACTAAAAAAGGACACATAAAGTGTGTTATAACTTGGTTAGTTTTACTGACAGTTACAAAACTTGCCGTGTATATTGTTCTATTCAAGCCAAACAACTTTCTAATTAACAATAATAAACTCAAACCCACAGAAAGTCAGATATTGTAGTTTGAATATGATCATGCTCTTTCTGAGCCTAGGCCTGTCACACAGTCTGTGTGTGTGTGTGATTGAGTCTTTTGACACACAGTCTCTGTGTGTGTGTGTAGGGGGAGGGGGCTTAATAATTTCACTGTGTGTCTGGCCTGCTAAAGTAAATACATTTCTTAAGCCTGGTATTTTTTAAATAAGTTTTTGTTTTTATTTTTTTATAAGTAAAGACATATAACCTGTTTAATTGTAGTGCATTGACAATAGTTTTATATAATTAGTGTATTAATTAAATTAACTTGGTCCATAAATCAAAAAGGAAGTGTGTTAAAACTTCTGCATACATTAACTGATCTTGATGAAACTTCAGCAGTGTGTTCGTTGTAAGAGGCCGATCACATGGATGTGACTATTGTGAGTCAAATATATAGCGCCACCAACTGGCAGCAGAAAGTGTTTCACTTGCAAAATGCTTTGAAATCACACTCTTACTTTTACCCAATTTGCTTCAAACTTCATCTGTATAATGTAAACACACGCCAGATGAAGAGCTGTGAAAGCATTATTCAATATCTAAGATAATGTTGCCATAGCAACGCATCAAACTTTAACATTCCTTTTTTTTGATGATTTTGAGTCTCTTCAGCGGCTTTTGGGGCCCTTAATGGGTTTGAAAACTCTTGAAACTTTGCACACAGGTCAGATCCCACAGCCATCAGAGCCGGGAAGATGGTACCCGGGTGTGGCAAGGGGGCTAGACAGCGCCCCCTGGAACGGGGTCCAAAAACTTGGTCCATAAATCAAACACGCTTGCATGTAATAATATGAAACTCAGTACACATGTTGATCTCATCGTTTCATATATTCATATATTCTCCTCAAGCCGGACAACTTTCTAATTTACACTCATGAGCTAGGACCCACAGAAAGTCAGATATTTTGGTTTGAAAATGTTGAGTGTCTCTCTGAGCCTACACTTCTGTATGGCAAGCCCTTTTAACATTTAAAAGCTAAGTTTGACTATTCGTAATTAACATTGTAGATATCAACAACGTCTTTCTAGTCGTAATTACATTTTGGATAGTTTGTATTATCATTTAAGATATCTGTAACGTAATTGTGACTAGTCGAAACGACAGATAGAGTATGGCAAGCCGTTTTAACATTTAATCATTTTAACCTACTAGTCTCTATTTTCATGCTACTAGTACTTATTTTTAGATACTAGTATCTATTCCATTAAGTACTAGTACTTATTCATTAGCTACTAGTGCTTATTCTTTAGATACTAGTGCCTTTTCTTTAGATACTAGTGTTTATTCTTTAGGTACTAGTACCTTTTTAAAGATACTAGTACTTATTCATTAGACACTAGTCCTTATTTATTAGATACTAGTACTTATTCATTAGATGCTAGTCCTTATTCATTACATACCAATGCTTATTAATTAGTTACTAGTACTTATTCATTAGATGCTAGTACCTATTAAATAGATACTAGTACTTATTCATTAGACACTAGTACTTATTTCAATGGTGACTAGTAACTATTCTTTTGTTACTAGTCACATTTTTTCCAGTGACTTCTATGGTGATCTGTCATTCAGATATCAACTATTCAGTTCTGACTAGTATGTTAGTATGTATTCCAATTGTGGAATACATACTAGTATGTATTCCAAAGCAGGGGTTACGTTTTTGCACGTCGTGCAGAATAACCCTAAAGGCACCAAGGTGGCGGTGCCACCGGCTTTATATATATATATATATATATATATATGTATATATATATATATATATATAAATATAGCTGCGAGCAGCGATGAGAGGGCCAAAGCCGGCGGTACCGCCATCCCGGTGCCTTTAGGCACCGGGGTTGGGTGCCACCGGCTTGGGCCCGCAATCGCTGCTCGCAGCTATATTTTTATTTTTTTTTTTTCTTTTTCTAGCGACTATTCGGGCACTTTTGAGGCCCTTAACATGCTCGAAAACTCTTGAAACTTTGCACACGGGTCAGAACCCGCGGCCATCAGAGCCGGGCTGAAGCTGGTACCCGGGCGTGGCAGGGCGGCTCGTGCAGCGCCCCCTGGAATGGGGTCCGAACACCTGGTCCATAACTCAAACACACTTGCATGTAATAATATGAAACTCGGTACACATGTCGATAGCAGAATTTCATCTATACCTTCGCGTTCTTACTTTTTACCCCAGCCCAACAGGAAGTTGGCTATTGAGGTTTTTTTGTAAAACACACGCAATGAACTTTTAAATACTCCTCCTAGAGCTCTGATCCAAATTCGACGAAACTCGGTCAGCGTGAAGTCAAGACATTGAGGATGAAAGTTTGTGTGGGGATTTTTGATATCTCGAACGGTTTGGCCGTGGCGAGGGAAACGAAACTATGGCGAGAAGCGTGAAACAGGAAGTGTGTCATAACTTCAGCATACATTAACTGATCTGGATGAAACTTCAGCAGTGCGTTCGCTGTAAGAGGACGATCACATGGATGTGACTATTGTGAGTCAAAGTTATAGCGCCACCAACTGGCAGCAGGAAGTGTGTCACTTTCAAAATGCTTTGAAATCACCCTCTTATTTTTACCCGATTTGCTTCAAACTTCATCTGTATAATGTACATACACGGCAGATGAAGACCTATGAATGGATTCTTGATATCTTTGAAACTGTTGCCGTGGCGACGCATTCAAACTTTACCATTCTTTTAGGATGCATTCTTTTAGGGATTCGAACATTTGTCCATAAATCAAACACACGTGCATGGATTAATATGAAACTCGGTACACTCATAGATCACATCAGGCCAAACAACTTTCGTGCTCTAAGTTTTACGACAGTTCAAACGGAAGTCGGGAATTATGTTTTTTTTTTTTAAATAATTGTCCTAGAAAAACATCAAATTACAACCCATGCTGTTACCAATCACCACCAAACTCGGTGTGCATGAAGTCAAGACATTGAGGATGCTATATTCCGGACGGATTTTTGATATCTCGAACGGTTTGGCCGTGGCGGATTTTTTTGACTAAAAAAGGACACATATAGTGTGTTATAACTTGGTTAGTTTTACTGACAGTTACAAAACTTGCCGTGTATATTGTTCTATTCAAGCCAAACAACTTTCTAATTAACAATAATAAGCTCAAACCCACAGAAAGTCAGATATTGTAGTTTGAATATGATCATGCTCTTTCTAAACCTAGGCCTGTCACACAGTCTGTGTGTGTGTGTGTGTGTAGGGGGAGGGGGCTTAATCATTTCACTGTGTGTCTGGCCTGCTAAAGTAAATACATTTCTTAAGCCTGGTATTTTTTACATAAGTTTTTATTTTTATTTTTTTTATAAGTAAAGGCATATAACCTGTTTAATTGTAGTGCATTGACAATAGTTTTATATAATTAGTGTATTAATTAAATTAACTTGGTCCATAAATCAAAAAAGTAAGTAAATAAATCAAAAAGGAAGTGTGTTAAAACTTCTGCATACATTAACTGATCTTGATGAAACTTCAGCAGTGTGTTCGTTGTAAGAGGTCGATCACATAGATGTGAGTCAAATATATAGCGCCACCAACTGGCAGCAGAAAGTGTTTCACTTTCAAAATGCTTTGAAATCGCACTCTTACTTTTACCCGATTTGCTTCAAATGTAAACACACGCCAGATGAAGAGCTGTGAAAGCATTATTCAATATCTAAGATAATGTTGCCATAGCAACGCATCAAACTTTAACATTCCTTTTTTTGATGATTTTGAGTCTCTTAGCGGCTTTTGGGGCCCTTAATGGGTTTGAAAACTCTTGAAACTTTGCACACAGGTCAGATCCCACAGCCATCAGAGCCGGGCTGAAGATGGTACCCGGGTGTGGCAAGGGGGCTAGACAGCGCCCCCTGGAACGGGGTCCAAAAACTTGGTCCATAAATCAAACACGCTTGCATGTAATAATATGAAACTCAGTACACATGTTGATCTCATCGTTTCATATATTCATATATTCTCCTCAAGCCGGACAACTTTCTAATTTACACTCATGAGCTAGGACCCACAGAAAGTCAGATATTTTGGTTTGAAAATGTTGAGTGTCTCTCTGAGCCTACACTTCTGTATGGCAAGCCCTTTTAACATTTAAAAGCTAAGTTTGACTATTCGTAATTAACATTGTAGATATCAACAACGTCTTTCTAGTCGTAATTACATTTTGGATAGTTTGTATTATCATTTAAGATATCTGTAACGTAATTGTGACTAGTCGAAACGACAGATAGAGTATGGCAAACCGTTTTAACATTTAATCATTTTAACCTACTAGTCTCTATTTTCATGCTACTAGTACTTATTTTTTAGATACTAGTATCTATTCCATTAAGTACTAGTACTTATTCATTAGCTACTAGTGCTTATTCTTTAGATACTAGTGCCTTTTCTTTAGATACTAGTGTTTATTCTTTAGGTACTAGTACCTTTTTAAAGATACTAGTACTTATTCATTAGAAACTAGTCCTTATTTATTAGATACTAGTACTTATTCATTAGATGCTAGTCCTTATTCATTACATACCAATGCTTATTAATTAGTTACTAGTACTTATTCATTAGATACTAGTACCTATTAAATAGATACTAGTACTTATTCATTAGACACTAGTACTTATTTCAATGGTGACTAGTAACTATTCTTTTGTTACTCTAGTCACATTTTTTCCATTGACTTCTATGGTGATCTGTCATTCAGATATCAACTATTCAGTTCTGACTAGTATGTTAGTATGTATTCCAATTGTGGAATACATACTAGTATGTATTCCAAAGCAGGGGTTACGTTTTTGCACGTCGTGCAGAATAACCCTAAAGGCACCAAGGTGGCGGTGCCACCGGCTTATATATATATATATATATATATATGTGTGTGTGTGTGTGTATATGTGTGTATGATGTATATGTAGCTGCGAGCAGCGATGGAGGGCCAAAGCCGGCGGTACCGCCATCCCGGTGCCTTTAGGACTACCGGGATTGCGGTGCCACCGGCTTGGGCCCGCAATCGCTGCTCGCAGCTATTATTATATATTTATATATATTTTTTTTTTTTTTTTTTTTTTTTTTTTCTTTTTCTAGCGACTATTCGGGCACTTTTGGGGCCCTTAACATGCTCGAAAACTCTTGAAACTTTGCACACGGGTCAGAACCCGCGGCCATCAGAGCCGGGCTGAAGCTGGTACCCGGGCGTGGCAGGGCGGCTCGTCAGCGCCCCCTGGAATGGGGTCCGAACACCTGGTCCATAACTCAAACACACTTGCATGTAATAATATGAAACTCGGTACACATGTCGATAGCAGAATTTCATCTATACCTCGTGTTCTTACTTTTACCCCAGCCCAACAGGAAGTCGGCTATTGAGGTTTTTTTGTAAAACACACGCAATGAACTTTTAAATACTCCTCCTAGAGCTCTGATCCAAATTCGACAAAACTCGGTCAGCGTGAAGTCAAGACATTGAGGATGAAAGTTTGTGTGGGGATTTTTGATATCTCGAACGGTTTGGCCGTGGCGAGGAAACGAAACTATGGCGAGAAACGTGAAACAGGAAGTGTGTCATAACTTCAGCATACATTAACTGATCTGGATGAAACTTCAGCAGTGCGTTCGCTGTAAGAGGACGATCACATGGATGTGACTATTGTGAGTCAAAGTTATAGCGCCACCAACTGGCAGCAGGAAGTGTGTCACTTTCAAAATGCTTTGAAATCACCCTCTTATTTTTACCCGATTTGCTTCAAACTTCATCTGTATAATGTAAATACACGGCAGATGAAGACCTATGAATGGATTCTTGATATCTTTGAAACTGTTGCCGTGGCGACGCATCAAACTTTACCATTCTTTTAGGATGCATTCTTTTAGGGATTCGAACATTTGTCCATAAATCAAACACACGTGCATGGATTAATATGAAACTCGGTACACTCATAGATCACATCAGGCCAAACAACTTTCGTGCTCTAAGTTTTACGACAGTTCAAACGGAAGTCGGGAATTATGTTTTTTTTTTTTAGATAAATGTCCTAGAAAAACATCAAATTACAACCCATGCTGTTACCAATCACCACCAAACTCGGTGTGCATGAAGTCAAGACATTGAGGATGCTAAATTCCGGACGGATTTGTGATATCTCGAACGGTTTGGCCGTGGCGAATTTTTTTGACTAAAAAAGGACACATAAAGTGTGTTATAACTTGGTTAGTTTTACTGACAGTTACAAAACTTGCCGTGTATATTGTTCTATTCAAGCCAAACAACTTTCTAATTAACAATAATAAGCTCAAACCCACAGAAAGTCAGATATTGTAGTTTGAATATGATCATGCTCTTTCTGAGCCTGAGTCTTTCTTGAGTCTCTTGACACACAGTCTGTGTGTGTGTGTGTGTGTGTAGGGGGAGGGGGCTTAATCATTTCACTGTGTGTCTGGCCTGCTAAAGTAAATACATTTCTTAAGCCTGGTATTTTTTAAATAAGTTTTTATTTTTATTTTTTTATAAGTAAAGGCATATAACCTGTTTAATTGTAGTGCATTGACAATAGTTTTATATAATTAGTGTATTAATTAAATTAACTTGGTCCATAAATCAAAAAGGAAGTGTGTTAAAACTTCTGCATACATTAACTGATCTTGATGAAACTTCAGCAGTGTGTTCGTTGTAAGAGGCCGATCACATGGATGTGACTATTGTGAGTCAAATATATAGCGCCACCAACTGGAAGCAGAAAGTGTTTCACTTTCAAAATGCTTTGAAATCACACTCTTACTTTTACCCGATTTGCTTCAAACTTCATCTGTATAATGTAAACACACGCCAGATGAAGAGCTGTGAAAGCATTATTCAATATCTAAGATAATGTTGCCATAGCAACGCATCAAACTTTAACATTCCTTTTTTTTGATGATTTTGAGTCTCTTAGCGGCTTTTGGGGCCCTTAATGGGTTTGAAAACTCTTGAAACTTTGCACACAGGTCAGATCCCACAGCCATCAGAGCCGGGAAGATGGTACCCGGGTGTGGCAAGGGGGCTAGACAGCGCCCCCTGGAACGGGGTCCAAAAACTTGGTCCATAAATCAAACACGCTTGCATGTAATAATATGAAACTCAGTACACATGTTGATCTCATCGTTTCATATATTCATATATTCTCCTCAAGCCGGACAACTTTCTAATTTACACTCATGAGCTAGGACCCACAGAAAGTCAGATATTTTGGTTTGAAAATGTTGAGTGTCTCTCTGAGCCTACACTTCTGTATGGCAAGCCCTTTTAACATTTAAAAGCTAAGTTTGACTATTCGTAATTAACATTGTAGATATCAACAACGTCTTTCTAGTCGTAATTACATTTTGGATAGTTTGTATTATCATTTAAGATATCTGTAACGTAATTGTGACTAGTCGAAACGACAGATAGAGTATGGCAAGCCGTTTTAACATTTAATCATTTTAACCTACTAGTCTCTATTTTCATGCTACTAGTACTTATTTTTTAGATACTAGTATCTATTCCATTAAGTACTAGTACTTATTCATTAGCTACTAGTGCTTATTCTTTAGATACTAGTGCCTTTTCTTTAGATACTAGTGTTTATTCTTTAGGTACTAGTACCTTTTTAAAGATACTAGTACTTATTCATTAGACACTAGTCCTTATTTATTAGATACTAGTACTTATTCATTAGATGCTAGTCCTTATTCATTACATACCAATGCTTATTAATTAGTTACTAGTACTTATTCATTAGATGCTAGTACCTATTAAATAGATACTAGTACTTATTCATTAGACACTAGTACTTATTTCAATGGTGACTAGTAACTATTCTTTTGTTACTAGTCACATTTTTTCCAGTGACTTCTATGGTGATCTGTCATTCAGATATCAACTATTCAGTTCTGACTAGTATGTTAGTATGTATTCCAATTGTGGAATACATACTAGTATGTATTCCAAAGCAGGGGTTACGTTTTTGCACGTCGTGCAGAATAACCCTAAAGGCACCAAGGTGGCGGTGCCACCGGCTTTATATATATATATATATATATATATATATATATATATATATATAATATAATTGCTGCGAGCAGCGATGGAGGGCCAAAGCCGGCGGTACCGCCATCCCGGTGCCTTTAGGCACCGGGGTTGCGGTGCCACCGGCTTGGGCCCGCAATCGCTGCTCGCAGCTATATTTGACATTAAAATGCACTATACAAACTTAAATGGTCGTAATTCAAGAATGCTTTGAAATATACCCAAGTTTGGTCTTGTTTTAAAGAAAACAATCAGCAGATTATTACTGAAGTGAAAGCACTTCAAAAAATTAAAGTATGAAAAAGTTATGGAAGTTATAATTTACAGTAAATCAAATATAATTTATTAATATATATATTTTTAATATAAAATAAATGTTTTACAAAATATGTTTTTACTATAAAATTACTATAAAATGAAAGCTATAAATCTAACCAAGTTGTGTTCCAAATTTAAAGTTGATATCACAAATTTTGAAGTTCCCATGAGATTTTGTTTAGGCGTTATACCAAAAATAGCCACCGGGTGCCATTGAATTCCATTGAATTTAATTGTATGCATTCTGCCATAACAAATTAATAAATTTCTATCCAAATATCACTTCTGTCACTAAATATGGAACCTTGAGACTCAGACCTTTCTGACAATATGTGTTTTGTCAAGATTATAAAAGGTTTTGACAATAAATTATGAAAGATGATGCCCAAAAGGGGAGGGGCCTAATAAAAAATACCGTTTCTATGGTAACGCAACGTCCAATTTCAAAACGGTTTTCACAGGATGAATTCTGAATTCGTAAGCTTTCAAATGATACCTAATTTATGATAACTACTAAAATATGTGTATAATAATAAAAAAAATATATATTTATATATATAATATATTATACTTTTTAGAGGACTTCTTACCTTACTGTTTAAAATATCATTTTATCTTTTTTTATTGACAAATACTAATTATGTTTTATTATGAACTTTTAGCACTAAAAACCAAAGTTTCAATTATTAAAAGTGTGTGCGTCGACTTTTTGTGACAAAGGTCAGAAACTCCTGTAATGACGTTGATTTTTTTGAGGCGCACTCTTGTTATAAATTCATATATTACTGTTCATTCATAATTTGTAAGAAAGAAACAGCGCTAAAATATCTATTTAGAAGTCTTAGACCTTTCCAACGATATATAATTTGTCATGATTAGATTAGGATTTAATTGTAATATAGTTTACTTTCATAGTAAATTTAGATTGCCCATATACGGGCAAGTGACAGTTAAGGGGCTAACCCTTTAACCCTAAAACCATATTCTAGTTTAGTTTTGATTTATTTAAAATAGTTTTGATTTATTAAAAAAAATACTTCCCTTGATCTGAGCAGCACAATACTTGGCTACTTTTCCTAAGTTTGCCTCCTGAACAAACACTTTTTTTTTCTTTTCTTTTTTTTGACTCAATTCTACAATGTTGGTGAAAAAACTCCTTAATCTTGTATTTGGGTCAAAAATGGGCACCCATAGAAATGAATGGGAAAAACTGTAATTTAGAGCACTCTAAAATAAGCCAAAATAAGACACCAGGTGACAGCAAAGTCACTTTATCTTTAGGTTTTAGCTTTTAGAACTTATTGGAATGATATTTTAATGTAGTTAAAAAAATTAAACATAAAAATAAGCATAACTTACATAGAAAATATGGTACTTTTTGAAGTAAATAAATTCAAAAATACCCCCAAAATAAATAAAAAACATGATAAATGGATAGACAAAACTTTATTGAAGACAGTGATGTAACAAAATAAAAATTAGGATCACACATGTGCCCATTTGTCCACAATTACAGGATTAAGGGCTATAAAGTGAATGCGGTTTGAGGGTTAATAGTTTGTGTTTGTTGATTCTTCACTGTGAGGATGTGTGGAGTTTGACGTGCCGAACATGACGAAGGCTGGAGTTCTTGAACGGCGCTCCACAGAAAACACAGCCGAAGTCGTCTTGTGTGCTTCAACATGAAGGTACTGCGGCTTTAAATACTTGGGCCTAATATTTCATCTCTAAATGTTCATCTGTGTGTATATGTAAAGGCTAATAAATGTGTATGCAGACCACTAAGTATATGGATTATAGACATTATTCTATTATTAGCTGCTTATGAGAGCAAGGAATTAAACATCCAGGAAGTTTGATCCGGTGTAAGTGCTTTGTGTTAAAATTTTGATGCCATCCTGAGGCTGTCCAGTTTTTAAAGAGCGTAAGAGTCCTGCTCTCAGATCTCCTATATTCAACACCATTAATGAACAAACACACTGTCAGGCAAATGGATTATTGACGCCTCGCAGCATTAGATCACACACACACACTTACTGCCAGGTGTGTGTGTGGCACAGCTCTATACTCAGTGTTTGGGAATGTTACTTTAAAAGTAAAGGAACTACAGATGTGTAACTACCTAAAAAAGTAACTAATTAGAAAAATAAGAATAAAATCAAAATATTCTGTATATATATACACTCACCTAAAGGATTAGGAACAGCACACTAATATTGTGTTTGACCACCTTTCGCCGTGGCAATCCTACAAGACATTGATTCAACAAGGTGCTGAAAGCATTCTTTAGAAATGTTGGCCCATATTGATAGGATAGCATCTTGTAGTTGATGGAGATTTGTGGGATGCACATCCAGGGCACGAAGCTTCCCGATTCCACCACATCCCAAAGATGCTCTATTGGGTTGAGATCTGGTGACTGTGGGGCCATTTTAGTACAGTGAACTCATTGTCATGTTCAAGAAACCAATTTGAAATGATTTGAGCTTTGTGACATGGTGCATTATCCTGCTGGAAGAAGCCATCAGAGGATGGGGACATGGTGGCCATAAAGGGATGGACATGGTCAGAAACAATGCTCAGGTAGGCCGTGCAAAAAGAAAGATGCATTAATATTTTTGGGTTAAAACACCAACTAAGAAAAGATCAGATGTTTTCTTTTTTAAAGTAACCTTGACTGATTTTATTATTGATAGAATTAATTTATTAATAATTTTAGCATATGTTTTATGATGGTTTTAACATTTTTTTTCCACAATGGCCTTTTTAAAAGCATTTAAATGTTCAAAAGTGAGACTTCAGTTGTTATAGTCCATTAGTCCATTATTTTCTAGAAACAGTAACACAATCTGAAATGTTTCTTCTTCATTTTGTCATAATTTGTTTTTATCATAAGTTAATTATCTCAAGAATTACAAGATAATTTTTAATGTAAAAAAAGTTTTTGCTCTGTTTTTGTGAGTTAACGAGTTAATTATCTCAGAATTCCGAGAATTTTCCATGGAAAAAAAACGTTTCTTACTCTATTTTTCTCAATTAACCAGTTAATTATCTCAGAATTCCGAGATAATTTTCATGGGAAAAAAGTTTTTTCTCCTTTTTCTGAATTAACGAGTTAATTATCTCAGAATTAGCAGATATTTTTTTCATGGGAAAAACACAATCTGAAATGTTTCTTCTTAATTTTGTTGTTTTTATCACGAGTTAATTATCTCAGAATTACGAGATCATTTTTAATGTAAAAAAAGTTTTTGCTCTGTTTTTTTCTGAATTAACGAGTTAATTATCTCAGAATTAGCAGATATTTTTTCATGGGAAAAACACAATCTGAAATGTTTCTTCTTAATTTTGTTGTTTTTATTACGAGTTAATTATCTCAGAATTACGAGATCATTTTTAATGTAAAAAAAGTTTTTGCTCTGTTTTTGTGAATTAACGAGTTAATTATCACAGAATTCCGAGATAATTTTCATGGGAAAAAAGTTTTTGCTCTGTTTTTTTTCTGAATTAACGAGTTAATTATCTCAGAATTCTGAGATAATTTTCATGGGAAAAAATGTTTTTGCTCTGTTTTTCTAGAATTAACGAGTTAATTATCTCAGAATTCCGAGAATTTTCCCTGGAAAACGTTTTTTTTGGTCTGTTTTTCTCAATTAACAAGTTAATTATCTCAGAATTCCGAGATAATTTTCATGGGAAAAAAGTTTTTGCTCTGTTTTTGTGAGTTAACGAGTTAATTATCTCAGAAGAATTTTCCATGGAAAAAAGTTTTTGCTCTGTTTTTCTGAATTAACGAGTTAATTATCTCAGAATTGCAAGATAATTTTCATGCAAAAAAAGTTTTTGCTTTGTTTTTCTGAGAAAAAAAATTAACTGGAAAATTTTGAGTTAATACAATGAAGGAGAATGATTTAATCATCAGAAACTCCATTTTTGATGTTATCTGAACCACATAAATTATTTAAGTTATTTTGACAAAAGAAAAAAAATGTTGTGATTAAATCATGATTTTTTTACAGTGTATGTAGTCAATGCTTTTTCCTGTTAGCTTTATTATTATTTGTTGCATAGTAAAATAATCCCACTATAGTTTTTTTGTTTTTATTTGCCAAATTATTTTACTAGCAAGTTTAGTGTTTTGGGCTGCCTTCATATTTAACATAAAAAAACTATTTAGTAAATGGTTAAATTGACCTTGTAAGGTTATTAAAAAATAAATAATCCCCCTAGATATCACTTTTGGCCACTTCTGTATATAAATATGCTATCAATCCACATATTCGACAGGCTCGTGTTATTTCCTAGCGGACTTAAAAGAGAGCATGACCGTGATGAAATCTGTTCTAGAAGCCCCGTTGTAATGATGATGAGTTCCTAGTAAAACAGCGATCAAATGGAGCGTCCCTCAGGGGCCACAGGACCCTCCTCCCGCGGGCTCTCATTGGACCCGCGCTGGATCGCTTCTGATCGGGCGTGTGTGTTTGACCGGAACGCCTGTGGCTTTCAGAGCAACTGTGGAGATGAAGTGAGGAAGTCCTACCTGTAAAGCGTCAATGTGAGCGCGTAAAACTCACTCCGGGGACACGTTATTTCCTCTGAAAGAACTCGAATCAGTGCCTCGGGATACGAAGTGATTTTTTGTTTTTGTTTTTTGGACACATTTTCTGAGGATACACGCGTTTTTCGGACGCGTCCGCGCGCGCGCACTGCTGGAGAGCCTAAAGTCCGCTGGACGAAAACACATCTGTATATCAGCATGAGTTAGATTCACCACTTCACCCACTCGAGACTGACTTTAACGCGTTTTATTTGTACTAAAGGGAGTCGTTAACTGGAAGTGTCCGCCGGGACTCATGCAGGACGCATGGAGGATCCAGAGTAAGGGTGCCCGAAGGATGCCGTCCTGTCCCGGATCCAGGACATCTGACATCCTTCACTTCTGAGAGCGATGGCTTCTGAGGTTGTGTGTGGTCTGATCTTCAGAGTGCTGTTGCCGGTGTGTCTGGCGGCAGGTGAGTGTGTGTGTGTGTGTGTGTGTGTGTGTCTCCATCAACAGCTGAGTTCAGTGCGGAGTTACGCGGCAGGTGCGGGGATACAGACGCGCTAGAGTATCAATTAAAGGAAGTTAATAGAAGTTTGCGTGTGCAGAAATGATATTAGTGTCAGTATATATGCTATTCATTCATTTATAAACTCATAAAATCACATACTAATATACTCAATGTAAAAATCATGATCAATATTAAGTCATGGAAACATATAAAGAGTTCAGATGCAAAAGCCTCTAAATGCCATTTGAAATTTTTTCTAAAATGACCATTTAGCTTGTATATTTAAGTTCAGTAATTTCACTTAAATGACAATTAATAGGTAATCTTCATTGCCATTTAAGTGAAATTACTGAAGCTTAAATATACAAGCTTGATAAAAATGGTCATTTTAGAAGAAAATTCAAATGGCACTTTAGAGGCTTTTGCATCTGAACTCTTCTATATGTTTTTTTCGATAAACTGAATTAAGCAATTTAAACTCTTTTAATAAGCTGACGAGACTGAACTCGATTTTTTAAGTCAGATTAATATAATTTAATTTGAAATGTCTTGTAAAAAAACTGGCAGCAACTGAACTTAAGATTTGAAGTTGAAAAGCTGGACTTTTTTTTAGTTCTTTCCACTTTTGTTAGAAATGATTTTTGTAAAATGGTACCACTCTGTTCATATTAATCACAAAATACACAAGTACATGTTAAATTAATTAATCTATTTATTTATTTGAGCCCATGCTAGTACAAAAAGTGTCTAAGAAAAGCACACTGAGAGACTGGGGCTAGTTGTCACGCTTTATATGTGAATACTTCTCAGGGTTTCTTTTTTTAATGCCATTTTGTTCTACTTTTTTAATAACATATCTGCATTTAAAATCTATTGTTGGCTATTTAACTAACACAGTTATACATCACAAAACAATTAATAAAAGAGTTTAATCATTGTTAAAGGCTCTGAAATTGTCATTGAATTGATAAAAGTGCCGATTTTGAGGATGTAAATCTCAATTTGTCTATTATGGAAGTGTTTGAACCCGACATACAAAGCCACTGTTAGCGAAAACAGTTCTGACTCGAAACGTAGTTAGTTATTGAAATATAGACGCTATGACAACTGTGCAATTCCATTTTCCCAATGCATTATTTTATTTCAGTAGATAAAGATTAGATTATTAACTTCACAAAATAATATGATGTAAGATTGTGGCTCTAGTAGAGAAATGCCAAATACAACATTTTACATCTGTTACAATAATTAACTCACTGGTTGCTCCATAAAGTGTTTTAATAACATGCGTCTGTTTTGCTTTTATAGAATAATGCGTTATTTTTTTTTTTTTTTATGCCTGAACTTTCTCTTAATGTCATCTAATGTGAAACACATCCAGGATGAACATTTATTAATCCATCTAATGAATCACTATTAGACTTGTTCGATATGTTCCTGTGATTTTACTCATTGTGTGTGTGTGTGTGTGGTATTGTTCTGTGGTGTTTCTGTTGTCATAGATTATTGACAGAGTAATACACTGAAACCCTCAGTGTTTTGAAGACACCATTGACTTTTGAATTAAACATATGGAATGGTTTTTTTTATGTTTATTAATTATTTAAAATTTTTTGATTGATTCCATTTAATCCTGTGGATGCTAGAGGAGACTCGAGCATAGATTATTGAAATGCAATTTTAATAAGCATTTTCTTTTTAACAGGGATCTATAATGCTAATTATACATATATATATATATATATATATATATATATATATATATATGAGAGAGAGAGAGAGAGAG
>JAQIUQ010003906.1:0-135000 GCA_030378365.1 Hybognathus amarus | reverse complement strand
TGATTCAATGACTCGCTCAAAGACTTCACTTGTTTCATTACTGGATGAATCAGTATTTTTTAATGAATATTGAATGAATGATTCAATGACTCGCTCAGAAGACTTCACTTGTTTCATTACTGGATGAATCAGTGTTTTGTTGAATGAATGATTCAATGACTCGCTCAAAGACTTCACTTGTTTCATTACTGGATGAATCAAGTATTTTTTAATGAATATTGAATGAATGATTCAATGACTCGCTCAAAGACTTTATTTGTTTCATTACTGGATGAATCAGTGATTTTTGAATGAATGATTCAACGACTCACTTAAAGACTTAACTTGTTTCATTACTGGATGAATCAGTGTTTTTTAATTGAATGATTCAATGACTCGCTCAAAGACTTCACTTGTTTCATTACTTGGCTGAATCAGTATTTTTTAATGAATATTGAATTAATGATTCAATGACTTACTCAAAGACTTCACTTTTTCATTAATGGATGAATCAGTGTTTTTAAAAGGATGATTCAATGACTCGCTCAAAGACTTCACTTCTTTCATTCCTTTGATGAATCAGTATTTTTGAATTAATATTGAATGAATGATTCAATAACTCACTCATGAAAACTTCACTTGTTTCATGACTGGATCAATCAGGTATTTTTGAATGAATATTGAATGAATGATTCAATGACTTACTTAAAGACTTCACTTTTTTCATTAATGGATGAATCAGTGTTTTTGAATGGATGATTCAATGACTTCGCTCATAAAGACTTCACTTATTTCATTACTGGAAAAATCATCATTTTTGAACAAATCTCTTGAGTGAAAAATTCAATGACAAATACTACTTTTTTCTAACAGTCATTTGTCACCACCTACTGGTTTAACAATATAGGCATACAATCTTTATTTGAAGCGTCATGTTTCAAAGGCGATTACTCTATTCTGATCCCTAGATATCAGTGTTTAGCTATAAATTTCATCCATCCATCCAGTTAATTGTGAAATTTACAAATTTAAAATTTGTCATATTTTTCCCCGAAACTCTAAATTCTTATTTTGTTTGTTTTTATGAACTGAGGAACAGGTTGAATTCTATAGAAGTTCTTCAATCAGAACAGAAGT
The DNA here is from genome assembly GCA_030378365.1 of Hybognathus amarus. Lineage (NCBI taxonomy): Eukaryota > Metazoa > Chordata > Actinopteri > Cypriniformes > Leuciscidae > Hybognathus > Hybognathus amarus. Next base: position 133,884 of record JAQIUQ010003906.1, on the reverse strand, counting down.
GTGTAAAAGTGTAGTCGTTCTCCTGCTGTCACTCCGGCTCTTCTGAAAGGCTTTCAGTTCTCCAGAAACATCAATTATTCCTGAGATGGATCATGGCTTGAACGCGGTCAGTGTGGTTTTGCTACTCAAGGATTTACATGACCGAGGCGTTTGTGAAGGAATTAAGATGGGATTTAGATTTACCCACATTTTCATTATCATCTCAAGTTAACTGTCCATGACAGAACTTCACATTAAAAAGAAAAATATCTGATTAGATGTGTTTGTGCGGTGCTGTGTGTGTGGCATTAGTCCAAAAAAAGAAGGAAATATTGTCAAAAAATACAGTATTTGATGCATTTTCTTGTTTGCTTGTGCAAAACTTGCATCATGTTTTGAACTTTTTGGAGTGTGTGAGTGTTGTGGCTCAGGTGACACGGTGCGGATTAAACTTGGTGTGTGTTCTGTCCGCTGCTGGTTTTATTAACAGGATGGATGTCTGTGCTGTAATCTCTAAGACTGCGTTTAATGGCCTCCATCTCTGTGTTTAGTGGTCCTGCACTTATCTGGCTCTCGCACCAGTGTGTGTGTGTGTGTGTGTGTGTGTGTGTGTGTGTGTGTGTGTGTGTGTGTGTGTGTGTGTGCTGTCCTCATGAACCAACGCCACAGCACTTTTTTGTCAAATGCTCAATATTTTTACAGACTTCAAATTATATTATCTCTGTTGCACATAGTTGATAGTTAATTAATCTTATACACCCTCAGAAAAAAAAGTACAAAAGCTGTCACTGGTGCTGTACCTTTCAAAAGGTAAACTTTGTACATTTTAGGTGCTATGTACATTTTAGGTGTTAATGTGTACATTTTAGGTGTTAATATGTACATTTTAGGTGTTAATATGTACATATTAGGTGCTAATATGTGCATTTTAGGTGCTAATATGTGCATTTTAGGTGCTAATATGTATATTTTAGGTGCTAATTTGTATATTTTAGGTGCTAATATGTGCATTTTAGGTGCTAATATGTATATTTTAGGTGCAAATATGTACATTTTAGGTGCTAATATGTACATTTTAGGTGCCACTATGTTCTACATTTTAGGCAGTGTTGTGCCAGTTCATACTTAAAAAGAACTAGCTCAAAGTTCAGTTCACACAGATGATAATGAACTAGTTCACGTTCATAGTTCATTTTTTTAAAAAATGAACTAAGTTCACATATCTAAAAATGAACTAGTTCACGTTCATTTGTTAAATTATTTTTAAGATAGGCCACTATCTTACTCAATAGAACCTCTTTACCATCCATTACTGCAAATCACTGCCACTCCAAAACTAATCAAAATTATTGTACCAATAAACAAGAGACAATTATTATAGCCAGGAGAAAAATAATGTTGAGATAGAGAATATATTTACCCCTTAAATAATGTGTAATCATGATATGTAGAAATTGGAAAATATAAGGTACAATCAAGGTATACTGTATGTTCAGTGAAACTTTTATTTAGCCAGCATGAACCAAATTACCCAGGACTTTAAAAAGGTATATTCAGGATCATGGGGAAAAGATCAGTCTACTGACAAAAATCCAGCATATTCTGAACGGCAGTAACTATGTAAACCAGACCAAAGTAGTCATGTAATGTCAAATTTGCTTGGGCTTACCCTGCTCAATGTGCAATACTCAACCAACACATTTTCACACCTTCAAAAGGAAGTAAACAGTGAGTAAATGATGAAAATGCCATTTACATTCATTTATAATAGAACAATCTTCCTGATTATATTTGTCTAAAGAAAATGAACAGCTACCAGCTGAACAACATAACTTACTACGTACAGTAGGCACTCTGATTCCATGTATGGGGCATTTATTATTCATATGACACACAAACACAAGTAGATAAGACCTGTTTAGTTCAAAAGATCACTAGTTGTGGAAAAGCGCAGATCAAGCGATGATACGAGCAGCGCAAGCGCTGCCAGATCTGCCCTCGCGCGCGCGCCAAGTATGCACACTACTGCGACTCCACACCCTGCCTTCACGTTACCCGTACTATGAATACTTCGACCTCGTCTAACATACCCAGTGATAATAGACAAGTCTCCACGACTCCACCACAATACTGTCGCGGGGTGGATTCGGCGACTCAAAACGGGGGTTGGAGGTAAAACCTGACTTTTCAAATGAGCGTGAACGTGAACTGCGCGTGCTGCTCGTTCATTCCTGACAAAGTGAGCGCCGCTCTCGTTCGCGTTCATGGTATGAAAAGTGATTCGTTCAGTTCAGCGTTCGGCGAAAATATGAACGAGTTCAGTGAACGTCGTTCATTGAACGCGTTCATGCACAACACTGATTTTAGGTGTTAATATGTACATTTTAGGTGCTAATATGTGCATTTTAGGTGCTAATATGTACATTTTAGGTGCTAATATGTAGCATTTTCAGGTGCTAATATGTACATTTTAGGTGCTAATATGTATATTTTAGGTGCTAATATGTACATTTTAGGTGCTAATATGTACATTTTAGGTGCAAATATGTACATTTTAGGTGCTAATATGTACCACTAAGGTACCAATATGCAGCCTTTGGGTACAAAAGTGTACCTTTTGAAAAGGTACAGCCCCATGACAGCTTTTGTACCCTTTTTTTTCTGAGAGTGTACATTACTATTGGCTACTGTGCATCACACACACCATTGTATATATATATATACGTTTGTGTGCGTGTGTGTGTGCACTCTAAAAAATGCTGGGTTGTTTCAACCCAAATTTGGGTCAAATATGGACAAACTCAAATGTTGGGTTAAAAATGTAATTAAAAAAATGTACAGTTGAAAGTGAAAGTTGAAATTTTAAATGTAATTTTTAACCCAACATTTGGGTTTGTCCATATTTGACCCAAATTAGGGTTAAAACAACCCAGCAATATTTAGAGTGTGTGTGCAATGCATAATGAAATATGTATATTTCCAATCAAATATTTTACATTAGAATTTATTCAAAAGGGTTGAAAATGTGCGGGTGTGTATAAGATATTGTTTTACTAATTATAGTATTTAAGTATTTTAATATATCTATTTTAACAATAGCATTGGCTGTACAGGGTTCTTGAGTTAATATTGGAAAAAGGTTCTTACATTTTTTGTTCTTCATTTCAGTGTTTAAATTTTAATGGTAATCATGTTTGGATTAATGATTTTCTATTCACACATGCTTTTGACAAATGCTTTTATGCAGAATGAATTGCATTGAATTTAAGGTTCTATTTTTTAAGTGCAATTTTGTTCAAACATGTGAAAAAATACAGTTTTTTGATTATTGTAATATATGTAAATAATGTGTTCCCATAAGCATAATAAAGTTATATTATATAGTACTTAAACACTCGTTAATGGAATCATTAAGGGTCTGGAATCGTTAAATCGGAGGCAGAATCATTAATTTCCTTACAATAACTATATCCATAATTGGCACAAACGAGTCTCCTCAGAGCCGTTTATTTGATGTGAACATAAACCGTTTGTGTTTATACTGGATTTTAGTTTTCTTTTTAATATCACCTTTCCATATTGTGCTTAAGTTTGCCAGTGTGGTTCAATATTTACGACTCTTGTTATTGATAATAGCGGATGAAAATCCCTGCACTTTTATTCTCATTCCTGCTTTTTCTGTCACAAATGTGGTTAGATATTGGATATTTACCAATCTTAATATAATTAGTATTTCGGCTGTTTTTACATTTGTAAGTGATGTAGTGGTATGTTGTTGTTGTATTTGGACATCTATCTATCTATCTATCTATCTATCTATCTATCTATCTATCTTATCTATCTATCTATCTATCTATCTATCTATACTCTATCTAATCTATCTATCTATCTATCTATCTATCTATCTATCTATCTATCTATCTATCTATCTATCTATCTATCTATCTATCTATCTATCTATCTATCTATCTATCTATCTATCTATCTATCTATCTATCTGACTCTATCTATCTATCTATTCTATCTCATCTATTCTATCTATCTATCTATCTATCTATCTATCTATCTATCTATCTATCTATCTATCTATCTATCTATCTATCTATCTATCTATTTATCTATCTATCTATTGTTCATCCATCGTTCTGTCTATCTTTCTGTCTATCTTTCTCTCTATCCATCCATCTATTATATATATATATGAACATATTCTCATCTAAATGAGCATCCATTTAAAAATGCATAATACAGTATGTGTGCTCTTTTTTCTAGATTACTTTATTAATATGTGTTTTTCTATCTTCTCTCCACAGCATGTCTGTTCAGGTACAATGTACTGTCCTTCATCTACCTCCTCTACCTCCTCCTCATCCCTCTCTTCCCAGAAACCCTCCAGCATCACCATGCAAGGTAAGACGCTTCACCCACACGAACACTAACTCTTCCCGTCCGAGCAGCAGTCCGTCTTCTCCTGAACCGGCTTTAGTGCCTCATGCAGAGGATCTAATGGAGCGAAAGTGTTAACACAACACTCTCCTGACAGGACTACAGCGCTGTAGATCATGAGTCCAGGTGTGTGTTCAGACGGAAGAACTTCATGCGCTCTTATAGAGGAGAATCCAGATTTAGGGTGTAAGGAAGGTGTGCTGATCACGCTGAATAATTGAGAAGAACAGTATCTGTGTTAATCCACTGAGACGAGGAAGATTTAAGACTTAGAGAAACTGATCGCCCTTAATAGAGTCTGTTGAGGCCAATATAAAAGAGAAACATCAACTCGGTTTGAATCGATGTAATCCGAAACACTTTTGTTATGTCACTCTCTTAAAGGAGTAGTTCACTTTAAAAAAAAAACTTTTGCTGATAATTTACTCACCTCCATGTCATCCAAGCATGTCCATGTCTTTCTTTCTTCAGTCGAAAAGAAATTAAGGTTTTTGATGAAAACATTCCAGGATTTTTCTCCATATAATGGACTTCAATGGGGTCCAAACGGTTCAGAGGTCCAAAAGACAGTTTTAGTACAGCTTTAAACGACACGCAGACGATGAATAAGGGTTGTTCAAATCTTTTTCCGAGTCAATTTGTTCCGTTTCGTTCATTGAATGAACCAAATGACTCGAAAAATATTTGTTCATTTTGATGAACGAGTTTTGATCAGGAGAGTCGATGCGTCACAGAACAGAGCAAGGCGAGCATTTGAACTTATAAAACTTAAACTTTGTTATATAGTTATTAAATGAGTGATCGTTTCGCTTGATTACGACCCTTATTCATCGTCTGGAATCGTTTAAAGCCCTTTGAACAGTTTGCAGTTTGTACTAAAACTGTCTTTTGGACCTTGAACCGTTTGGACCCCATTGAAGTCCATTATATGGAGAAAATCCTGGAATGTTTTCATCAAAAACCTTAATTTCTTTTCGACTGAAGAAAGAAAGACATGGACATCTCGGATGACATGGGGTGAGTGAAATTATCCGCAAAAGTTTTTTTTCAAAAGTGAACTACTCCTTTAAATATGAAATAATGTGCATTAAATGTCACAATTGGGGTTGAACAGAAAGTCCAGGGTTCAATTAGATGCATGTTTGAAACAAATCAACATGGTGAAATTAATACTTTGAATTTAGTTATAGTCACACTACTGGTTAAGCAATTCTAAACGTTTTAAGCAGGTCTAGTTTTATGCTCACCAAGGCTTAATTTATTTCATCAAAAATGCTGTAAAACAGTGACATATTATTTCAATTTAAAATAGCTGTTTTCTATGTGAATATATTGTAAACTGTAATTTATTCCAGTAATCAAAGCTGAATTTTCAGTGTCTTCAGTGTCACATGATCCTTCAGAAATCACTCTAATATGATGATTTGCTGCTCAATAATAATTTATAATTATTATCAATATTGAAAACAGTCGTGCCTGATACATTTTTTCAGGATTCTTTGATAAGTGTAAAGATATTAGTATAACGTTTAAAAGAACAGCATTATTATTGTCACTTTTGATCAATTTAATTGGTACTTGCTTATTAATATTAATTTATTTTTAAAAAAGAAGTCTTCCTGACCCCAAACCTTTGAACAGTAAGGGTGGTTTATTTTCAATGTAATGTAATGTACATTAGAGTCAGTACAGTGTTTTTATGGTCCACTTCTGCTCTGTTCATGGAGGTGTGTTCGGATGCTTGTTTGCCGATTGTTAATTATGTATAAGAGAAGGTTTTCATGGAACAAGAGGAAGAGGACTGGACATTTTAAGTGGTCTACTCGCACTCATCAATAGTTCAGTAGACCTGTGCTCATATAAGAGGAATACATGCTGGGCTTCACACACATTCATCAGGACTTATTGGGATTCTGGCTGTGGGAATATGCAAATGTTGAAAATATATAAAAAAACAATTATGGTATTCTTTTTATTATGCAGTTGGAAAATAGAAATGCCTGCAGGTTTCTGTGGAAAAAGTGGTGCATGCAAACCCATTCACACACGCACTTCTGTGTTTTTGCTTTGTTTATCGACAGACAAAACATTTCAGAGGCTTTGAATGAACGACTCTGTTCCTATGATAACATAAATTGATAGTCTCTATAGAATTGAATTCACTTTTACATTCTGGTCACGTTTCATTTCAAATTTTAGGGTCTAACCTATGTCTGGAAATTTATACTTAAACATTTATTTTGTGTGTGTATACACTGTAAAAAAATTATTAAACTGTGAAATAATTGTTAGTTTAACTCAAAAAAGTAAGTTAAACTGGTTGCCTTAAAATGTTGAGTTCATTGAATTAAAAAATTTTAGTTTTAACAACAGAAACTCAAAAATATTATGTAATTTGAACCATATTAAATATCATATTTATATAAGTTAATTTCACAAAAGAAAACGTTGTAATAACAAATAATGAAAATATATTTTGTTTTACAAAATATATATTTATCTATATATATATATATATATATATATATATATATATATATATATATATATATATATATTATATTTATATTTTAAATAAATACTGTTCTGTTTTGTAAACTTTTATCTATCAAAGAATCCTGAAAAAACTATCACATGATTATAAAAATATATGTTTTTTCCAACATTAATAAAAAAAAATTAAATAAAAATAATAGGGTTATTTCTGAAGGATATATGTATACATAAATATATATATACAGTATATATATATATATATATATATATATATATATATTAGGGCCGGAAAAGTTTAATTGGGATTAATCGCATCCAAAATAAAAGTTTGTGTTTACATAATATATGTGTGTGTAGTGTGTATAATTATTTTATATATATAAATACACACACATGCATGTAAACATTTAAGAAATATTTGCATGCATATACTTTATATATATTTATACAAAATTAATATTATACATAAATATAAATATTTGATATATTAAGAACACAGTTTTCTTAAATATATGCATTCATATATGTGTATTTTTATATACAAAATAATTATACACACTTACACACACATATATTATGTAAACACAAACTTTTATTTTGGATGCGATTAATCGCGATTAATCTTTTCCCAGCCCTAATATATATATATATATATATATATATATATATATATATATATATATATATATATATATATATAATTGAACTATTAAATGATTAAATCTTCTTATGTTTCAAAGTAAGATTTCTACTCAAAATCCAGCTGATTTATGAAGGTTGAAAATGTTTATGTTTGTCATTGTAGAAGAATCTGAAGCGTGGTCAGTTCTGGCAAGTGTTTTGTCTATGATGTGAGATGTTGGCTGTGTGTTTCTGTAATGTTATCTAAACACTGTGGTGAAGCGATGTCTTCTGTCAGGTTCTGTTAAGCGTGGAGCCTTCCAGTTATTGGGAATATAGATAAGAATTTAGATAAGGGAGATTAAGTGACTTTTTCTTTAGTGTCGTATTTCTCTTGGCTTGATTCATCTTTGTCTGACAAGTGTGTGTGTATTTGAGGGTCCACACATTTTCCAGTACGTGACAAAAATAAAGTTAACCTTTTATTTTCCTTCCAAGGCAGATGTTATTTAAGCTTTCTCTGTCTTATCCAGTACAATATATGTATTTTTTACACATTTAACAGATGCTTTTAGCAAGTTACACTGCATTGAAGCTTTACATTTAGTTTCTTGAGAATCGAGTGAATAACCATTTTATACCATTTGCCAGACTGGCCAGCATAGATTTTTCTATACGTCAAAATACTCTTGAAGGAGATTCTGAGACGTCTGAAAAATTTGCCCACAAAATTAAAGGGTTGGAGCACTCGCAAAATTTTACTCACACTCAAGCCTTATATGAGTTAAATTAAAAAATATCATAGTTACTGTATATTAAAAAAATATCCTGGCTTTTCCCAGCTTTACTGAATGTTAATTTTGAAGCCCAAAAAAGTGCATCCATCCATCATAAAAGTAATCCATACCATACGTCTCCAATGGGGTTAATAAAGGCCTTCTGAAGCAAAGCCATGCGAATTTGTAGAAAAAATATCCATATTTATACCTTTATAAACTGTAATCACTGGCTTTCGGTAACATCCATATGCGAGTCTAGTTCTGGCGGAAGAGTGACCTTTCACCCTGTGCTTTTTGCCATATACATATCAGTATCTGCACCAAATTGCATACCGGTATTTATCCTCAGTTTGGGCCTCTGAATAAAACTGAGCTGTTTATATCCTTTATATTCTCACTATATCACACTATATTAGCCAGAAAAACATGATGCATCAAATAATATATACATCTGCAATGCAACCCCCTGTTCAGTTCGGGACGTTTAAGTCGACTTTTATAAACTAACTTGCCAAAAACTAAAAACTAAACTAAAAAAAAACAACATATATATATATATATATATATATATATATATATATATATATATATATATATATATATATATATATATATATATATAACATCCGTAACGCAGTATATATATATATATATATATATATATATATATATATATATATATATATATATATTGCGTATCGGAATATGTATATATATATATATATATATATATATATATATATATATATATTTTTTTTTTTTTTTTTTTAAATAAAAAATATATATAAAAAATATATATATTTTATATATATATATATATACACACACACTACCGGTCAAAAGTTTTAGATCATTTAATGTTTTTATAAGAAGTCTCTTCTGCTCACCAAGGCTTCATTTTAAAAAAAAACAAAAAAAAAACCACAGTAATATTGTGAAATATTATGACAATTTAAAATGATTGTTTTCTATGTTAATATATATTAAAATGTAATTTATTCCTCTGAAAAAAAGCTGAATTTTCAGCATCATTACTCCAGTCTTCAGGTGTCACATGATCCTTCACAAATCACTCTAATATGACGAATTTATGCTAAAAAAACATTCATCATTACTTTCAATGCTGAAAACAGTTGTGCTCATTTCTTTTTAAACATTTATTTGATGAATAGAAAGTTCAAAAGAAAAGCATTTATTTAAAATAGAATATTTTCTAACACTTATAAATGTCTTTACTGTAACTTTTGATCAATGTAACTCATCCTTGATGAATAGAAGTATTGATTTCTTATTTATTTCCCCCAAGAATAAAATACAAATTCTTACTGAGCCCAAACTTTTTAAAGGGTAGTGTTTAATGTAACAAAAGCTTTCCATTTCAGATAAAAGCTGTTCTTTTAAACTTTCTATTCATCAAAGAATCCTGAAATAAAAATGTAAAAAACTGTTTCAACATGGATAATAATCATACATGTTTTTGGAGCATAAAATCATCATATTAGAGTGATTTGTGAAGGATCATGTGACACTGAACACTGGAGTAATGATGCTGAAAATTAAGCTTTTTTTCAGAGGGAATAAATTGCATTTTAATATATAAATTCACAAACAAAAAGACGTTTTAAATTTTAATAATATTTCGCAATATTAATGTTTTTTTTTATCATATAAATGCAGCCTTGGTGAGCAGAAGAGACCCTCTTTTAAAAACATTAAAAATCTTACCGATCTAAAACTTTTGACCGGTAGTGTGTGTGTATATATATATATATATGCTAATATTTTATTTTATTTTAAGATATGTCCGTGCAAATTGCTTAGTTAGAACGGCTCAAACATGCATTTTAGTCTGGAACCCCTATTTTTTCTACTTTTCCCCTGATTGTTATTTCATATGTCAGGCTTTACAGGGTTAAAGGGCCCCTGGAGTCTCTGAGGCCCCAAATAAACGCTGAAGTTGTCGCAGAGGTGGCAAAAACTGCAGTCAATTACAAGTGTACGGCAGTCAGGAGAGATGCAGTGTTGCTTTTTTACATTATTGAATGTGGACGAAATATGTGACATGAATGAGGGTCTTGGCACAGATCTGCGTGCTAAACTACACATAAACTTACAAGGCCTTCCCTCTGTTAGGGAGAAATGAACACAAATGTGTTTTACAGAGTAAATCAGGACAAGCCAAGTCCCAGGCCGAGCATCTGGCAGCGCTTCTCACCGTCTGGATTCTTACGATTATGTCTCACTTGTGGCTAAAATGATCTCCATTCAGGACGCATTACATGTGATGGTTCGCACAGCCATGCTCAGGCCTGCGCGCATTGGGAAATATTGATTGTTGGTAGAGAAAAACACTCTAAAAATACTTTAATACTTCATTTGACCTTGGTGTTATGCTATTTGAGAGTGCTAAAACAAAGAGGCTTTCTCGATTAGCTGTTGTTAGTCTTGTAAGAACAACACCGAACGCTTCTGCTGAAGGAAAGCAGTAACACAAGCTCCATTAGCATCATCTCTGATAGCTGGAGCTGCTTCATAAACACAGGACAGCCACGCTTTCATTGAGTAGTGTAGTCTGATTTTCATTAGTTAAAACTTTTAGGGTTTTTTTTGTTTGTTTGAGAGAAGCGGATTAGATCCAGACAGGGCTTATATATATATATAATTTATTATATATAATACAACATATTTATAAAAAAAATATTTTATAATATTTATTTCATTTTATATTAGTTTTAATATATAATATTTAATTTTATTAGTTTATATATATATACATATATATATATATATATATATATATATATATATAATTTATTATATATATATACAACATATTTTATAACAAAAAATGATTTTATAACTTTTATTTCATTTTATATTAGTTTTAATATATAATATTTAATTTTATTAGTTTATATATATGTATATATATATATATATATATAATACAACATATTTTATAACAAAAAATGATTTTATAACTTTGATTTCATTTTATATTAGTTTTAATATATAATATTTAATTTTATTAGTTAAGAGACCACTGCCAAATCAGCAGTTGCTCTGGATTTATTATTTATATTTTAAATAATAAATCCAGAGCAACTGCTGATTTGGCAGTGAGTCTCTTGAATTTTTCCATAGCTGTATATATATATATATACTATATATATATATATATATATATATATATATATATATTTAAATGGTAAAATTACTTAATTTAAATTTATTTAATTTAATAAATGTTTAGCGCTTCACGTTCTAAGTGAAAACATGTCACAGGCTCGCGGTTTCAGAGCATTCGCAAACACTGAAAATGCAGATTTATGTCAAAGCGATTGCTTATCTACTATCGATGAACACTTGTTTACTTGAACGACAATGTTTACTTTATGGTGTTTATATTATAATATGTGTAAGATGGTTGTCATTTTATCTCCATTTTCTTGATGAGCAGCTGAACGCAATGCATAGGCTTTTCAAAATAAGAGTCCTGGTGTATTTCTTGCTTGTTTATAATTAAAAGTCCAATATCCATTGACCTCAAATTCATATGTATTGATATAGTGCATAAAACAATTTTAGTACACATGCATAACCAGAATAAAACATCTCTTGAGCATTTTAAAACCTGAACGTGTACCGCAGCATGTTTGAAGTGAAATATATATTTAAATGCATGTGTTTTTGATGTATGCATTAATTTGTGCTGGTCTTAAAACTCTTGCGTTTTCTCCCTCTAAGTCTCTTATGAAATATTAACAAATGCTAAGTAATTTAGCAGATATTTTTGTTGAAAATGATTAGCAAAACATTCTGCAGTAAAGGAGTAATTCACCTAAAATGATAGAATTCTGTCATTATTTACTCATTCCAAAAACTTTATGCTGTTATTTTTGTTTTCTGTGGAACTGTTTTTCAAGAAAAAATGAGGGTGTAAATTATGACAAAACCACTATGACTTCCATGAGTAAGTTTGAGATAAATGGTTCATCAACATGAAGCAGAAGAACTGACTGAAGCTAACGGTTGTTCTTTTGCTGTTTCTCCTCCAGGCCACACGGGGCACTTGCTGATGTCTTTATGCTTCTGCAGTATGAGCTTCCTCTTCATCCACATCATCTATCAAATCACAATCCACAGTTTACTGGCTGGAAACACCATCGAATTCGGAGTTCAACTGTAAGTTACACTTCCTTACTTTATCCTTCATCGAGGTTTCATAAGTTCATGCTTCATTATATGATGATCATGTTATGTCAGTGTTGATGACTAGAAAGTTGTGCTAATAGAGATTATTACTATCTACTGGCATGGCATAATTTGTTGAAAAAAAATTAATTTGTATTTAATTTAATTTTTATGTAATTTTACTTTTAGATTTTCGGCCGTACAATGATAAAATTACCATTATTTTATGTTTTTATATTTTATATCATGTATCTTTTATTTAATTTTTTTTTCCTTGATTAATTATTTTTTAACATATAATTAAATAAAGGGTCTTAAAGGAGTAGCTCAATTTAAAAAAAAAACAAACTTTTGCTGATAATTTACTCACCCCCATTGATAAGATATTAAACAGCTATTAAACAAGTTCATGAAGTGCATGAAGAGCCGTTTCACAGTCACACACACACACGTCCATAAAGCTTATTGTCTGGGACCTCTGAGGCCTAAAAAGGTTTAACAGTCATATGCCATAAGAGCGAATTTCACAAAAATGTCCAGGTCACATGTCACTCAAAATAAAATGTATTTTTTCATTATAAATTTTTAAATGACTTGGTAGAATTCCAGTCAACATCATGTAGAATGCGGTCTGTGATTTGTTGATAAGTGTAACACACCGTTGCCATGCAAACAGAGCGTTGCCATGGACGCAGTTTCAGAGACGAAACGGACTATTTTCTTTAGCGGAAGCAATACAATTAGTTTTAAATCAATAAACTCCTTTTTAAATCAATATTTTGAGTCAAATTAGTAATTTATTTGGTAGGTAGCCATGTAATAAGCGGGATAATGTATAGCGAGGCGGTTGCTATAGCGAATACCACCCTTCAGGCTGATTAAAGGATTAGTTCACTTTTAAAAAAACTTTTGCTGATAATTTACTCACCCTCGCGTCTTTCTTCATTCGAAAAAAATTAAGGTTTTTGATGAAAACATTCCAGGATTTTCTCCATATAATGGACTTCAATGGGGTCCAAACGGTTCAAGGTCCAAATGAGAGTTTCAGTGCAGCTTCAAAGGGCTTTAAACGACACCAGACGATGAATAAGGGTCTTATCTAGCGAAACCATCAGTCATTTAAAAAATAAATACAAAAGTTTAAGTTTTATAAGCTCAAATGCTTGCCTTGCTCTGTTCTGTGATGCGCTCTCCTGTTCAGAACTCGTTCATCAGAATGAACAAATCTTTTTTAAAGTCGTTTAAAAAAAACTGCCAAAAAAGATTTGTTCATTTGATGAATTTTTTAAATGGCCGATCGTTTTGCTTGATAAGACCCTTATTCATTCGTCTGGTGTCGTTTAAAGCCCTTTGAAGCTGCACTGAAACTCTCATTTGGACCTTGAATCGTTTGGACCCCATTGAAGTCCATTATATGGAGAAAATCCTGGAATGTTTTAATCAAAAACCTTAATTTTATCTTGGATGACATAGAAGTTAGGAACAGTTTTGAGCAAGAACCCAATCCTCTAGTCATCCTATCTTTCACACTGGGATAAAGACCTCTTCTTCATTGTTGAAAGGAGGACTGACCTCTGACCTTCATCGCTCCACTGACCTCCTTCTGCTGACCATGCTTATTTTAACATTTTACTGCCAGGCATGAATTGTGGACCAGTCGAATTAAGATGAACTGACAATATTTTTCTGTGACAGCCGGCAAAGGGGAACATTAGATCGAGATATAGACATTAATAACCTCTAAACCAGCTAAAAATGACCATTTATCCTGCCTCAAGGTCCTGGCTTAACTGTTTTACTGATGCTTTGGAAATATTGGATGCAAAAAATATTTAATCTTGAAAGAAAAACCAAATTATGAATATATACTGTGTATCCTGCATGTAACAGAGGCCCAGTTTTTAATGCAATGTACTGGAAAAGTAGTGAGTGTGTCAAATCACGCCTACTCTCGCCGCAAGCTTGACTTTAAATAACCGTGAGAGAGGGATTATGGGAAATGTGCCACTTAGATTTGTCTTTACCCTCCGATTGTTCCCGTCTGAACAATGAAGAAGACATTACTCACGTCCCGCAAGACTTGTTTACTAGTTCTGGGAATGACAAAGCGCTTCACCTTTCCTTTATAACCATTTTCAGTGTTTATGAGTAGACATTTTGTTTTATTTTAGACACTTTCTTTTTAGTTATGTCCTGACAGCTTAATACAGTATGTCTGGGTGTCCATTATAATATAGTAAACTCCTAATCATATCAGTTAGATTTAATACAGTGTCACATTTAAGTCAACTCTGTGTATCTTTAACATGATAACACGTGATTATCATTAGTCATAGTAATAATGGTGTTCAGAATGAATTTTGACCGTGACGTTTAAAAGGTTTCGATCCTCCTTAATGACATCCGTTTGTCTTGTAAGAAATTGGGGATGTGTTTTGTTTTTTCCTTTTCCTTTCTGAAAATAGATCCTCATAACATTTGCGTTCTTCCCAGTAGGTTTGTTGTCGGCGTTATATTGGTGTGAGTGTGATATTGAGTCCCGTCTGTAACGGGACTTCAGTCTCTAAGGCTGTTCAATACCTAATGACTCTCCTAATCTGCTAAGAAACACAGGTCGGACGTATTGATTTGTGATTACTGTAAATAATACTGACACGTTGACAAGTTGAGCTGACTTCCAGATATTCAGACACAAGGGTTTATGTCAGTTGATTTGCACTGTCCCTTTTAAAATCAAATCAAATACACAATAAGCAATAGGCTCGCTCAGAAAAAGGTACAAAAGCTGTCACTGGGGCTGTACCTTTAGAAAGGTAAACTTTTGTCAATTTTAGGTGCTAATATGTACATTTTAGGTGCTAATATGTACATTTTAGGTGTTAATATGTGTACATTTTAGGTGCTAATATGTACATTTTAGGTGTCTAATATGTACATTTTAGGTGCTAATATGTACATTCGTAGGTGCTAATATGTACATTTTAGGTGTTAATATGTACATTTGAGGTGCTAATATGTACATTTTAGGTGCTAATATGTACATTTTAGGTGCTAATATGTACCACTTAGGTACTAATATGCAATATTGCCATATACCAATATTTTTTGTAAATTATTATTTAGTTATTTATTTTATTTTAAAGTTATTTTAATTGGTTAGTGAACTGTTAATTGTTCATTTTAAGTCTTGGTCTGATACGTGTTAAATAATTGTGTTAATTATATCAGTACGACAATATTGATGTCAGTTAATATTTGGATTTATATGTATGTATATGTATGTATAATTTATTTTAACAAATATCTTTTATTATTATTATTTTTTATTTTTTGGTTGAATAAAAAAATGGTTGATATATTGTTAAATACATATACCAATTTAGTCATATGGATAAAATTAATACAATATTTTTTATGTTTTTATGTTTATTTATTATTAAAATTATATTTATATTATTAATTCTTTAAAAAATATATAAATTTTTCTAGAATTATTTTGTAGTTATTTATTATTATTATTTCTGGTTGAATAAAAAAATGGTTGATATATTGTTAAATAAATATACCAATTTAGTCAAATGGATAAATTTAATACAATACATTTGTATGTGTATGTGTATTAATTATTAATATTAATAATTGATTTAAATTATTTTTTATAAATTTTTCTAGAATTATTTTGTAGTTATTTATTAATATTATTTTTGTTGAATAAAGAAATGGTTGATATGTTTAAAAAATGCATTAATTTTATCAATAGGGCTATACTGGAATCAGTTTATGTATTATATATATATATATATATATATATATATATATATATATATATATATATATATATATATATATATATATTTATTTCATTTATTTTTATTTTTTATTTTTTTACCTAACTTAGAAATCAGCTAAATAATTTAAAGTGGGAAGAGACGAGTAACTGAAGTTAGAAAAGAGGTTCTCCTTAAATATAGTGTGTTGCTCTTTTTAAAAGTGTGGTGACATTAATCATCATAGCCTCATTAACTCCCTCTCCCTCATAGTGCAGAGATGACCTTCAGTGACCCCGTCGCTTGATAAGGAAACTCACCGTGGCTGTTGTCGTAGTTTAATGACAGCCCTCTGTGCTGGTGTTTATCGCTGAATCTCTCTGTGCTTTCAAAGTCAGTGTGCTGGAAAACTCTATACAATGGCTAGTAAAGCTTTATCTTTTCTATTTCCCAGGTTCGGTGTGGGAGAAGTCAATACGACAGATTGGTTTCGAGAGGTGAGTCCAAGCGCTTGTTTTAATTGCCAGCCTATAAATTGCCTGAGAAACATTTTCATTTCATGCCTGTTTATCAAACTCTCACATTGCTGAAAGGTTTTTAATTGAAAATGTTTTTACTGTGTGAAGAGGAATCCTTTGGCCTGTTTTTTACAACTACTTTTTTATAGCAGACACTAACCCTACAACAAGCACTACAAAAACATCCCAGATTATCGATTCAGTTTTTATTGAATGCTTTGAGGGGAAAAGAGAAGGTATTGTGGATGGTACCCTCATTTTGTGTCATTGGTTATTAGGAATCATATATATACTATATGTACATGATCAATGCAATGATGCACACTATAAGCAGTCAAAAGCTACATTGTCACATTAACTCTTTATGTTGCTTATTATATTAATCAATGTAGTGCTATACAGTACCTTAACTTTTAACAAGTGTCTGGTTCATACATCCCCATAATTTCTCACACCGAGGGAATTAATGTTAAATTATGATACTTTGATTTTAATTAAAGCTATGCCTGCTTTTTAAAAGTTTGGGGTTGTTTGGATTTTTTTATGTGTTTGAAATAAGATGCTCACTAAGGCTGCATTTATTTGATCAAAAAATACAGTTAAAACAGTAGTATTGTGAAATATTATTAAGATTTAAAATATTGGTTTTCTATTTGAATATATTTTAAAATGTAATTTATTTCTGTGTTCAAAGCTGAATTTTCAGCAGCATTACTCAGTCTTCGGTGTCACATGATCCTTCAGATATTACTCTAATGTGATGATTTATTATTAATGTTGTACAGTGCTGCACTTTTTATTTTTTTATTTTTTTATTATTGGTAATAGTGTTTTTTAAGATTCATTGATACATGTATTCAAAATTGAAATCTTTTGTAACGAATATTCTACAAAATTATTAAAAATGTAAATTTAAAAATTTATTAAAAAAAAATGTTTTTGTTTTTAAGAAATGAATACGTTTATTCAGCAAGGATGCATTAAATTGATAAAAAGTGAGATTTAAATTGTGCCGTTAAATGAATAAATGCTTTTCTTTAACTTTTTATTCATCATTGAATCCTGAATAAAGTATCATAGGTTATATACAAAAATAAATCAGCATAACTGTTTCCAACATTGATAATAAATCAGCATATTAGAGTAATTTCTGAAGGATCATGTGACACTGAAGACACTGAAAATTCTGCTTTGATCACAGGAATAAATCAAAGTTTACAATATATTCTCATAAAAACAGTTATTAAATTGTAAAAATTTCACTGTTTTTACTGTTTTTAATCAAATAAATGAAGCCTTGGTGAGCATAAAACACTTTGAAATGCATATTTCCTCCAACGTTTTACTGGTAGTGTAAGTCAAAATGCTAACAGTAAAAAATGACCCATTTAAACAGGAACATTTTGAGAAGCTCAGCCTAAAGCAACTGGTTTTCTGGTATGATATACGGTAAGGATATCATATCACTTGTTATCACTTGTTTGCTAAATCCCTTAAAAGCGTGTAATAAGGTTGCACACTCTACAGGGATGAGTTTTTAAGTGTTTTTAAGTACTTCAGCAAACAGAGACAGATAACATTACTCTCCACTTACACTGCGGCCAAATGTCTGCCGTCCACCAGCCGGTTTCCATGAGGAACGCTAAACACAATTAAACCTGAACCCACTGTTGACAGGCCAATTCCTCAAAGCCTAATACTCTGATGTTTGTGTGCTCTGGTCTGATGTTTGTGTGATCTGGCCTGATGTTTGTGTGCTCTGGTCTGATGTTTGTGTGCTCTGGTCCTGATGTTTGTGTGCTCTGGTCCTGATGTTTGTGTGCTCTGGCTCTGATGTTTGTGTGCTCTGGTCTGATGTTTGTGTGATGTGGTCTGATGTTTGTGTGCTCTGGTCTGATGTTTGTGTGCTCTGGTCCTGATGTTTGTGTGCTCTGGTCTGATGTTTGTGTGCTCTGGTCTGATGTTTGTGTGCTCTGGTCTGATGTTTGTGTGCTCTGGTCTGATGTTTGTGTGCTCTGGTCTGATGTTTGTGTGATCTGGCCTGATGTTTGTGTGACTCTGGTCTGATGTTTGCGTGCTCTGGTCTGATGTTTGTGTGCTCTGGTCTGATGTTTGTGTGCTCTGGCCTGATGTTTGTGTGCTCTGGTCTGATGTTTGTGTGCTCTGGCCTGATGTTTGCGTGCTCTGGCCTGATGTTTGCGTGCTCTGGTCTGATGTTTGCGTGCTCTGGTCTGATGTTTGCGTGCTCTGGTCTGATGTTTGCGTGCTCTGGTCTGATGTTTGTGTGATCTGGTCTGATGTTTGTGTGATCTGGTCTGATGTTTGCGTGCTCTGGTCTGATGTTTGCGTGCTCTGGTCTGATGTTTGCGTGCTCTGGTCTGATGTTTGTGTGATCTGGCCTGATGTTTGCGTGCTCTGGTCTGATGTTTGTGTGATCTGGCCTGATGTTTGCGTGCTCTGGTCTGATGTTTGCGTGCTCTGGCCTGATGTTTGCGTGCTCTGGCCTGATGTTTGCGTGCTCTGGTCTGATGTTTGCGTGCTCTGGTCTGATGTTTGCGTGCGTCTGGTCTGATGTTTGTGTGCATCTGGTCTGATGTTTGCGTGATCTGGTCTGATGTTTGCATGATCTGGCCTGATGTTTGTGTGATCTGGCCTGATGTTTGTGTGATCTGGTCTGATGTTTGCGTGCTATAGTCTGATGTTTGTGTGATCTGGTCTGATGTTTGCTGATCTGGTCCTGATGTTTGTGTGATCTGGTCTGATGTTTGCGTGCTTTGGTCTCCAGTTGTTTGTGTGATGTGGTCTGATGTGTGTGTGATCTGGTCTGATGTGTGTGTGATCTGGCCTGATGTTTCTGTGCTCTGGCCTGATGTTTGTGTGATCTGGTCTGTAATGTTTGCGTGCTCTGGTCTCCAGTTGTTTGTGTGATCTGGCCTGATGTTTGTGTGATCTGGTCTGATGTTTGCGTGCTCTGGCTCTCCAGTTGTTTGTGTGATCTGGCCTGATGTTTGTGTGATCTGGTCTGATGTTTGTATGATGTGGTCTGATGTTTGTGTGATCTGGCCTGATGTTTGTGTGCTATCTGGCCTGATGTTTGTGTGATCTGGCCTGATGTTTGTGTGCTCTGGTCTGATGTTTGTGTGCTCTGGTCTGATGTTTGTGTGCTCTGGTCTGATGTTTGTGTGATCTGGCCTGATGTTTGTGTGATCTGGCCTGATGTTTGTGTGATCTGGCCTGATGTTTGTGTGCTCTGGTCTGATGTTTGTGTGCTCTGGTCTGATGTTTGTGTGCTCTGGCCTGATGTTTGTGTGCTCTGGCCTGATGTTTGCTGTGTTCTGGTCTGATGTTTGTGTGCTCTGGTCTGATGTTTGTGTGCTCTGGCCTGATGTTTGTGTGATCTGGTCTGATGTTTGTGTGCTCTGGTCTGATGTTTGTGTGATCTGGCCTGATGTTTGTGTGCTCTGGCCTGATGTTTGTGTGCTCTGGCCTGATGTTTGTGTGCTCTGGCCTGATGTTTGTGTGCTCTGGCCTGATGTTTGTGTGCTCTGGTCTGATGTTTGTGTGCATCTGGCCTGATGTTTGTGTGCTCTGGTCTGATGTTTGTGTGCTCTGGTCTGATGTTTGTGTGCTCTGGTCTGATGTTTGTGTGCTCTGGTCTGATGTTTGTGTGCTCTGGTCTGATGTTTGTGTGCTCTGGTCTGATGTTTGTGTGCTCTGGTCTGATGTTTGTGTGATCTGGTCTGATGTTTGTGTGATCTGGCCTGATGTTTGTGTGCTATGGCCTGATGTTTGTGTGCTCTGGCCTGATGTTTGTGTGCTCTGGTCTGATGTTTGTGTGCTCTGGCCTGATGTTTGTGTGCTCTGGTCTGATGTTTGTGTGCTCTGGTCTGATGTTTGTGTGCTCTGGTCTGATGTTTGTGTGCTCTGGTCTGATGTTTGTGTGCTCTGGTCTGATGTTTGTGTGCTCTGGTCTGATGTTTGTGTGCTCTGGTCTGATGTTTGTGTGCTCTGGTCTGATGTTTGTGTGCTCTGGTCTGATGTTTGTGTGATCTGGCCTGATGTTTGTGTGCTCTGGCCTGTTGTTTGTGTGATCTGGCCTGATGTTTGTGTGCTCTGGTCTGATGTTTGTGTGCTCTGGTCTGATGTTTGTGTGATGTGGTCTGATGTTTGTGTGCTCTGGCCTGATGTTTGTGTGATCTGGCCTGATGTTTGTGTGCTCTGGTCTGATGTTTGTGTGCTCTGGCCTGATGTTTGTGTGCTCTGGTCTGATGTTTGTGTGCTCTGGTCTGATGTTTGTGTGCTCTGGTCTGATGTTTGTGTGCTCTGGTCTGATGTTTGTGTGCTCTGGTCTGATGTTTGTGTGCTCTGGTCTGATGTTTGTGTGCTCTGGTCTGATGTTTGTGTGCTCTGGTCTGATGTTTGTGTGATGCTGGTCTGATGTTTGTGTGATCTGGCCTGATGTTTGTGTGCTCTGGCCTGATGTTTGTGTGCTCTGGTCTGATGTTTGTGTGCTCTGGTCTGATGTTTGTGTGCTCTGGTCTGATGTTTGTGTGCTCTGGTCTGATGTTTGTGTGCTCTGGTCTGATGTTTGTGTGATGTGGTCTGATGTTTGTGTGATCTGGCCTGATGTTTGTGTGATCTGGCCTGTTGTTTGTGTGATCTGGCCTGATGTTTGTGTGCTCTGGTCTGATGTTTGTGTGCTCTGGTCTGATGTTTGTGTGCTCTGGTCTGATGTTTGTGTGCTCTGGTCTGATGTTTGTGTGCTCTGGTCTGATGTTTGTGTGATGTGGTCTGATGTTTGTGTGATCTGGCCTGATGTTTGCGTGCTCTGGTCTGATGTTTGTGTGCTCTGGTCTGATGTTTGTGTGATGTGGTCTGATGTTTGTGTGCTCTGGCCTGTTGTTTGTGTGATCTGGCCTGATGTTTGTGTGCTCTGGTCTGATGTTTGTGTGCTCTGGTCTGATGTTTGTGTGATGTGGTCTGATGTTTGTGTGATCTGGCCTGATGTTTGCGTGCTCTGGCCTGTTGTTTGTGTGATCTGGCCTGATGTTTGTGTGCTCTGGTCTGATGTTTGTGTCATCTGGCCTGATGTTTGTGTGCTCTGGTCTGATGTTTGTGTGCTCTGGCCTGATGTTTGTGTGCTCTGGTCTGATGTTTGTGTGCTCTGGCCTGATGTTTGTGTGCTCTGGTCTGATGTTTGTGTGCTCTGGTCTGATGTTTGTGTGCTCTGGTCTGATGTTTGTGTGCTCTGGTCTGATGTTTGTGTGCTCTGGTCTGATGTTTGTGTGATGTGGTCTGATGTTTGTGTGCATCTGGCCTGATGTTTGCGTGCTATGGCCTGTTGTTTGTGTGATCTGGCCTGATGTTTGTGTGCTCTGGTCTGATGTTTGTGTGATCTGGTCTGATGTTTGTGTGCTCTGGTCTGATGTTTGTGTGCTCTGGCCTGATGTTTGTGTGATCTGGCCTGATGTTTGTGTGATCTGGTCTGATGTTTGTGTGATGTGGTCTGATGTGTGTGCGCTCTGGGTCTTGATGTTTGTGTGCTCTGACCTGATGTTTGCGTGCTCTGGTCTGATGTTTGCGTGCTCTGGTCTGATGTTTGCGTGCTCTGGTCTGATGTTTGTGTGCTCTGGCCTGATGTTTGCATGCTCTGGTCTGATGTTTGTGTGCTCTGGCCTGATGTTTGTGTGATGTGGTCTGATGTGTGTGCGATCTGGCCTGATGTTTGCGTGCTCTGGTCTGATGTTTGTGTGCTCTGGCCTGATGTTTGTGTGATGTGGTCTGATGTGTGTGTGATCTGGCCTGATGTTTGCGTGCTCTGGTCTGATGTGTGTGTGATCTCGCCTGATGTTTGCGTGCTCTGGCCTGATGTGTTGTGTGATCTGGCCTGATGTTTGTGTGCTCTGGTCTGATGTTTGTGTGATCTGGCCTGATGTTTGCGTGCTCTGGTCTGATGTTTGCGTGCTCTGGTCTGATGTTTGTGTGCTCTGGTCTGATGTTTGTGTGCTCTGGTCTGATGTTTGTGTGCTCTGGTCTGATGTTTGCGTGCTCTGGTCTGATGTTTGTGTGCTCTGGTCTGATGTTTGTGTGATCTGGCCTGATGTTTGTGTGCTCTGGCCTGATGTTTGTGTGCTCTGGTCTGATGTTTGTGTGCTCTGGCCTGATGTTTGCGTGCTCTGGTCTGATGTTTGCGTGCTCTGGTCTGATGTTTGCGTGCTCTGGTCTGATGTTTGTGTGCTCTGGTCTGATGTTTGTGTGATCTGGTCTGATGTTTGCGTGCTCTGGTCTGATGTTTGTGTGCTCTGGCCTGATGTTTGTGTGATCTGGTCTGATGTTTGTGTGATCTGGTCTGATGTTTGTGTGCTCTGGTCTGATGTTTGTGTGCTCTGGTCTGATGTTTGTGTGCTCTGGTCTGATGTTTGTGTGCTCTGGTCTGATGTTTGTGTGCTCTGGTCTGATGTTTGTGTGATCTGGTCTGATGTTTGTGTGCTCTGGTCTGATGTTTGTGTGCTCTGGCCTGATGTTTGTGTGCTCTGGTCTGATGTTTGTGTGCTCTGGTCTGATGTTTGCGTGCTCTGGTCTGATGTTTGCGTGCTCTGGTCTGATGTTTGCGTGCTCTGGTCTGATGTTTGCGTGCTCTGGTCTGATGTTTGCGTGCTCTGGTCTGATGTTTGCGTGCTCTGGTCTGATGTTTGCGTGCTCTGGTCTGATGTTTGCGTGCTCTGGTCTGATGTTTGCGTGCTCTGGTCTGATGTTTGCGTGCTCTGGTCTGATGTTTGCGTGCTCTGGTCTGATGTTTGCGTGACTCTGGCCTGATGTTTGCGTGCTCTGGTCTGATGTTTGTGTGCTCTGGCCTGATGTTTGTGTGCTCTGGTCTGATGTTTGTGTGATCTGGCCTGATGTTTGCATGCTCTGGTTTGATGTTTGCGTGCTCTGGTCTGATGTTTGTGCTCTGGTCTGATGTTTGTGTGATCTGGCCTGATGTTTGCATGCTCTGGTTTGATGTTTGCGTGCTCTGGTCTGATGTTTGCGTGCTCTGGTCTGATGTTTGCGTGCTCTGGTCTGATGTTTGTGTTATCTGGTCTGATGTTTGTGTGCTCTGGGGCCTCATTTGTAAACGTTGCGTACGCACAAAAGAAGGCGTACGCCGCTCTCTACGCAATAGTTGGTATTTATAAAAAGCAAACTTGACGGTAAAATGTGCGGTCCTTCACGCAAGCTCTGACCCAGGCGTACGCACAAAAACGGGTGAAATGAGAAATGGCGACACCGTCGGCAGTTGGAAAAAACATGTGAAAGTGTGTGAAACTGTAGACCGTTGTGTAAAATAAATGACTCTCATAAATAACACGAAGACTTCACAAAGCAAGTCTTACAATTAACAGCCTACACGAACACCGTTTGATCGATCTGCAACAGAAATGCAAATTAACACATATTTCCAAAAAGTGAAATATGTTCTGCAATATAGGCATGTTATACAATTCATCCTCATTAATAAGATGGTAAACAAAACGAAATAATGTACAAAACTGATATTCTCGCCAATGTGTCCGTCTAACGGAGCAGATATAGCAATTAGATAGTCAGTCAGATAGATAGATAATTAGGGAGATATATAGATAGATCGATAAACAGATGTATTATTTGTCCACTTGGGGAAAGTTGTTTTCATAGTAAAAATGTCTTCATCAGCTACGGAATCATGGTATTCATGCATTTGCCTTTAGTTTGTTTTATTTTTGATAAAATAACGTAGGCTATGACGTATGTCTCACCCATTCAGAAAGCTGCAAGAAATTACATTTGCGCTGAACTATTTCCCATTTCCAAGTAGATTATAACCGACATCTGTAGCTTGTCAGATGCAGAATTAAATGGGTGGAAATAAAATGCACCATCACAATGCGTAATGACGCATAATAGCTGATCTTGCGCTCTTAGAAGATGTTGCGATTAAATGGAAGGAATCGGAATGAACGCATCATCTTCACAACAAAAGGTGTGGAAAAATATATTATTTATTCAAGAATTCCCTCATTGTGCAGTTTATTTCAGTTAAGACAGTCTTGATTTCGCCCAACTCCTTGGCCACCTCTCTGAGTGAATTAATGACTAGACGCTTTTTAACCTCTGACTTTCCTCGACCATTTCTTTTTTATTTCGGCCACAGTCCGAGGTTGTGAGGCTACAGCATTTACGGCGTCTCCAACCATTTACCACTCAAGTGCCTTTTGTGCATTAGTAATGCCCACACTGTGCCCTCCAAACAACATTTTTCTCCTCTTTTCCACCTCGCAAACAATAACTTCTACTTCACATTGAGTGAAGTTACGTTTTTTTTTAAATTCCTCTCTGTGTTTAACATGATTTCGCAATCGGTGAATATTAACTTGTGGGATGTTTGTGTGCTCTGGCCTGATGTTTGTGTGATCTGGTCTGATGTTTGTGTGCTCTGGCCGGTTGTTTGTGTGATCTGGCTTGACTGTGATTCTATTAAGTGTGGTTTTCTGAGTGCGGGATCTCGACCTGCACCTTTTTCCAAGCAGCGCTGGTCGGATGGCTCGATTCTTCATAAGTGGCCGGAAGTTCAGCTGTAAACTGTTTATACTCCTAAGTGACCAGTTTGTTGAGCGAAAGCATTTATCTGTGGCATAACGGCCCGCTGATGTCAATCACATGAGCGCAATGCATGGAGTTGATGCAGGAATAAGTTGTGAAGTGGATGTTTGGGGTCTGAAATTCATTGTTACAACAAGCAACAATGTTGGTGAAAGAGCAGAGATTTCTTAATCCTTGTATTATGTTGTGGGTGAATTTGACCCAAAACACAAAATTGAGTTTCCAGAAATATTGGATAACCTAAGATATATTTCATTTTGTGACAGTTTCTTATTTAGAGTTATGAACATGCCTGCAAAGTTTTGACACCCTGAGGTGTTGTAGATGGCGTGTACATTTCTGACAAATTTGATGTTTTCTAGTCTATATTTTTTTTAACAAATGGTTAAAAATAGCTGTTAAATACAGTTTAAAAAAATTAATTGTTCATATGTGTAAGAAGTATTACACTCTAAAAAAATGCTGGGTTGTTTTAACCCAATTTTGGGTAAAATATCGACAAACCCAAACTTTGGGTTCATAATGTCATTTAAAATGTTAACCCAATTACTGGCTTTGTCAATATTTGATCCAAATTTGGGTTGAAATAACACCAGCATTTTTTGAGTATAACATTAAAGGTTCACCATTTAAACCAGATTTTTCATAATTGCGTTATTTTTTTTTTTTTCAAATGCACCATTTGTCAAAAATATACAGCTCTAAGATAATACAAATCATGTTGTTAATTTAGGCAGAAACAAAGAGCTCATTAAGTAATTTATCACAAGTTTAATTTGAGTCTGTTTGGAATGATTGACAAAAAAGTGCTAAAATTAAATCTAGGCTTTTGATTTTTTGTAAACTGAATGTTTGAATCCCAATGACTTTTGTTTTGTAATTGATACACTGGTAAGGTTGGTGCAAATACTGTAAATAAGCTGTTTACTCAAACCTACTGTATCTTGTGATGTCTAGTTTTAAGTCATGCATCTGTTGTATTTGTAGATGCATGTATAATAAATGCTGTTCTTTTTTAACTGGAAGGTTATATATTGTATAAGCACATCAATCATTCCATACATCTGAGGTCATTGTATTCACCATATGTTTCCCTTTAGGGCTTAATAATGGCGTGAATAATTATTCATTGTCCTGAATGATTGTGAAACTGATTGAAACCTGTTCCAGACTGAATCAACCTGACATTTTGAGAGACTTAATTTCACTGTTGTGTGAGTTTCAGAAGAACCCAGTATGTGTTTTATGAGAAATATTTATACTCTTCTCAATATGGTGCAAGGCAGATTTTATTGAACTGGGTGGGGAAGCATATAAACGGCGTATTTCAGCACACAACAGATGTGTGAGAAGCTCAAACTGGGAAAATGTTTGGAAAAACGGCATTCTCACAAATGTTTTCCGCCTCTTCACAGATGGCGTGTGGTTTAATGGGAATTCTGGTGACGGTGGTTTGTTTGTTATAGTCATCGATGACCTGTAACAGATTCCATGTGAATGCATTCAAGTGGAGCATTCGGTAAAGAAAGATGCATGTTGAACTATAATAAATGTACATTAAAAGAAGGCTTTACAGTGTCCACCACAGTAAATTATGCATAATTACATGCAACCAAATCCTAATCCTACCTGTAACCCTATAGTGATGCATGTAGTTAATAAATATTACTCAGTATTTAAAGATATAATTTACACTGTAACAATGACACCTTAAAATAAAGATGTAACCGAAGGCTCTGTGACTGAATGTGTGTTAATCTGTTCTTCTCTCTCTCTCTCTGTGTGTGTGTTTGTAGTGTTATCGGTGCTGATGCAGGCAATGGTATTCGAGTTTTTCCTTCCGCAATATCGGGATGTTTGATGGCGAGCCTGTCCGTGTGGCTGCTGTGCCGGAAAATGGTTCGCCACCGCGCCGAAGTGAAGGACTTGGCCCTGGACAACCACGACTTCGAGCCTCGAGGTAGAAGGTGTGTCAGAGTTACAGCATGAGGACTTAAACACACACCTGCTTCTACACACACACACAAGAGAACATGTGCTCTCCAGACACCAGTTTAGCTCTCACCTCTGCTGATGGGTTTACTGGGCTGCAGTCTGACGCATTTTAAACACAATGATCATGAAATTTTCTTTCTTTTTCCAGCACTGATGGATACACACACATGCTTTTTATTTAAACAAATATATAATTAGGGTGTTGTTATCTATATATAATACTAATAATAATTTGTCTGTTTTATCAATTTATCAAACTCAACTTTATCAGCTGAGCTACTTTAACTTAATAATACTGTATTATTAATGTTACTTAAAGGGATTGTTCACCCCAAAAAAGAAAATTCTGTTATTAAAGGAGTAGTTCACTTTATAAAAAAACTTGATGATAATTTACTCACCCGCATGTCATCGAAGATGTCCATGTCTTTCTTTCTTCAGTCGACAAGAAATTAAGGTTTTTGATGAAAACATTCCAGGATTTTCTCCATATAATGGACTTCAATGGGGTCCAAACGGTTCAAGGTCCAAATGAGAGTTTCAGTGCAGCTTCAAAAGGGCTTTAAACAATGATTCCAGACGATGAATAAGGGTCTAATCAAGCGAAACCATCAGTCAATTAAAAATAAATACAAAAGTTTAAGTTTTATAAGCTCAAATGCTCGCCTTGCTTTACTCTCCTGTTCAAACTTGTTCATCAAATTGAACAAATCTTTTTTCGGGTCATTTGGTTCATTTAACGAACGAAATGACTCAAAAAAAGATTTGTTCATTTTGATGAACGAGTTCGAACAGGAGAGTCATGAACGCTCATCACAGAACAGAGCAAGGCGAGCATTTGTGCTTATAAAACTTAAACTTTTGTATTTACTTTTTAAATGAGTGCTCGTTTCGTGAGATAAGACCCTTATTCATCGTCTGTGTCGTTTAAAGCCCTTTGAAGCTGCACTTTGTTAGGAGATGTGTTTATTTTAAATAAAAATTTAGAATATATTTGAAAAGTAGAAATAATGTGTTTTAAGATTATATAATAGAGTGGGAATAGTGTTTAATGGGTAGTGAATAATTAGAAAAAATTCTACTCAAAAACAGTAAGTCAGCAGGATAATGTACAGTTCACTATTCATCATCTAAAAAAAACTGAATATGTTTATTTGCTACAGTGACTGTACATGATCCCTTACATGATTATGATTGAATTAATTAAAGTTTACATGCCGTGCCAGCCGGCAGCACAAGTCTTGTTAAAGTAACTTTACTGTGTGAAATCCCATAATCACATTTTTTTAATCCCACTCCTGTAAAAGCTTTCCAAATTTTTAGTTTTCCCAGAGAAAATCTTACAAAACTCGACTGTTTTATCGAGAACAGGTTTATGTGATAGGACGAGGAAAGGCAAGTTGGTAGAATAGACTTGTAAAGCAGATCATAAGTATATTCTAGATCAGTGGTTCCCAAACTCTTTATAGTGGCTCTGGAGGCATTCAACATCCTTCTGTTTACCCCTCTTTCCATCCCTCCCTTCATCCACCTATCTATCCATCCATCCACCTATCTATCTGTCCATTCATCCATCCATTTATCCATCCATCCATCCACCTATCCATCTATCCATCCATCCATCTATCCATCCATCTATCCATCCATCCATCCACCCATCATCCATCCACCTATCCATTCATCCATCCATCTATCCATCCACCCATCATCCATCAATCCATCTATCCATCCATCCATCTATCCATCCATCCATCCATCCATCCATCCACCTATCCATTCATTCATCCATCATCATCCACCTACCTATTCATCCATCTCATCCATCCATCCATTCATTCATCATCCATCATCCATCCATCATCCATCCATCCATCCACCTATCCATCCACCCATCATCCATCTATCCATCCATCATCCATCCATCCACCTATCCATCTATCATCCACCTATCCATCCATCTATCTATCTATCCATCCATCCATCCATCCATCCATCTATTCATCCATTCATCCATCCATCCATCCACCTATCCATCCATCCATCCATCCATCCATCCATCCACCTATCCATCTATCCATCCATCTATCTATCCATCCATCTATCCATCCATCCATCCATCTATCTATCCATCTATCTCATCTATCTATCCATCCATCCATCCATCTATTCATCTATCTATCTCATCTATCTATCCATCTATCTATCCATCCATCTATCTATCCATCCACCTATCCATCTATCCATCCATCCATCTATCCATCCATCCATCTATCCATCCATCCATCCATCCACCTCTATCATTATCCATCCACCTATCTATTCCATCTATCCATCCATCCTATCTATCCATCCCATCCATCCATCCATCCATCCATCCATCCATCCATCCATCCATCCATCCATCCACCTATCCATCCATCCATCTATCCATCTATCCATCTATCTATCTATCCATCCATCTATCCATCATTCATTCATCTATCTGTCATTCATCATTCATCTATCCATCTATCTATCCATCTATCTATCCATCTATCTATCCATCCATCTATCCACCCATCTATCCATTCATCCATCATCCATCCACCTATCCATTCATCCATCTATCCATCCATCCATCTATCCATGCATCATCCATCCACCTATCCATTCATCCATCTATCCATCCATCCATCCATCTATCCATCCATCCATCCATCCATCCATCCATCCATCCATCCATCCATCCATCCAACCACCTATCTATCCATCCATCATCCACCCACCCATCCATCCATCCATCCATCCATTCATTCATTTTGTTATAAGGATGATGATCTGTAATAATAGGAGACATAAATAAAGTGAGAAACCTGAGACTGGAGGTTTAAAGAATTGCTTCACGCTGTAGCTAAACGTTTACGGGTGTTCAGCAGTATGTGCTACTGTGAGCAGGAAGAAGTTTCCTGTGCTGAAGGCCATACATATGGAGCCAGTAAAGCTAGATGGGCCTTATTGTTTATTTGTGAATCTGTGTGTGAGATCAGTTAATCTAAACCAGATTCATCAGCACTTAAACAGACAAATGTTCTCCAAATGGACTACTATGCCACTTACTAGTAGTGTTTAGTACTAATATCTAGTATTTCAGACTGTATATATCAAAATGTATGTTTTTTGTTCTATTTTTGCACTGTCAATTTGTTCGTTTATCCCTGATTTGGCTTCGGTTGGTGGTGCAAACAATATTCACTCATACATTTCTCAATTAAGTCCACACTGCTTGCTTGGCTTGTATAATGCAGATTTTGATAGATGTTGATAGATGTAATTCATACAGTACAAGCATGATTCTTGTTTTCTCTGATCAGACACTGGAGGAGATTGACGAAAAAGAGGAAAATGAAGACGATTATGATGATGAAGATGATGAAATGGTGTTTGATGAGGACTTTGATGCAGAGGATGAGGCAGAGGAAGAGGAGTGTGACGGAGAAGGTGAGGATGAGGAAGAGGAGGAGGAAGAGGTGCAGGAGAGCACAAAGATGAAGATTCTGCGCACAGTGGCAGGACTGGCAAATAAACTCAAAGAGATCATCGGTAACCTCATCACAACTGCTGGACAAGTGGTGGTCACCATTCTCCTGGGATTAACAGGTGTGGATAGGTGATACTTTAACCTTTCAGAAGTTCAAACCTGAGTCTTCAGCATCATTTCTCGTATAATCTTAGGTGTCACATGATCTTTAAGAAATTAGAGATGCACCGATTCTGATTTTCATTGAGTTTGACCTGCCAGATACCGATTTTAATTTTTTCTAAGCATTTTTTTATTTTCAATAACCCAAATATTTATTTTCTGTGCATGTTTTATTTATAAAACACCATATACTTTTACCCAAACTGAATAATAAAAACAAGTTTAAATGGGTACATTTTCTATAAAGAGTCTTCATTTTAATTTCTGACATAGCCTACTCCAGTTCTCGTTAAAACACACTACACATGCAAATTCTGTTTTTTTGAACATTTTTGAACACTTTTTATGTGATACATTTTGACCCGGCATAAAATCGGCATATGTCAGACTGACCGGCTGCGCAGATCACGTGAAAATTCGGTCACCAGCCGATCAATCGGTGCATCTCTATCAGAAATCATTCTAATATGCTGATTTGCTGCTCAAGAATCGTTCTTAACGGAGTAGTTAACTTTTAAAAAACTTTTGCTGATAATTTACTCACCCCATGTCATCCAAGATGTCCATGTCTTTCTTTCTTCAGTTGAAAAGAAATTAAGGTTTTTGATGAAAACATTCCAGGATTTTCTCCATATAATGGACTTCAATGGGGTCCAAACGGTTTAAGGTCCAAATGAGAGTTTCAGTGCAGCTTCAAAGGGCTTTAAACGACACCAGACGATGAATAAGGGTCTTATCAAGTGAAACGATCTGTCATTTCAAAAATAAATAAAAAAGTTTAAGTTTTATAAGCTCAAATGCTCGCCTTGCTCTGTTCTGTTCAAAATGAATGAATCTTTTTTTCAAGTCATTTGGTTCATTCAACGAACAAAATGACTCGGAAAAAAGATTTGTTAATTTTGACCGATCGATTTCGCTAGATAAGACCCTTATTCATCGTCTGGTGTCGTTTAAAGCCCTTTAAAGCTGCACTGAAACTCTCATTTGGACCTTGAACCGTTTGGACCCCATTTGAAGTCCATTATATGGAGAAAATCCTGGAATGTTTTCATGGTGAGTAAATTATCAGCAAAAGTTTTTTTAAAAGTGAACTACTCCTTTAAGATTATTATTATAAATGTTGAAAACAGTTGCGCTGCTTGTGGAAACCATTTAGAATCTTTATTGAAATTCTTTAATCTCCCATCAGTCTAAACCAGTCTGTGTTCTGGTCTCCAGGTATCATGCTCCCCTCCCTGACGTCAGCCGTCTACTTCTTCGTGTTCTTGGGTCTGTGCACGTGGTGGTCGCTCTGCAAGACCTTCGACAAGCTCCTCTTCAGCTGTCTGTGTGTCCTCATGGCCATCTTCAGCGCTGGTCATCTCATCATTCTTTATTCCAACCAGTTCCAGTTCCTCCAGGAGGCCATCAGGCCCAACGACAGGCTACGTCAGGTCAGAGGCGTACTGCATAATGCTTACTGAAAAACCGCGATACTTGAACTCACGATTCGAATCGCGATACTGTCATTGCGTACCGAACACGCCCCGCCCCTGCTGCCCGGCTCCGCCCAGCCCGGCTCGATAGAGTGCCGAAGTGATGACGTCACTTTGTAGGACAAACTCGGAAGCTAGCGGTGCATGGGTTCCCTCGGATCGAAAGCAATGCATTTTCCCCATAGACTTTTGGAAAATCGCAAAAAACAAGATCTGTGTTTAACAAAGAGTTGTGACCCTTACACATTTTGTCTAGCAAGATAATCTTTACAAGTTGAATTGCAAAATGTATACACTTTGAAGCCTATATAAAGATTTAAAAAAACACCATCAGACACAATAAAGTTTAAAAAACCACAAGCAGGTTATAACTGTGTGTTCTATGTCATAGATCAAAACGTGAAAATATTTAGAGGCTCTGTTCACCACAGACCTTATTTCAGGCGATTTAGCAAAAACCCATTCAAAAATCCCATATAGGCTTTAGAGCGAGGGAACCGTAATGCTAAAATGCTAGCTCACTTCCGCATTTTGGCCTACAGAGTGACGTCGTAACTTCGGCACTCAATGGACCTCATGTCTTATGTAAACAGTACACAATGAATTCAGTTTTGTAGCCTAACCACCATTAACACCAAATAACAAGCTCTGTGTTTTGTTACTTTCGATAATAAGCAATGTGTAATCTTTCAGATTCTGATTACACAAAATTCAAACAATAAATGGCGTTTTGGCGCTCTTTCGATGTGACGTGACAGATCGCTTACTAGGCTCTTCATCTCAAGCGCAGCGCGGCGCGCGAGTAAACGCGATCATCTCTTCCTCAGTTACAGAAAAGACACCTGAAGGTATGTTGAAAGATACAGTATACGTACTGAAAGGCATCATAACTCGTGTAATCGCTCAATCAGTGTTTCAGCAGCAGAAGACGTCAATAAAACAGCAAAGCTTTAGCTTGTCACTAGCATTATATTTACCTCAGCAGGCAAGTGATTCAGTGTCCACAACTTCCTATAAATGAACTTTTGCACTAAATAAATGCACTATGTTAGCCTGTATATTATATTTTACTTAACCTGTTAATGATATCTTGATTATTTAATTTATGTTTAAAATATCTTTCATGAAAATGACAACTGTATAAATGATTAGAGTAAAAACACAAGTTAATGTAAAAACTGCCTTATGTTCAGTTTACATGTTTTCATACAATGTGTTGTGTGTTGATTATTATATCTAAAAAATAAATGGCATCTGAATTTAGGTTAAAAGTCTAGGCTACAACATTTAATGTTATAGTAATGTGCAGCCTTCAATATAGTTCACAGCATTAGCAGATTTTTTAATCCTTGTGAAATGTTTAATTGTAACTGAATTAATTTAAAGACAAAGACCTTTTTTTCATTAAACCACTGTTTAAAAAAAAAGCCATTTTAGCTTTCTAAACCGAACCGAAACCGAACCAAGACGTCAAAACCGTGGGAAAACCGAACCGTCAGTTTTGTGTATCGTTACACCCCTAATGAATGATCACAAAATTCAAGATATGGGGTTAAAAAATGTAATTAATCAATATCACACAAAGAGTGCCATTTCAGTTTTTATTCTCCAAAAATCTGCATGATTAAAATGTGATATTAAGTTACTACAACAGTTTAATAAACAATAATTTAATAACAACTACAAAATGTTGCAGAATAATGTAATATATGAATGAATAATAGCCTTTAAAGAACTTTTGTGCCAAAAGTGTTCTTTCTTGTCATTATTGAACCTTTTTTAGCATAAAATGTCCTTTGGAGTTGAGTAAAGAACCCTATGCTACATATATAGAACCCTTTTTCTAAGGTATAGAAAAGAAAAACTATAGTATTTTCTACATACAGACTTACTATAGTATGTCATGACATAGTTTAGTTTTTCATGCTTGAAAATCCAAGAATTTTCCCCTATATTCTCTATTATTGCAGCTCCTCTTTTCCCAGTCTGTCAGTATCGCTCTGTTTAGTTCCTGTCTCTATGAAGCCCTCCTTCTGAAAAGCACACTGTGCTCTGATTGGTTGGCTGGAGCAGTGTGTTGTGATTGGTCGAGCACTTCAAGTGTGTTTGTGGAAACGCCCCGCCCCTTCTCATAACCGCAAGTTTTAACACACTACTAACTACACTATTAAATGATGCTGGGTTATTTTAACCCAAATTTGGGTCAAATGTGGGCAAACCCAAATGTTGGGTTAAAAATGTAATTTCAAATTTTAACTTTCACTTTCA
This sequence comes from Hybognathus amarus, assembly GCA_030378365.1. Taxonomy (NCBI): domain Eukaryota; kingdom Metazoa; phylum Chordata; class Actinopteri; order Cypriniformes; family Leuciscidae; genus Hybognathus; species Hybognathus amarus. The sequence continues at coordinate 99,045 of JAQIUQ010003906.1, read as the reverse complement.
ATTGTACATTTTCTAATTGCATTTTTAACCCAACATTTGGGTTTGTCCACATTTGACCCAAATTAGGTTAAAACAGCATTTTTAAAATGTAACTCAACCAGGCTCCGCCCCTTTATTCTGCATATTAATTATTTAAATGAGGAATATTGTGATGTGTTTGTTCCCGTAAGAAACTCAAGACTACAATGGAGGTGTTTCAGAAACACTGACACTGATATAGAGACGAACTCTCACTGTATCTTCACAGATCTTTTTACTGCCAATGCTTTTTAAAACAGCAACATCACACACTAGATGAACATGTGAAAAAGCACAAGAAGGTCCTCTTTAATTATTTATAAATCAGTGGATTCTGAATGCCAGTAACACCATATAAAATGTCATATGTATAATGTCATCATATGCATATTAATCTGTACCTGCAGCATACTGTAAATAATGAATGAGTGTTAAAATACTCATCATGGCCTGCAGCGAAACACAGCCTAATATCCTGTGTGTGGGCTTTGATAGACACGCAGGGTTCAGGCGGCGCACAGATGAGAGATCCCGTATCCCGTCTGTTATCGCATGTTCTGACAAAGGCCAGTCCACAAAAGACCTGCAGACCAACTGTAGAGTCAGATAAATGTACACGCTAAACAATGCTGGGTTGTTTTAACTCAAATTTAGGTCAAATATGGACAAACCCCAAATGTTGGGTCAACTTCAACTTTCACTTTCAACTGTAAATTGTTTTATTAAATTTTGTCCATATTTGACCCAAATCTGGGTTGAGACAATCCAGCATTGTTTAGAGTGTAGCTTCATAAACGCATATCAGCTGAATGTTGTGTGTGTGTGTGTGTGTGTGCCAAAGGAATCACACGTTTGTTTCTTTTACAATCATTTATGTGATAACCCTCCTGAAATAGATCCAGCATTTTTATGATGCGATTAACAAGACATTTTTACAATGTTGAATTATGCATTAATTCCATATTTTTGTGTTAATTATTGTAGCGTAAACATTGCTAGACTTACAAAGCCCTGGCCTAGTCTGATAAGCATGACAATCCATAGCACACACAAATATTGTATATTTTTAATTAGACTGGACACTTTTTGGGCATTTAATGATGTGTTAAAATTGAATTACAAATGAAAATCGCTTGCTTATTCCTGCCATTTTGGATATAGTTTGTTCACTGAATATGTAAAAAAAATAATATTTTTAACATTATAAATGTTTGGATGTTATTTGTTACAGTCAACGTGCTGTGTCTGTCAGTTTTGGCCAGGGGCGCTCTCAATGTGCTTCTTTCCTAAAATAAAGGTTATAAATAATAATAATTAATTATTAATTATTATTAAACATATTAATTATTTTAATTTCAATTATTAATAATAAAATGTATTTACTGTCAATTTAATACATCATTGCTGAATAAAATAAATCAGTTATTTTTTCTTACTGACCCCAAACTTTTAACAAGTAGTGTAAAAACAATTAATGATAATTCTGCAATCAGTTTATTTTATATTTAATACACATTTAAATATTTTTCTGTGAAGAAAAGTCTGATACTGTATGTAAAACCAACTGAAATTAAATTGTATTAAATTTGTATGTACACTCTAAATAATGCTGGGTTGTTTGAACCCAAATTTGGGTCAAATATGGACAAACCCAAATGTTGGGTTAAAAATGTAATTTCAAATTTTAACCCAACTTTCATTTTCAACTGTACATTTTTTTTATTGCATTTTTAACCCAACATTTGGGTTAGTCCATATTTGACCCGAATTTGGGTTCAAACAACCCAGCATTTTTTAGAGTAAATGAATGAATGAAAAAATGAATATTAATTATAAAAAATAAAAAAAATATATATATATATATATATATATATATATATATTTGTACTGTAAAAAAATAATCCTGTCTATTTAAAAAAAACTTAATAATTTGAATAATGTATAATAATTTTTTTTTTCATAATGCAAAATAATCTTACATATTCTCATTATTGTAATAGAAAAAAAACTTTTTTTCTTTTTTTGTTTTTACTGTAATAAAATAAAGGCAGTAGAATAAATGCACTTTATAATTTGAATAATACATATATAAAAATATATTATAGCAATGCAAAAATGTGTGAAAAAATGTAAAATTTTTGCTTTATCAGTGAAAATGTAATACAAGTGTAATAATAGTGTGATTTCTCCCTGAACTTCACCGTCAGCATGATGGACAGATGCGATAGAGCCGGCTCTGCATGCCTGCGACGCCTTAATGCTGCAACACACACACCTCTGCTGTTTATTTGAGCACTAGCTGTCCTTCAGCAGATATTCCGTGCTGTGTTCAGCGTAAAGCGTCAGGTTATGAAGCGTTTATGATCTGCAGGTGCCGACGGATCTCACGACCTTGACAGCTCAGCTTCAGTCCATTCGACTGCGTGGAGCCATTAGCTCTATGTATAGCCTTGTTTAACATATTATTTGCTCTAATGGTCGAGTGTGAAGAAAGTGTGTTACTGTGTTTCTCTGAGTGAGTTCAAATCAATTCAATGTTTAACGCAGCTTTTAAGGTTTGCATTGCGGTCGTGATGGCGAGGTTAATTAAGACGACTCAAACTGAACTTAGAAGTGCATTGTGGTCAGATAAACTCATTAAACTCACACACACTCTTTGTTATCCGCCTGTTTTAGCGATTTCCCTGGGATTCATAAATAGTAATATATCTCTCATTTTCTGTGGAAGCAGCCCTGTGTGTGTGTGTGTGGTTGGAAAAGACTGGAATAATTGTAGTTGATGAAAGATCTGTGTGACTGTTGAATGAGAGTGTTGACAGCCTTTTCTATCGACATCACTTCCTGTTTTTCCCTTTACAGTGGGCTGTGGTCATGTGATCATCCCGTTATGAAAACACTAACAGTTGAATGTGTTTCTCCACAGTGTGTTTGGTATCTCCTCCATTGTGCGAACCGAACTGCTCTTCTACCTGGAAGCTCGCTGTCAACCATAATCTGAAATGGCACCATTTTGTCAATCCCATCATGCTCTTGGTCCTGTACTACACACTGGCCACCCTGATCCGCCTGTGGCTGCAGGACCCTATGATCATGGTGAGCCTAATGCCACTTTAAAATCAAAATATATTTGTCTTGTAAAGTGAAAAAATATATAATACAGGTACTGATATATTTAAATATTATTTTGGGAATATAGAAATAATTTAAATATATTTACTGGCAAAAAAAAGAAAGACGATTTTTCTGTTATTTTCCAGTTAAAAATATATTTTTAAAAGCAAAAAAAGTTTTTTTCTTGTTTTTGAGCATAAATAATGTTAATTACTTAATTACCTATTTATTTTAAATTAAATTTAAAATTTAAAAGTTTTTGAACCTAAAAAAGACAAACATCTAAAGTTACAAAAGTTTTGGAAGCAAGTTTTAATATTTTACATGAAATTGCAGAGCACATTTGCTCTGATGATTAATGTCATGTTTGTCTTGATTTAATGTATTTTTTATTGCATTTTAATACATTATGAAATGGATTTTTAATAATTTAGGGATTTTGCAAAAGACTAACAATATTAAAAGTTACACTGAGGAAACAGGGACGAATCAAATCTATAAAATGATTTACTGACCAATTAAAAGAATATTCCCAATTATGTCAATTAGATAAAGCAAAAAAATCAATTTCTTAATAAATAAATAAATAAAAAAATGTCTAAATAAATATTATCAGAAAGATTTTTCTTATTTGTTTTAAACATAAACCTCACGATTTTTTATATTTATGCTAAAATTTAAGTTTTAATATTGTGCACAAATTGTCTTTATTGCAGAGCAACTTTCCTGTTCATATGTTGTGTTCTGATTATTAACATCATGTTTGTCTTGATGCCTTTTTAATCTACTTAAATACATAAAGAAATTGATTTTAATAGCTCAGGGAAAGAAAAAGATAAAAAAGATAAAAAAATTAGAATTTATTTACTGACCAATATTTCCTTTAGATAAAGCAAAAAATAAAATAAAAATCTAGAAATACCCATAATATTTCTTGATAAATAACCCAGAATGTTTCTAAATAAATATTAGCAAATAATATTATGCTTAAAAAATCCAATGAAGAAAATCTTATTTGAAAATAACTTTACATTTTTTACACACTCCAGAGGGTTCAGATCATAATCATTTATATCACGTTTGTCTTGATTTAATGCTTTTAAATGCACTTTAAACATAAAAAAATGATTTTAAAATAATTTTTGAGAAAATTATTCAAAATCTTTTTAATTTTGAGAAAATTACAAATCTTTAAAATTATTGATCATTGGATAAAGCAAAAAAAAAAATTAAGAAAATAATATTAGCCAGCTGTGTGTGTTATATTCTGCTGTTTGATATATGAATATGATATGTTAATAATGCACTGATGGGTTTGATGATCTGTGACGCTGCACTTCAGGGTTTATAGAGCGCTCAACACATGCATGAGCTTATTGATTCATGCACCTCTAGGTTTGATTACAGCATAAATCTATTCGATGTGATCGATGATGAATCATAAGCGGCGTTACGACGAAATGAGTAGTGCATTAAACATGTTTGTCATCTTCATTGTTTTCATTCGCAAGCGTCTCCATCGACACGTGCTTTAATTTCATTCATGCTACTCCGTGAATATGTTTATTGGTGTGTCTCCAAGCAGGAGAGTGAGGAAGAGGAGGTGGAGGAAGGAGACGTGACGGCTGGAAACACAGTTCTTCAGATGTTGGGCCGGAAGCGGCTGCTCTGGTGGAAAGCGCATCAGAAAACTGAGGAAAGAAATGTGAGGAAACTCTTATACAGTGAACAATAGAAGTTTGAATCAAACATGCGCATAATGAGGTCATGTGACAGCAATAGTAAAAACCTGGTATTGCTTTATGAGTTCATATTTAACTGCAGTCAGTCTAGTTGTCTTAAAGGAGTAGTTCCCTTTAAAAAAAAACTGATAATGCTGATAATTCACTCACCCATGTCATCCAAGATGTCCACGTCTTCTTCTTCTTCAGTTGAAAAGAAATTAAGGTTTTTGATGAAAACATTCCAGGATTTTTCTCCATATAATGGACTTCAATGGGGTCCAAACAGTTCAAGGTCCAAATGAGAGTTTCAGTGCAGCTTCAAAGGGCTTTAAGACGACACCAGACGATGAATAAGGGCTCTTATCTAGCCAAACGATCGCTCATTTAAAAAATAAATACAAAAGTTTAAGTTTTATAAGCACAAATGCTCACCTTGCTCTGTTCTGTGATGAACGTCGTGACTCTCCTGTTTGAACTCTCTATCAAAATGAACAAATCTTTTTTCGAGTCAATTGGTTCATTTAAAGAACGAAATAAACAAAATGACTCAAAAAAAGATTCGTTCATTTTGATGAACTAATTCGAACAGGAGAGTCGAGCAAGGCGAGCATTTTGAGCTTATAAAATGTAAACTTTTGTATTTATTTTTGAAATGACCAATCGTTTCGCTATTCATCGTCTGGTGTCGTTTAAAGCCCTTTGAAGCTGCACTGAAACTCTCATTTGGACCTTGAACTGTTTTGACCCCATTGAAGTCCATTGTATGGAGAAAATCCTGGAATGTTTTCATCAAAAACCTTAATTTCTTTCAATTAACATGAAGACATTGAACATCTTGGATGACATGGGGGTGAGTAAATTATCAGCAAAAGTTTTTATTTTTAAAAGTGAACTTACTTCGTTAAAGGAATAGTTGAGCATCAAAATTCATATTCTGTCATCATTTACTGGCAAGCTCAGTTCTTCCAATCCTGAATGAATTTCTTTGTTCTGCTGAACACAAAAGAAGATATTTTGAAGAATGTTGGTAACCAGATGGTTGTGTTGCAATATTGACTTCAATAGTATGGGTGAAAAAAATACTATAGACGTCACTGGTCCACAAATGTCTGGTTACAATCGTTTGCTTTTTACAAACAATTACATACAATTTTTGGGTGAACTGTCCCTTTAAGGCAAACAGAATATAACCAATAGATATTATCATACTTCCCCAATTGACTGATTGCTTTAAGAATCACAAAATATATTTTTTGTATTACACGTTTCCTGAAATGTTAGATTTAAATATGCAAATTAGGCATTGTCAAATTAAAGATGCCCTAATTTGCATACATTTCCAGAAGAGAAATCTGAACATTGAAAAATCGTTTTGTCAGCATATAAGTCAAATGTTTTTTACAGGGGACTTTGATTTTGAAAAAAAAAAGTCAACAGCCAAAAATAAATTACACTTTCACCATGTTTTTTAGGAATAAAAAGCTTCGAGTCAAACTTTTAATGAACTTTTGCCTCAATAAAGCTCCTATTTATTGCTTATTAATAGTTATTAGTAAGGTAGTTGTTGAGTTTAGGAGGATTAATGGATGTAGAATATGATCATGCAGAATAAAGCATTAATATTTGCTGTATAAGTACTAATAAACAGCCAATATCCTAGTAATATGCCAGCAAGCAGCTAGTTAATAGTGAGAATTGGATATATATGATAATAAATGCATTATAAGTACTAATAAACAGACAGACAATATCCTAGTAATATGCATGCTTATTATGTGTATTAGTATTATAATGCTTATATTATCATATTTATCCAATTCTCACTATTAATTTAATAATTGGACCCTAATGCAAAGTGTGACCAAATCTTGTATTATATATGAATAAAATAAATGGATAGGAATAAAACTAAAGTTTGTTGTATGTAAAGCAGCTGAGAAAACGCGTGAAGTGCAATAAAATAAACACTTACACAATGTGTGTTTTGAATATTTCCACTATACTAAAGAAAATGCATGAAAAAGCACTGTTTTTGCATGTGTGTTTTGAAGCGTGTCTGCTCGTGTCTCTATCTGTGAGCAGAGCTGCTGATGTTAGAGAACTGTATAATGCTATCGACCCTCCTGTGCTCATCAATACCTTCCCCTTGTGTTTCTCTTCCCTCTCTCCAGCTCATCTGCACTCTGGACGGGTACAGCACCTCCGAGGTTTGCTCTCTCTCTGCTTCTGCCAAGGCTTATGTAACTCTGTGTCTGCAAGTTTTAACTGTAGACAAATATAGTGTGATTGATTCAGGCTTTTAGCAGCGTGTGTTTGTGTGTACACTGCTCTTGATGTGGCGTGATTTACTGAGAAACGCCATCTCTCTGGGTGATTTATTAATAAACATATACAATTATTACTATTATTCATATATTTCCCATTATTCTCATGAATCTCATTAGATACATTTTTAATTTCTCTGTTTATTAAGAAATCACCCAGAGAGATGGAGTTTCTCTGTAAATCACAGTAAATAAACATATACAATAATTATTATTAATATGAATGTATTTCCCATTATTACCATGAATCTCATTAGATGCATTTTTATTTTTTTTGTTTATTATTTTTTTATTTTATTTGTATTATTAGTTAGTGTTACTAATGCATTACATATTAGTGCTGTCAAATATACTGTATACTTTTTAAAAATGCAAAAATAATCTTATTATAATTTATAATAAATACATTATTATAAATAATTATTTTATCTAAATGATAATTATTCTAATAAATTAATTATTAGATTTATTTTATTTGATAGATAGATAGATAGATAGATAGATAGATAGATAGATAGATAGATAGATAGATGGATGGATGGATGGATGGATGGATGGATGGATGGATGGATGGATGGATGGATGGATGGACATGGATGGACAGACAGGACAGGACAGACGGATGGATAGATAGACAGCAGACGGAAGGATAGACAGATAGACAGGTGGATGGATGGATGGATAGACGAATGGATGGATAGATAGATAGACGGATGGATGGATGGATGGATGGATGGATGGATAGATAGACGAATGGATGGATAGATAGATAGACGGATGGATGGATGGATGGATGGATAGATAGACGAATGGATGGATAGATAGATAGACGGATGGATGGATGGATGGATGGACGGATGGATGGATAGATGGACGGATGGATGGATAGATGGATGGATGGATGGATGGATGGATGGATGGATGGATGGATGGATAGATGGATGGATGGATGAGATAGACGGATGGATGGATAGATGGATGGATGGATGGATGGATGGATGGATGGATGGACGGATGGATGGATGGATGGACGGATGGATGGATGGATGGACGGATGGATGGATGGATAGATAGATAGACGGATGGATAGATAGATGGATGGATGGATGGATGGATGGATGGATGGATGGATGGATGGATGGATGGATGGATGGAAGGATGGATGGATGGACGGACATGGATGGATAGAATGGATGGATGGATGGATGGATGGATGGATGGATGGATGGATGGATGGATGGATGGAGATGGATGGACGGATGGATGGACGGATGGACGGATGGATGGATGGAGATGGATGGATGGATGGATGGATGGATGGATGGATAGAATGGACGGATGGATGGATGGATGGATGGATGGATGGATGGATGGATAGATGGATCGGATGGATGGATAGACGGATCGAATGGATAGATAGATAGATGGATGGATGGATGGATGGATGGATGGATGGATGGATGGATGGATGGATGGATGGATGGATGGATGGATGGACGGATGGATGGACGGATGGATGGATGGATGGATGGATGGATGGACGGATGGATGGATGGATGGATGGATGGATGGATGGATGGATGGATGGATGGATGGATGGATAGATAGACGGATGGATAGATAGATAATAGATAGATGGATGGATGGATGGATGGATGGAATGGATGGACGGATGGATGGAAGGATGGATGGATGGACGGACATAGATAGATGGATGGATGGATGGAGATGGATGGATGGATGGATGGACGGATCACGGATGGATGGACGGATGGATGGATGGATGGATGGATGGAATGGATGGACGGAATGGATGGATGGAATGGATGGACGGACGGATGGACGGATGGATGGACGGATGGATGGAGAATGGATGGATGGATGGATGGATGGATGACGGATGGATGGATGGATGGATGGATGGATGGATGGATGGACGGACGGATGGAAGGATGGATGGATGGACGGACATAGATAGATGGATGGATGGATGGATGGATGGATGGATGGATGGATGGATGGATGGATGGATGGATGGATGGATGGAGATGGATGGATGGATGGATGGATGGATGGATGGACGGATGGATGGATGGACGGATGGATAGATGGACGGATGGATTCGGATGGACTGGATGGATGGATGGATGGATGGATGGATGGACGGATGGATGGACGGACGGAATGGATGGATGGATGGACGGATGGATGGATGGACGGATGGATAGATGGACGGATGGATTGATGGATGGATGGATGGATGGATAGAAAGACAGATAGATGGATAGATAGACAGATATATTGTGCATTCTTGATTTTATGAATATGTAAAGAGCTGTATATTATTGCGTTTAGACTGATATTAGTCATGAGTTGTGCTCATCTTGTGTCCTCTCCCTGGTGTGAATATGTCTTGTTATCCTGAAGGTAGTGGTGGTGAACTCCAACGGGACGTCGTTCGACTATGTGTCGGCCGTGCCCATCGAGAACGGGCCGCTCAGTCTGGACATTTACTCCACTCCTCATTACAAAGTGGATCAGCCGGCAGAACCTGAGGGTGAGGACCGGACATACACGTCCAGAAATATCCTGCAACTGAAACAAGATCTAGATGTTTTTGTGCTCCTGAATGTTTGTGTGTGCGATCTCCGAGTGACGTGTGTGTGTGTGTGTGCGATCTCTGAGTGACACGTGTGTGTGCTTCAATGAAAACAGCGCATTCATATAAACCGGTGATTAAATTATCTGTGCATTAAACAGTTTTATTGCACACCATCCAGCCAATCAGAATCAGGTATTCAGACAGACCATGGTACTATAAATACACATAAGTCATCAAAATGCCCATCTTTTCAAGTCTCCTCATAAACCCTGTTAATTATGTCTTTGGTGAATGTAAACATTTCAACAGCTTGGCTCCTCAGTGTTAAAGGATGTTATTTTGATAGATTTCTAGTTAACTAATATATTCAGCGATAAGTGATGAAATGTAAAGATGCATTACTTAAATCCTCCACACAGAGAAGACGGATGAGAACACAAATGAGATCGTGGACTTACAGCAGGAGGAGGAAGAGGAGAAGACAGATGAGGAAGAGGAAGAGCAGGGTGGACCGCCAAGCACTCTCGTGAAAGTGTTCAAGTTCATCATGAAGCAGAGTTACATCTGTGCTCTAATCGCTATGATGGTGAGAAGGTCAAAGGTTAAAGGAATAGTTCTGTTTTTGAACTGTTCCTTTGAAGTTCTAAATTAGAATCTGGAACATTCGGAACACGGAATCTTACGAATGTTTGTGTGTTTCTCAGGCGTGGAGTATAACGTCACGTGAGCTGGCTGACGTTCGTGTTTCTGCTGTGGTCCTGTACTCTCTGGATGGTGCGAGACAGGAGGAAGTACGCCATGCTGACCTCGCCATTCATGGTGGCTTATGGGAACCTTGTGTTAGTCCTTCAGTATATCTGGAGTTTCGAGCGCTTGGAGGCGGTGCCTGGGTTCTTTCTGAAGGTTACGGTACCCTTCACTGGACTGAGCTCAAAGGTAACAATTAGACATTTAGCCAATCAATTGCCCAATTTTGCGAAAGATTATATATTATTTTCACTTTAATTAGTATGAAAGCTTGTTTCCGCCATAGAATGATAAATAAAAAAGGTAATTGTGACTTTTTATCTTACAATTCGGACTTTTTTTCTCAGAATTGGAAGATATGAAGTCAAAATTACGTGATATATAGTCGCAATTATGTGTTATAAAGTCAGAACTGTGAGATGTAAACTCGCAATTGTGAGAAAAAGTCAGAATTGTGAGATTAAAAAGTCTCAATTCTGTCTTTTTTCTCGCAATTCCAACTTTATTTCTCATAATTTCTACTTTATATCTCGCAATTGTGACTATTTCTCAGACTTGCAACTTTCTCATAATTGCGACTCTGATTTCTCATAATTGTGACTTTATATCTCACAATTGCGACTATTTCTCATAATTGCGACTTTATCTCACAATTGCGACTTTATTTCTGCAATTGCAACTTTATTTCTCATAATTGCGACTTTATTTCTTGCAATTGCGACTATTTCTCATAATTGCGACTTTATTTCTTGCAATTGCAACCTTATTTCTCATAATTGCGACTTTATATCTTGCAATTGCGACTATTTCTCATTATTGCGACTTTATTTCTTGCAATTGCAATTTATTCTCATAATTGCGACTTTATATCTCAGAATTATGACTTTATATCTCAGATTGCTATTTCTCATAATTACGACTTTATTTCTCATAATTTCTACTTATATCCGCAATTCGACTATTCTCATTATTGCGACTTTATCTCTTGCAATTGCAACTTTATTTCTCATAATTGCGACTTTATATCTTGCAATTGCGACTATTTCTCATAATTACGACTTTATTTCTCATAATTTCTACTTTATATCTCGCAATTGCAACTTTATTTCTCAGAATTACGACTTTATATTCTCGCAATTGCAACTTTATTTCTCAGAATTACGACTTTATATCTCGCAATTGCAACTTTATTTCTCAGAATTACGACTTTATATCTCGCAATTGTGACTTTATTTCTCAGATTTATGAATTCATATCCTCGCACTATTTTGCTGACCTATCTCTCAATCACTATTTCTGACTTCATATTCTCGCAATTGTAAGATGGAAAGTCGGAAATTTAATTTTTATTTTTTATTCAGTGGCGGAAACAAGTTTCCATAGATTAGACATCAACAATAAGTGCCGTTTCTGCTGTATGGCTTGGCCACAAAAAACAAACAAACTAATTAGAATAAAAAATATTGCATGTTTTATTTTAGCAGCTTTTATAAAGTGTGTCAGAAAAATGTATGATTTAACAATCATGTATGATTTAATAAAAATATAATGTGATAACTATAATATAAATTTGATATGCTATAAGATATAGATATGCAAAAAGTTTGTAATAATTAAGAAAAGTATCTTCACCAAGGCTAAATTTATTTGTTCATATGATTATATATATATATATATAAAACTTTTCTCCTTAAACTTATGAACATTGTAGTGTATATTTTAGCATATTTATTTTGTATATAAATATTATATGTTAAATATATGGGCTTTTTTCTTCCACGGAATAAAAATTAATAATGGTAATTGCAACTTTTTATTTCACAATTCCTGACTTTATTCTTAGAATTGCATGATATAAAGTCGAATTTCAAGAAACAAGTCAGAATTGCAAGTTAAAAAGTCAGAAATGTGAGATAAAAGGTCGCATTTATCTAATTATTAGATATTAATCGTAGCGGAAACAAACTTCCATAAAAATATGTATCAAACAATATAGTTACAAACAAGTACAATGTATTTGCAGTAATAGCTGTACATTATATAGCTATAATACATCCTCATAACTATAATTGTATATAACTGCCTTAAGTTATAAACACACTTTGAATGTAAAACGTGACTATACTGTGATTTATTTATACATTTCTGCCCATTACCAAAACTGTGTTGAGTATTTACTAGTGTGTTTTTGCCATTGTGTGTGTGTAGATTCTGTGTCAGCTGAGCTTCTGGCTTCTGCTCAGACAAACGCTGATGGAGCGACAGGCGAGGATGGAGGAAGAAGCAGCGCTCTGTGACGTCAAAGTAGACGAGCAGAAGAAAAGGTGGTTTATTAGAATCTCTAACAAGTGGTTTCCAATGCAGATGAACAGTCACAGCAGAAAATCTAGTTATTTTATATCCTTAAAGAAATAAATTTCCATGTGGGTTTCAGAGGAAGACAAAGAGGAAGAGGAAGTGGACGAGAACGACCTGATGTATGTGATGGGGAACCTAGTGAAGGCTCTGCTGGTGAAATACTGGATCTACGTCTGCGGAGGAATGTTCTTCTTCGTCAGCTTTGAAGGAGACATGGTCATGTACAAGATCGTCTACATGATGATGTTTCTCTTCTGCGTGGCTCTTTACCAGGTGCACCACTGTCTAACATTTTGACTAGAGACAGGTTTATTAGGTTTCTGTCACTTTAAGAGCTGCCACACATGACACAAATTTGACACTCAACCCATTTTCTCACAACTCTTTACATTTAATTGTTTAAAAGACATAGATACTCGACAAATCTGCCATTTTGGCTTGTATTGCATAAGATGAAGCCTATTTTATTATAAATGGTGGATCGAGTCTTCATTCCGGGTGGAGTTTTCCTTAAAAAGGTCTTTGATGGAGCGCTTCTGTTCTCCTCAGGTACACTATGAATGGTGGCGCAGGATCCTGAAGTACTTCTGGATGTCTGTGGTGGTTTACACTATGCTTGTGCTCATCTTAATCTACACCTGTCAGTTTGAGAACGCCATCGCTACCTGGACCAGTATGACAGGCTTAGGAGAGACAGTGTGAGTATTGAATACTCTAGATACGTTTGATCTGTTGGTCGTGCCACAAGCAACACAGTTGAGCGGATTCATTGCCTACACCAGCAGCTCATCTAAGGAAGCATCAAAACTGTATATGAAACCATCATATTTTATTACAGATTTTAAAGGAGTAGTTCACTTTTAAAAAAGTTTGCTGATAATTTACTCACCCCATGTCATCCAAGATGTCCATGTCTTTCTTTCTTCAGTCGAAAAGAAATTAAGGTTTTTGATGAAAACATTCCAGGATTTTCTCCATATAATGGACTTCAATGGGGTCCAAACGGTTCAAGGTCAAAACGAGAGTTTCAGTGCAAACTGCAAACTGTTCAAAGGGCTTTAAACAATTCCAGACGATGAGTAAGGGTCTTATCAAGCGAAAAAAATATTTATAAATAAATAAATAAATAAAAAAACAAAAACAAAGTTTAGGTTTTATAAGCTCAAATGCTCACCTTGCTCTGTTCTGTGATTCGCGTTCGTGACTCTCCTGTTCGAACTCGTTCATCAAAATGAACATATCTTTTGCCAGAGTGAACTCGTTCATTTTGTTCATTGAATGAACCAAATGACACGAAAAAGATTTGTTCATTTTGATAAACAAGTTCGAACAGGACTGAAACTGTCTTTTGGACCTTGAACCGTTGGTCCCCATTGAAGTCCATTATATGGAGAAAAATCCTGAATATTTTCATCAAAAACCTTAATTTCTTTTCGACTGAAGAAAGAATGACATGGACATCTTGGATGACATGGGGTGAATTTAATTATCAGCAAAAATATTTTAAAAGTGAACTACTCCTTTAAGTGCAAAATATGCATGCAGTGCTTGGGCTAAAAAAAAGAGTGTAAAAATATTGCCTCTTTAAAACAAAGTCTTGATTTTGTTTTCGGGCTCTACTAGAACAGGTTTTTCACATATTCTCCATTGTTGTTGCTTCTGGTGGCGCGTTTCCGAAAGCATTCATGTTCGCCAACTGGTTGGCAAGTTCCGTCGATTACCAATAGAGTTCAGATGGAAATTGCGACTAACTTGCGACCATGGTTGGCTAACAATGCTTCGGGAAACGCACCCTGTTTATTTCCTGTCTCTATGAAGCCCCTCCTTCTGAAAAGTACACTGTGCTCTGATTGGTTCGGCTGGACCAGTGTGTTGTGATTGGTCAATTGTAAATGACACGCCTCTTCCCTTAACCGCAAGTTTCAACACACTAGTAACTAACTCAACCAGGTCCCGCCCCTTTATTCTGCATATAAATTATTTAAATGAGGAATATTTTGACGTGTTTGTTCTCGGAAGAAACTCAAGACTACAATGGAGGCGTTTCAGAAACACTGACACTGATATAGAGATGAACTTTAACTTTACAGAGCTTTTTAATGCTTAAACAGCAACATTAGAGACTGTATGTAAAATAAAGCATATTTGGACCTCTTTAGCAGCATTATTTCCCACTGTCTTCTGTCTCTCTTGCAGACTGAAGGATATCGGTCTGGAGAAGTACAGCCTCTCTGATTTGTTCACCCGTATCTTCATCCCCACGTCCTTCTTGCTGGTGTGTATCCTGCACCTGCATTACTTCCACGACCACTTCCTGCAGCTCACTGATCTCAAAGCAGTGGTCAGCAAACAGGAGAGCACCATTTACAGGTGAGAGCGCTCTCTCTGCTCGGGCTCGAGGTCTTCGCTAGATACAGCTGATGAGAACAGCCAGTTTGGATGTGTGATGTCATTTAAGGGAGGTCATGGATAGGGTTGCAAAGGGGCTGAATATTTCCGGCAAATTTCCAGAAACTTCCCAAAAATCCTGGAAGATTCCAAAATCCTGGAAAGTTTCCGAAAATCCTGGAAAGTTTCAGAAAATCCTGGAAAGTTTCTGGAAACTTTGCAACCCTAGTCATGGATCATAATAATATCTCAGATCTGATTAGAAGTCGTAACACACGCTTTGCATTGATGTATGGTGTGTTAGGAGAGGATATTTGGCCGGGATATAACTATTTGAAAATCTAAAGATTGAGAAATCGCGTTTAGTTGTGCTTATGTTCGCAATTGTACTTCATTCACTCACAAAGATAAATGTTTTATATATTTACGGTAGGAAATTTACAAAATATCTTCATTGTAAATGGTCCTTACTTAAAATCCTAATTAAATGTTGGCATAAAAGAAAATTTTATTATTTTGACCCATGCCACAAATATAACTGTGTGACTTGTGACTTTGTTTATGATCTAGGTTCACGAATGTATACCTGTCCAAATATTTGATTGAACATTCTCTTGTGGTGCATTGCTTTAATAATTAATTGTACACCAAAAATTAGTAGCTGTAGTTAACTTCTAAGGGTTTGCAGAGTGTTTTCTCCATTGTCTTGTTGAACTTCATTTTGGGCTCTGTTTACATCTGGTATTAAGACGCGTTTTGGTCGATCGGATCACAAGTAGACGAGAGAGACACATTCCCGCAGTGATGTTTTCGTCAGTGATGACGATAACGAAATGATTTCGTTAACGTACAGTTTTTTTGTGACGATAACGCGATGATGACCAGCTAAAAATAGCTCTGAGGTGACTAAAACATGACGAGACGTTTTCGAGTTTCGTTGACGAGAAGAGACGGAACGAAAATGATTATAAGTCTGACTAAACTAAATTAATTTGTTAAAGACTACTTTTATTTTACTAAAATTGATTAAACTTGACTTAAACCTTTTGATGTTTTCGTCGACTAAAACTTAACTAAAACCTTTTGTGTTTTCGTCGACTAAAACTTGACTAAAACTATTAAGTTTATAAGTGACTAAAATGTGACTAAAACTTAAAAGCTTTTTCGTCCAAAAGATTAAGACTAAAACTAAAAGGGCTGCCAAAAACAACACTGCATTCCCGTTTAAACCTGAAGCCCTATTTTAACGCAAGCGCAAGTAACTTTGTTGGCGGGTCTTGGCGCTGCTGCTATTTAACCGGCAGGATAAATGACTCTTGCACCCGACGCAAATCTAAAAGGGGTTGGTCTGAAGTAGCTTCATTATTCATAGGTGTGGTTTGGGCGTAACGTGAAATAAACCAATCAGATTGTCATCTCACATTCCCTTTAAGAGCGTGATGAACGAGGTGCGCTTGTTCCATGCCGCAATACTATTATAAGCGGCGCGCTTCACAGCCGAGGAGATCGATGTTCTCATCAGGGCCGTAAAAGAAAGAGAAGTGACATTGGGGATGGGACAAACACACCCAAATTAACTTTGGTTAAACATGCATATAATAATTTGGGTAAATGTGTAAACTTTATGCCTATTTTTCCCATCGTCATGGACACAACAATGATTTCCCTCGTGTTTTAATACTTTTCCTTATAATAATGTGTCATTTGCAAAAAGTAATCTGTGTAGATGAGAAAACTTCTACAAATTCTACAGATTTTCTGATATTTAGAAGAATATCAGTAACCAGACAGTTTCTGGTCTCATTGACTTCCATAGTATATTTCTTTCCTACTATAGAACTCAATGAGACCAGAAACTGTCTGGTTAATGATATTCTTCTAAATATCAGAAAATCGTCTGAAATGGATTCAAAAATGGTAAAACTCAACTGTGTAACTCTGAGGGAGTTGTAAAATGAGCCTATTTCCAAAAAAAGTGGAGTATCCCTTTAAGCAATCTGGTCCAATCTGTTTTCAACTACCTCTGCAAGTGCTCGCAAGTGGACAAGCTCAAAATGTTTTAGAGTCGTTCATTTGTGATCTAATCGACCATAACACTTAAATCTTAATCCCAGGTGTAACTAGAGCCTTAGTTTCATCCTCATGCTTCATTTCCTCATTTCTCACTGTCTACTTCATGATGGTTTGTCCTCTGTTGAATCTGTTCCTGTATAAACTTTGTTTTATCTCTGCCAATCATCTTACTTTATGCAAATTCACATCTTTTTTAACTCAATCATCTCTCACATCTTTCCCCTGCCATCCCTCACATCACAGCTATACTAAAGTCAGTGGTCGTATCTATCTGATCTGTGATAGGTGGGTGACTGATTTTCTTTCTCTGCCATTTATGGAATCCACAACGAAATGATTCACCTTTTCCCCAATTTCCCACAATCCCTCATTCTTCTCACTACTCTCAGTCTCAGTACACTGTTTTTTTTTTCACTTGATGAAGTCACTTTTTAACGGCCTGCTAGATCTCCTACAGTGGCATAGATTTTAACAAGTAAAATGTACTTTGTCACTGACTTTTTTTTCTTGTTAGAACTTTAATATCTTTGCTGTAAATGTTACATAATGTCAAAGTCAACGTGAAACTGCATTCAAAACCCGTTTTATTTCTGTAGTCAGATGTATTTCCGTATAGGGGTGGGAATCTTCAGGCACCTCACGATCTGATTCTGTTTCTGGGAGTCACGATCCCATTCACTTCAACCCTTTCGAAGTTTATGGAAGAATATTTTATTAATGATTTGAGGGTTTTGTGTATGTGTGCGTGTGTGTGTGGAATTGCAAGTAAGCAGACTATGACTGTTTCTAAAGCACAAATAGTGCAGTTTTCAGAGAAACGGTGCATTGGAGAATACATTTTTCCAGTAACACCTCATTGCAGTACACAAGATCCAGGGGGCGGAGTTGGATCCAGATCTAAGGGGAGGAGATAGGTAGGATTTAGGGTGGGGTTAGGGATCAGGGGGCGGAGATGGGTAGGATTAGGGGTGGGGTTAGGGATCAGGGGGTGGAGATGGGTAGGATTAAGGGTGGGGTTAGGAGATCAGGGGGTGGAGATGGGTAGGATTAGGGGTGGGGTTAGGGATCAGGGGGCGGAGATGGGTAGGGTTGAGGGTGGGGTTAGGGATCAGGGGTGGAGATGGGTAGGATTAGGGGTGGGGTTAGAGATCAGGGGGTGGAGATGGGTAGGATTAGGGGTGGGGTTAGGGATCAGGGGGTGGAGATGGGTAGGATTAAGGGTGGGGTTAGGGATCAGGGGTGGAGATGGGTAGGATTGAGGTGGGGTTAGGGATCAGGGGGTGGAGATGGGTAGGATTAGGGGTGGGGTTAGGGATCAGGGGAGATAGGGTAGGAATTAGGGGTGGGGTTAGGGGATCAGGGGGCGAGGTTAGGGATCTGTCTGGGGTTAGGGATCAGGGGGTGGAGATGGGTAGGATTAAGGGGTGGGGTTTAGGGATCAGGGGGTGGAGATGGGTAGGATTAGGGGTGGGGTTAGGGATCAGGGGGTGGAGATGGGTAGGATTAGGGTGGGGGTTAGGGATCAGGGGGTGGAGATGGGTAGGATTAGGGGTGGGGTTAGGGATCAGGGGCATGAGATGGGTAGGATTGAGGGTGGGGTTAGGGATCAGGGGGTGGAGATAGGTAGGATTAGGGGTGGGGGTTAGGGATCAGGGGGTGGAGATGGGTAGGATTAGGGTGGGGTTCAGGGATCAGGGGGTGGAGATGGGTAGGATTAGGGGTGGGGTTAGGGATCAGGGGGCATGTAGGGATCTGTCTGTAGGGATCAGGGGGTGGAGATGGGTAGGATTAGGGGTGGGGTTAGGGATCAGGGGTGGAGATGGGTAGGATTAGGGGTGGGGTTAGGGATCGGGGGTGGAGATGGGTAGGATTAGGGGTGGGGTTAGGGATCAGGGGGTGGAGATGGGTAGGATTAGGGGTGGGGTTAGGGATCAGGGGGTGGAGATGGGTAGGATTAGGGGTGGGGTTAAGGATCAGGTGGTGGAGATGGGTAGGTTTAGGTATATCTTTATGTATATCTGGATCCAACTCCTCCCCTGGATTTCAGTGTTCTGCAGTGAGGACCAACTACATTTTTCTCCCACCCCTAATTCCTAGTGGCCAATAAGGAAAGTTGTTTCAGAGGCGTGGGAAGTTATTATAGTTTTTATTTTGTTGTTTGCGTTTGAATAACAGTTATGAACAGGAACACGTTATTAAAAAGCTACATAGGGACTTTTTTGGTTTCATGTTGACTTTAAACCTCTGCCTGCTTAAATGCATCCCAGAAAGTGTTACTGAAGTCAGCGTTATATCCTGACGATTAATCCTCCTCATCCATGACAGTCTCCAACTCTAACATCTCCTCAGCATGTCTCTGAAATGCACGGTCCTCTCGTCTTGGAAGCATCTCAATCTATCTATCTATCTGTCCCTCTTTCTCCATCTCCATATTTCCATTCTGTTGAGTGTTGACTGTTCTACATGTGAAACTTTTCTTGCTTTGATTTCGTATATTTCCATTCTGTAAATTACTTCAACAGCATCAAGCAAAAAATGTCTTCTTCTGAGAGCAAGTAAGTGTGGTATAAACAAGGTAAAACTTTGACATGAAACCTAATCATGCAAGCGTTTGAACCCTTCAGAGCGCGAGACCGTTCGGACGAGGTCATTGGCACTTTATTCTGACTGCTGAATATTTCTTTGTTTTGTTTTGGTTTTACGGTCACATGATTCACGTTTGGCAGACACATGCATTGCTTGTTTAAACAAAGGCCCTGACACTGTAATGCAATTCGGCTTGTTCCTTACGGATCTAATGCACACGGCATCCATGACTTCCACCCAAACCCTGCCTGTGCAAATCAAGGTTTATGCCTCTTAAGGCACTAACATTTCATTCACTAAAATCGTTTTAGTAACCCAAACTAAGCTAACTTGATCAGCATGTGATCTAAGTTTACAGAAAGTATGGGTGATTCATCAATTAGAGGAACTTTTCTGTCGGCTAGGATTCATTTAAAGACAAAATGATTTATGATAAAAATAAAAATAATTAAAAAAATCTAGTTTTACTGTGGTTTATTTATTTATTTTTAGATAAGATTAATTGCGATTAATCGCAACCAAAATAAAAGTTTAATATGTGTGTGTGCTGTGTATAATTATTTTATATAAATACATTTGCATGCATGTATATATTTAAGAATTATTTGCATGGAAATACTGTATGTATATACAGTATATATGTATATATATACATAATCTATATTATATATAAATATTTTATATATGAATAACACATTTTCTTAAATATATACATGCATGCGTGTGTATTTATATATCCAAAATAATTATACACAGCACACACACATATATTATGTAAACACAAACTTTTATTTTGGATGCGATTAATCACAATTTATCTTTGCACTTAGCCCTAATAATTTTATTTCTGTTAAAATGTTTGTTTTGCCAGAATTTCTTTATTTTGTTCCTGTTCCATAACCAGACATTACCATGAAAAATCAGGACAATGAATAAATGAATGAATTTGTTTTCATGAAAATTATATTTTTTGAACTTATTTATATATTTATGTGTATTTAATTATTTATACTTTAATTATTTATAAAATAATCACTTATAGATTGGTTTATGGTTATGATGTAAATGAGAATCAGATGTTTTAAAAGCAGAAATGTTTCTTTTTATTAATCTTTATTTGGTATCTTGACCAAACTAGTTAGAATTTGATATTTTTTTAATTAAGCAACCATGCATTTATTTGTATAAATTAAAAATATGTTGTATTACATGCAATTGTGCATAATGTGACAAATGAAAATCCAGATTTATTTACAGGATTTATGTGATAAATGTTTCAACTTAGATTAGATGATGCATAATTGAAAGAATTTTCATTTTTCATGCTTTCAGGAAGTCGAAAGTGCCTGTAATTGAAGAATCACTCATATGTCACACATAAATAGATGATATAGCGTGTGTCTTTCTCTTCTAATGAAATATTCCTGATCTCCAGACTCGTTCATCCAGACGGAGATCTGGCGGATCTGACGATGATGAGCTCGTCTCCAGAGCCGCTGAAAGAGGAGAAAGAGAAGGAGAAAGAGTCCATGAACGAGGTGCTGATCGTGGACTGTGTGGAGGAGGAGAAGAAGAAAGAGTCTTTATCCATCCACTCGGCTCATCTGTCCAGTCAGGAGGATAATCATCAGTCCAGTGCCGCCACAGATCCTGAACTGCCGTCAGAACAGAGTTCAGGTGCTGCACTCCACTCTGTTATTGGCTAGGCTTGTCTAGTCATTTCATTTCAGCATATTTTCATTTCTATACACTTCTGCACACTTATTAGATGGGGCAATTTTGATTCATATGTGTTTCACAAATAGGCTCTATCTTGCACCCGGCGCAAATGACTTCGTACACGATGCATGTATCAGTCGTATTTTGCACCTGGGCAGGTCGGCGCAATAAGGAACCGTGTTTCGGTGCAAACAATCCCTGGTGCTGTTTTGCAGTTCCAGAAAACAACTGCACCACTGACCAGAAAAAAACGTGGTCTAACGTCAGTTGCGCGTTGCGCATAATGCTATTGTAAGTGTGCATGCTTGGCCATAATGTATATATAATAACGCACATACACAGGGTTCCTACAGGGTCTTAAAAAGCCTTAAAAGCATTGAATTTATGAATTTGGAAATAATACCTTAAAAAGTCTTGAATTTTGATGTCTGGGTCTTAAAAATTGTGCTGTATGTCAGTGTTAATTTCATTGACGAAAATAATGATAAACTTTTCTTTAACGACATTTTTTCACTGACGAAAACAAGACGCTAGTTTTGAATGACAAAAACTATGACGAAATATTGTATACATTTTATCTAACTGAATAAAAACTTGATGAAAATGTTAGATAGTGTTGATCTGGGAAGCGATCCAGTCAGAACTGATGTCCTGTGTGTGTGTAGCTAATGTTAAAACACAACTTAACATTGTTTGTGGCCAACTGAAATGTTTTAATTTTACCTGCTTGACTTATCATCTTTTACCCATTCCACATTTGAAAAATAAATCAACACAAGTTGAAGGATTTTGTTTTTCTTTGCTGGTAGGGACGTGAAATAGTTAATTTTTTATATAAATAGTCTTAAAAAGGTTTTAAAAAGACTTGAATTTAACTTAAAGAAACCTGTAGGAACCCCTCATACACTTTGATTCTGTCATCAACACAGATGCAGCAGTTTTTATTTTTGAAAATCATACATTATAAGAAGAAAACATATTAACACATTCAAAATGTAACAAATTAACAAAATATTAACATATTAACATTTGTTAAATATTTACAAATTAAAAATGTAGACCTAAATCTAGCTTACACATTTACCTAAATTTTTCAGACTAATTGTAGTAATGACGGATCAGGCCTGTTTGCTCAATAGTGGCAAGACACATATTTATATAATCTGACTAATTAGTTTGTCTGCCAAGAAGCAGAAAAAAATCTCCCATACAACGTCATATCCACCCACAAAATGCTTTGCGCTTGATACTTGCGTTTCAGATCACATCCCCATGGTCATTTATTACATTTTTCAAAATAATTTTATTTATTTTATTTTTATTTTTTTCATCAAGCCTACCCACTACTTTCTGCATTTTTTTAATTTTCATATGGTTTACCTGAACCACACACACACGTCTGGTCTGCTATCTTTGTGGGGACTCTCCATAGATGTAATGATTTTTATACTGTACAAACTGTATATTCTGTCTCCTTACACTAAGGTCATCCTTAAAAAAACAGCAAAAAATTAAAAAAGGTCGGTAGGTAGGTCGATATATTATTTTTTTTTTTCAAGATTCAGTGTAAAAAAAAAGAGTACAATTTTGGTCATGGTGATTATGAATTAAAAAAAATTTGCATATTGTGACATCACTGACTGTGTCTACAAACCGTGCATCCACTGCTAGGAGTTAATGCAACCTACAAAATCAGGAGACCGGTTACGTTTTAGGCCAGTCACTTGTGTGAAAAAAAATTGAAAATAATTTTCATTGAATCGATTTTCCATGTCTAAAAACATTTCCATTTTCCATTTTTGTTTTTTTATATACATGAGATAGGAGACATGAGTCTGAGTCGGGTTACGGCAAACAAGAATATTTTTAAGGATGGCCTAACCCGACCCCTAATCGCTACCCATCACACACACACACGCATAAAACCGACCCCTAAACCTACCCTTTCAGCTCTTTTACATTTTCTATAAAACATAATTTAGTATGTTCTTTAATCAATTAGTCCTCACAATGTAGGTGATTTCACATTTTACTATTCTTCCGGCGATATTTGGTCCTCACAATGTAATATAAACATGAGCACACACACACACACACAACAAAAAAGTGAAGTATAGCGTTGTTAAATCAGTTAAGGGTGCTTTAAAGTAAATTGTATTAAAACCCTGTAAAGCATGAAACTACCGGCTAAGTTCTGCTGCTCTGTTGTTATTCTTTAGATGATAAAAGATGAGCAGAGTTAAAAAGAGGCTTTGTATCTCTTTAAGTGCATTTATTTGTGCCTGTTCATTTGGCAGCATTACATTTACTCTTCTTCCTCAGATTTAGTTGCCTCTGTGTTTAGTTCAAGTATTTTACTCAGTCCTTCACTGGTTTAAACTCTCTATTCTTGACATGTAAATGGAATAAAAACAGTCCGATTTCTCGCTCGCTTCTGTTTCAGATCTCAGAGAATAAGTGGCATTTGGTGGTGGACCGGCTCACGGTCCTGTTCCTCAAGTTCCTGGAGTATTTCCACAAGCTGAAGCTCTTCATCTGGTGGCTCCTCGAGATGCACATCACCAAGATCGTCTCCACCTACATCATCCTGCTGTCCGTCAAGAGGTCGAAGCTCCGCCCACTTTTCCAAACGCAAACATGAATATGGTTCGGTGATCTGAAGCTGTGTCTGTTTGTGGTGTGTCTGTTGCAGGTGTCGCTGCTGAACTATGTGTTTTTGATCTCGTGGGCGTTTGCGCTGCCGTATAAGCAGTTTCGAGTTCTCGCGTCAGAGCGTGTGCACCAGTATGGACGTGTGTTATCGTCATCTGCAAGATGTTTTACCAGCTAAAGTCCATCGAACCCAAAAACTACTCAAGCAATTGTACTATGGTGGGTTTCTTTAACTTAGAGTGAACTCATCAAATGCGTCACTATGCAGATGGGATTTGGTTTCAGATGCAGTCAGTTAATGTAAAATATTTATCCAAATTGAGTTTGTCTTTAGTGGAATTATAGATTTGATGTTTAACCCTCTGGGGTTCTTGGGTCAAAAATAACCCGAAGCGTTTAAATAAATTTTTTTAAAAATCGTAGCTTAATCGGATTGGTCCAGAAACTTGGTGACTTTATTGGTACTTGGTATATGAACACCCAAAAAAATTGGGAACAGGATTTGAAAAGTCTAAGTGGTTGTAAAAAAAAGTCACTCTCAGGACCTTCTGGTCAAAAATGACCCGCATAGGAAATGAATGGGAAATTGGCAAAAATGTGAAAATATTGAGTTTTTTTGTGCATACAATCTACAAATTAGCAACGATCTTGAAAAAAAGCACACAACAGTGAAGGGGTGAATCTATAAAACATCAAGAGTGCAAAACAGACACATCCACACACACACAAACACACCTTTATACACAAACACACCAAAAAATTCAGATTATACATGTGTTTTGTATTTTTAAAAAGCTCAGTTTGTCCGAGATGGCATCCATCTAATTTCAAAAATTGCTTTTATGAGGCCTAGGCTTAACTCCAAAATGAAATACAGCTTTAAAAAATATATATATATATATATATTTAAAATATTTTTTCTATTATATTCAATGGGGGGACATTTGGTCATAATTATTGCATTAATACTAATTATAAATTTTTTTTATTTTTGAAATTTTCTCAAAACACCAAAAAAGAAAAGAAAAAATATTATAAAAAACAAGTTAAAAAAAAATTATGATTTTCTTTTTTAAATATGAATCCCGGTCTTCGGGGTCAATTTTGAGTGTGAGCTGTTAAACAAACAACCCCAGAGGGTTAATCATGTGAACGTTCTTCTATAGCATCTCAACTACACAGAGACGCAGAGGAAATACATGAGTACGTCCCTACTGTACCAGGCGCCCGTAGATCCTGCCAACTGGGTCAATCTGGAGAAGTTTCAGACCAACACTACTCTACCTGAGGGTGAGGAGACACACTATCATATATTTTCAAAGAAATATGACTTTATCAGTTAATAACTCCAAAACAACATTTGGTCACAGGTTTACACTTTCTGTGTATTGCTATAAATCGTTCATCCATCACCGCTGGCTCTTTTTCTTCTATCCCAGAATAACCTGTTGATGTTGGCCATCTTGGCGTTCGAGGTCACCATCTACAGACATCAGGAGTCTTCCGGCTGAGAAACCAACTCACTCCTCCTCCCTCTTCGAACCATCTTTCACGACATCACCCGACAACACCTCGACCACGGAATCATCAATTGTGCCAAATATTTCATAAACTATTTCTTCTACAAATTTGGTTTAGAGGTAAATATTTCTATCTATCTGTCTGTCTATATATATTTTGTTACTGTCTGTATATATATACGTACAGTATATTGGTCTGGATGTCTATGTATATTGTCTGTCTATATGTATTGGTCTGTCTGTCTGTCTGTCTATATATTGGTCTGTCTGTATATCTTTCTGTCTGTCTATATTTGTCTATATATCTTCGTCTGTCTATCTCTCTGTCTATCTATCTATATGCTCTATCTGTCTGTCTGTCTCTCTGTCGGTCTATCTATTTAGACTGTTGGTCTCTCTGTATGTCTGTCTGTCATGTCTGTCTGTCTGTCTGTATATCTATATTAGTCTCTCTGTCTGTCTGTATATATTGGTCTATATATATATCTGTCTATATATATTAGTCTGTCTGTTTGTCTATCTGTCTGTCTTTCTATCTATCTGTCTGTCTGTCTGTATGTCATATCTGTCTGTCTATTTATCTATCTGTCTGTCTATCTATATATTTAGTCTATCTATCTATCTATCTATATTATCTATCATATCTGTTTCTATCTGTCTATTATATCTATCTGTCTGTCTATCTATATATTATATATGTATATATATGTATGTATATATATATTGGTCTATATATTTGTCTGTCTATATATATTAGTCTGTCTATCTATTCTGCTCTATTTCCTTTCTATCTGTCTGTCTATATATATATTATGTCTCATCTGTCTGTCTATATTATTGGTCTATATGTCTGTATATCTATATATTATGTAGTACTGTCTATCTGTATTTCTTTCTATATATGTGTCTGTCTATATATATAGAGTCTGTCTATCTTTCTGTATCTGCTGTCTTCCTTCTATGTTCTCTGATTTTCCTTATATCTGTCTGTCTATCTATACTAGTCTGTCTGTCTGTCGGTCTATATTAGTCTGTGTGTCTGTCTATATTTATTGGTCTATATATCTGTCTGTCTATATATGAAGAGTTCAGATGCAAAAGCCTTCTTAAGTGCCATTTGAATTTTCTTCTAAAATGACCATTTTTATTAAGCTTGTATATTAAAGTTCAGTAATTTCACTTAAATGACAATTAATAGGTAATCTTCATTGCCATTTAAGTGAAATTACTGAACTTAAATATACAAGCTTGATAAAAATGGTCATTTTAGAAGAAAATTTTCAAATGGCATTTAGAGGACTCTTCATATATTGGTAAATCTATCTGTCTGTCAATACATTTGATGAATGTTCCATGTTCCTCCATTTCTTCTTGAATGTGTTGTTTCAGGTGTGTTTCCTGTTAGGCGATTAATGTGATGGGTCAGCGTATGGATTTCTACTCCATGCTGCACGGTTTCGCTCTTGGCGTTGGTGATGTTCAGACGCCGGAGGAAAGCTATCGCGGAAGATATGGCCCAAATACTGCTGCTTTCTGGCCTGCATGATCACCTTCCAGTATTTAATTTGCATTGGAATCCCAGGGGCTGCTTGTGCAGGTGTGTGTTCCTGTGGGCCTTTTCAAACATGTGTATTTAACAGGTTCTTAAGACAGTTTATAGGACATTAACTCTGAGTAAGTAGAGTTAATGTTTACAAAAAAATAAATAATTATAATATATCATGTCAAATAAAATATCAACGAGCACAGTGGTTCAACATTGTGCGGACTTCTGTGATGTGATATCACATCCGTTATCCTCTTTTCTCTGTGTGTTTTTATGTCATTTATTTCCTTGTGTAATCCTTTTCCAGGGATGAAGAATGTTTTAATTCTTAAACTTCTCTTTGTTTCTAGATTATCCCTGGAGGCATCCTGAGAGTAAGATAGAGTCTAACGTCATTAAATGGCTTTACCTCCCTGATTTCCACACTCAACCCAACTCCTTATTCCTCGTCTGTGAGTTCTGCCTCAGAAACGCACATCATTAATGTTTATGTGTTGCCATTTAACATTTGAGGTTCGGCTGTTGTGTTTTGCTTCTTAGCAGAACACGTAAACACGAAACTGTGTTCAAAATAAATCAACCTTCAATCCAAATGGTAATATGGTTTTGATAATACCACAAAAACAGAGCACTACGAATCACAGTGTTTGCAGTCTCTGACCGACAAAACCAAATAAATGAATGTCTTAAAGTATTAAATAAATAATCAGTGGTCTATCAGACATGCAAAAGCACCCTCCTTTAGCCTCTAGGCCCTCCATATCCGCTGTTAAATGTGTTTCTCTCTTTCTGTGTCTGATGTAGATGACTTCATGCTGTTGCTGTGTGCGTCGCTGCGGAGACAGGTGTTTGACGAAGAGAACAAAGCGGCCGTTCGTCTGATGGCGGAGATAACGTGAGATCTGCAGAGATCTCGGACGCCGCATCGATTCAGTGTTCACGAATCCAGTACCAGACTTCATTCACTGCAGGTACAGTTCACACATGCAATACACACACGACACACTGCAATACACACTACACACATCCTTACTGCGTTTCACTGCTAATACTGTGTCATCAGAGAAGCTGTTGCAAAGTAGATACACAGACAGACAGACAGACAGACAGACAGACAGACAGACAGATCAGATCAACAGACAGATCAACAGACAGACAGACAGACAGACAGACAGACAGACAGATCGATCAGACAAACAGATAGACAAGAACAGATAGATAGACAGCTAGACAGACAGACAGACTAGAACCAAGAACAGCTGGATAAACAGACAGACAGCTAGATCGACAGACAAGACAGACAATAGACCGACAGACAGATAGACAGACAGACAGCTAGATGAGACAGACAGCTAGATAGACAGACAGAACAACTACAGGACATACAGACAGACAGAACAGACAGAACAGACAGACAGACAGACAAGACAGATAGACAGACAGACAGATAGACAGACAGATCAGATCAGACAGACAAACAAGACAAACAGACAGCTGGATGAGAACAGCAACAGACGGCTCAATAAGCACAGAGCCAGACCAGACAGCCATACAGACAGCTAGACCAGACAGACAGACAGACAGGGAACAGACCAGACAGATAGATATGACCAGACAGATAGACAGACAGATAGACCAGACAGCTAGACAGACAGACAGACAGACAAACAGACAGCTAGATAGACAGACAGACAGCTAGATAGACAGACAGACAGACAGACAGACCAGACAGACAGATAGACAGACAGCTAGATAGACAGACAGACAGACAGACAGACAGACAGACGAGAGAGATAGATAGATAGACAGACAGACAGATAGACAGACGACAGACGAGACCGACAGAGACAGACAGATAGACAGACAGACAGACAGACAGACAACAAGACAGAGACAGACAGACAGATTGACAGACGAGACAGATAGACAGACAGACAGATAGACACAGATACAGACAGACAGACAGACAGACAGACAGATAGACAGACAGACAGACAGCTAGATAGACAGACAGATAGACATAGACAGACAGATAGACAGACAGACAGACAGACAGATAGACAGACAGATAGACAGATAGACAGACAGACAGACAGCATATAGAGATAGATACAGACAAGATAGACAGACAAACAGACAGACAGACAGACAGACAGACAGACAGACAGACAGACAGACAGACAGATAGATAGACAACAGACCTAGACAGACAGACAGACAGACAGACAGATAGATAGACAGACAGACAGACAGACAGACAGACAGACAGCATAGACAGACAGACAGACAGACAAACAGACAGCTAGACAGACAGACAGACAGATAGATAGACAGACAGACAGCACATAGACAGACAGACAGATAGACAGACAGCTAGATAGACAGACAGACAGACAGACAGACAGACAGACAAGAATAGACAGATAGACAGACAGACAGATACAGACATAGACATAGATATATAGACAGATATCGACAGATAGATAGACAGACAGACAGACAGACAGACATATACAGATAGACAGACAGACAGATAGTGATAGACCAACAGATAGATAGACATGACAGACATATATACAGATAGATAGACAGACAGACAGACAAACAGACAGCATAGATAGACAGACATACAGATAAATATACAGACCGTACATAGATAGACCGACAGATATACAGATACGTACATACATACAGCTAGATAGACAGACAGATAGATAGATAGTATAGACACATAGATAGATAAACAGACAGACAAGCAGACAGACAGAGCAGACAGACAGACAGACAGACAACATAACAGACAGACAGACAGACAGACAGACAGAGAACAGAACATATATAGATACAGACAGTACAGACAGACACAGACATAGACATACAGACAGAGCAGACAGACGGACAGCTAGATAGACAGACAGACAGACAAGCAGACAGACAAGCAGACATACAGACAGACACGACAGACAGACAGACAGATCAGACAAACAGACAGACAGACAGACAGACAGACAGATATACAGACAGACAGATCAGATAGACAGATAACGATAGACAGACAGACAGACAGCACAGATAGACAGACACATAGACACAGACAGACAGCACAGACAGACAGACAGACAGACAGACATACACAGACAGATCAGAAATAGACAGACAATACAGACAGACAGATAGACAGACAGATAGACAGATAGTATAGACATAGATAGATACACAGACATAACATAGCAGACAGACATATATAGTACATACGACAGACAGACAGACAGACATACATACAGACATACAGACAGACATGATAGATAGACATAATAGACAGACAGACAGACAGACAGACAGACAGACAGACAGACAGACAGACAGACAGACAGACAGACAGACATGACAGACAGATAGACAGACACACAGACAGATAGATAGCATAGATATACAGATAGACAGATAGATAGATAGATAGACAGATAGACAGACAGATAGATACATAACAGACAGACAGACACACAGACAGACAATACAGATATGACAGATATGATGACAGAGACATAGACAGACAGACAGACAGCATACAGACACAGACAGACAGACACATACAACAGACAAACATACAGACATATATACATACATAGATAGATAGATAGATAGATAGACAGAAGATAGAGTATAGACAGATACAGATAGACAACAAATAAGATAGACAGACAATAGACAGACAATATACAGAGATAGACAGACAATACATACATACAGACAGACAGACAGACAGACACACAGACAGATAGATCATATAAATATAATACATACAGATAATATCTATATAGATAGACAGAGAGACAGACAGACAGACAGACAGCAGATAGCAGTTTACTGAGGTCTTTGCCTGTCACTCACTCTACATGATCCTCTTTCTCTCACTTTCCAAGAATTTCCATGGATCATATTGCAGGAAAAATCCATAAGGCAGCATCACACGCTCTCTCTCTGTCTGCGCTCTAACACAATAAGTAGCTTTTAAGTATGGACTGATCTTTTTTCTACTAGGTGATTGATTTAAGTGGAGGAAGCATCTTCTTGTTGTGGTCCATCAATGCAGGTCCATATCACAACATCTCAGCTTTTCATCAGAGCTCTTAGTAGAGGCCTGTGGCTGAACACAACGTCCAGTGTGTGTACACACTCTGTGAAGACAGGAGATGTGCTTTAACCTCTGGAGTGGCATAACAAGACATGTGCAAGCTTTTAGTGTACGCCACTTCCATATACATGTGAAGGAACTGCTCTGGGAATCGATCTGCTCATTAGAATTAGACGCCGGCCAGGATGTCTGATATTATATAGGAAATGAAGCATAAACCGGTTGTGACATCATCTCATTTAAATAAATGATGGCTGCAATAATGTTTGCATACAGTGCACTTAAAATTTAAGTGTTTTTTTTTTTTTTTGCTATTGAAATACTTTCTTCTGTGCTAGTTTATTAAATTATCACTATTTTTTGTGCTTTCAACCATAAATATGGTTATTTTCAATCATAATTGGTTTTATTTTCAACCATAAACATGGTTATTTACATATATATTGAGAGTCATTATATTTAATTAATTAAATTGTTTAATCACATTTTTATTTCTTTATATTAATCTTTTATATATTTTCTGTCTATTTAATAGTTTAACATTTTATTTTAATCACATTTATTTGTATATATTTGTTATTAACTTTTATTATTATTTATTTATTTTTTTAATTATTATTCTATTTGATCTTTCGTAATTATCATACTGTCTACTTTGCTAGTTTATTAAATTATGACTATTTGTTTGACTTTAAATTAAATTTTTATTTAGTTCTATTTTATTTTCAACCATAATTGGTTTTATTTTACAAACATAAATATGGTTATTTTCAACCCTAAATATGGATATTTTCAACCATAATGTAGAGTCATTATATTTAATTAATTAAATTAAATCCCACTTTTAGTTATTTATATTAATCAAAATCTTTATATTTCTTCTGTCTATTTAATAGTGTAATATTTTCTTTTAATTAAATTTATTTTTTATTAACTTTATTATTATTTAAAGAATTTAAAAAAAATGTTTTTTGTTTTTTTGAACATGAACATCAGTAAAAAATTAAGTGTTAACAGTGACATTTTGGTTCTTTTTTTCCTATTTGATCTTTTTGTAATAATCATGAAACAATGTTTTTAGTAATAGTTAATTTTTGTTGTTCATTTTCCTCCTCTGCTAGTTTAAAATGGAGAGACATTTATACATGTTTATAAATGGCTCTGGTGCCCTTTCAAATCATTATTATACACACTTTCATAATGCATATACGTAATATCCAGAATGCATGCAGATTAGCAGTGTACTATCCTGTCCGAGCACCTTTGGCATGTTATTAGACGCACTTAATCTCAGATGATAACCAGACAAACCTCATTTAACCATTACTCTGCTGTGATTCTGCCAGGTTCGTACCTGGACATGCTGAAGGTGATCATGTTCAGCTACCTGTTCTGGTTCGTCCTGACCATCATCTTCATCACGGGCACGAACTCGGATCAGCATCTTCTGCATGGGTTACCTGGTGGCGTGCTTCTACTTCCTGCTGTTCGGGGCGATCTCTTACTCAAGCCAATCAAGAAGATCCTCCGTTACTGGGACTTCCTCATCGCTGTACAACGTGTTCGTCATCACAATGAAAAACGTCTTTGCTGTGAGTGCAATCTGATATCATCTGTTTTCATCCACTAGTGCAGTAAATACTAGGATTGCGTAGACTCATCATATTTTCAGTTATGATGATATTGTATCTATTTAACTACTTTTGAATGTGCAGGTTTATTTAGACATGTAAAACATCCCCATTTCACAACATGACGTCATTGCGTGAGTACTAGTGAATCAGTTGAACTGTCAGTTGAATAGCTTGAACTGTCCAAAAGAACCAGTTTACAACTTCCCATCTCGAACCGGTAACCCTGAAATGAAATTATTTTGAACAATCCAAAAATAATGCTACAAATGATCACAAACAAATGCTCAAAGTAATATTTTATATTTAATTAATTATGTATTTAATCATTTATTTATTTTATTGTATTTTTCAATGAAACAACTGGTGCATTTTATGTAATTTTGATAAAAAAGGAATTAAAATGCACTACATTTATGAAAGCAATAAACATATTTAGAGGCATATTTCAGCATTAAGCTACCAAAAACATGACATTAATCATATTTTCTGTCTATTTAATAAAATAATAATATTTTACTTTAATCAAATTTATTTTTATATATTTCTTTTATTAACTTTATTATTATTTAAAGTAATTTAAATTATTATTATTTTTTTTTGCTTTTTAACATCAGTGCAAAAATTAAGTGTAACAAGACATTTATTTCTTATAATTATTTTAATATTTTGATGGGCTATTAACTGCACAAACAGAGAAAATAAGTGAATCAAGAAATTGATAGAGTTGTAGTGAAATTGTTGTGAAATTGAAGCTTTTGCTAATTAAATGGATTTTTTGTGCATTTTTCTGATGTATTTTTTCACAGATTTTGGCGTGTGGTTATATCAACACTTTGATAAAGAACAACTGCTGGTTAATTCAGCTGCTCAGTCTTGCTTGCACCATAAAAGAATACAAAGATCTACAAGGTAAGGAACAACAGGAGCAACTATGTGGGACAACTGGTTTCTAACCTTTGCTACATTAATTAATCACACATAGTGATCTGCCTGACAAAGGCATTATTTTAAGGCATCATATCTGCGATTGTAGTTTGTGTGCCTTCAAAGATAGCAATGAACTAACGATTAAAAATACTTTGTGAGCATTTATAATCTTAGTCAATGTTAATTTAAACATTTACCAATACATTATTAAAATCCAAAGTTGCATATGTTAATATTATTAATATTAACCTGAGCTAACATGAACTAACAACTGTGTTTTATAAGTTGTATTACTGTTAATAAGGATTAATATTTTAACAAATGTGTTTCTCATTGTTAAAATTAGTCAATGCATTAACTAATGGGAACATAAGTTTTTTTGTAAAGTGTTGGTATATATCCTTCACTCCCGAAATGCATTGCACTAACGAGAGAATGTGGTTTCCACAAACTGTTGATTACGAATATTTTTCAATATAGAAAGTAATGATATTAAGTTGGAATGTTTTATCCAATATTTGTATCCAGCATACTTGTATGCTTGTTTGCTCAGCAACAAGCACATTTTAGAACTCTTCCTAATAAAAAACACATGATTTAAATCGTCAGTTCATTATTAGAGACTCCAAAGCTGTGCTCAATATCGCCCCCTATCCCTTCATTCATTATTCCCTACATTACTCCAATATTATAGTCCACTTGAAGGAGTGAGTGAAATCGGACACTGAGTGAGCCAGAATGGCTTCCTTTTGCATATTTTGTGCTTGCTTTTTAGCGGCTATTTGAAACTTAGCAAACTGGCAGCTCCTGTAGTAATGAAAAGATTTATCTTGAACTCTGTCTTGGAGACTAGCATGTATAAACCTTCACTTATACCTGTATGATATTACGCCTGTAGCGCCACATTGGACCAGCAGTTTGTAAAATGGGCCGATGGATGATTAAGCTGCGCCATCTTCTGGTCAGACATGAGAATTAATTCGAATCGTGACTCTCACAGTGCATTATGGGTATTCTCTAGCTGTTGAGCCTTATTAGGGTGCGATTTCAGACATGGATGGGTCGGATAAGGGAAACTTCCAAAATGTGCGCAGTTGGTGTGCCTCCGGGATCAAGGTTTAGAAACATGCTCTAATGGCTTTATATGTTTTTTGTGCGTCTTCAGGCCCGTCTTCAGCCTCGACTACAAATCAGTGTGTGCTCCCGAAGGATGAGGCTGGGATCATCTGGGACAGCATCTGCTTTACGTTCCTCCTGCTGCAGAGACGTGTCTTCATGAGCTACTACTTCCTCCATGTGGTCGCAGACATCCGCGCCGGACAGATCCTCGCATCTCGGTATGACATTTGATGCAGATTTGTTAGCATTGACATTTTTGCCTGATGTTTATTCTTGTATCTGCAGTTATTACATTAATGTAACCCTTGTAGTATAAGTATAATAAGCAGATATTCAAAATTTCGATACCTCTTATCGATTCCTGTGTGGATTTTCAAACGATTAACCTAACACTACGATACCCTACGAATATTTAAACGATACCCAACTCTACGATACCTTACGACTATTTAAACGATATCCAACTCTACAATACCCTAAAATATTCAAACGATAACCAACTGTACGAGACCCTATGATTATTCAAACGATACAAAACTCTGCTGATACCTTACGAATATTCAAACGATACCCAACTGATACGATACCCTACAAATATTAAAACGATACCAAACTCTACGATACCCTATGATTATTCAAACGATAGAAAACTCTATCATACCTTACGAATATTCAAATGATACCCAACGCTACGATACCTACAAATATTAAAACGATACAAAACTCTACGATACCCTACGAATATTTAAACGATACCAAACTCTGATCGATACCCTACAAATATTTAAATGATTCCCAACTCTACGATACCCTACGAATATTCAAATGAGACCCAACGCTACGATACCTGACAAATATTAAAACGATACCAAACTCTACGATACCCTGACGAACATTTAAACGATACCAAACTCCATCGATACCCTACAAATATCTAAATGATTCCCAACTCTGACGATACCTACGAATATTCAAACAATACCCAACGCTTACGATACCTGACAAATATTAAAACAATACCAAACTCTACGATACCCTACGAATATTTAAAATCGATACCAAACTCTGACGATACCCTACGAATATTTAAACGATACCAAACTCTACAATACCCTACGAATATTTAAATTATTCCCAATCTTATCGATACCTTACGAATATTCAAACGATGCCAAACTCTACGAGACCCTACGAAATATTCAAACGATGCCAAACTCTGACGATACCCTACGAATATTCAAAGGATACCTGAACGCTACCAATACCTACGAATATTCAAACGATACCAAACTCTATCGATACCTGACGAATATTCAAACAATACCCAACGATACTATACCCTACGAATATTTAAATGATTCCCAACTCTACGATACCCTACGATATTCAAACGATAACCAACTCTACGGATATTCAACGATACCCAATGCTACGATACCGTACGAATATTCAAATGATACTAAACTCTACAATATCTTACGAATATTCAAACGAAACCAAACTCTACGATACCTACGATATTTAAACGATACCAAACTCTACGATACCCTGACGAATATTTAAACAATGCCAAACTCTACGATACCCTACGAATATTTAAATGATTTCCAACTCTACGATACCTGACGAATATTCAAACGATGCCAAACTCTACGATACCTACGAATATTCAAACGATAACCAACTCTACAATACCCTACGAATATTCAAATGATATGAAACTCTACGAATACCTGACGAATATTCAAACAATACCTAACGATACTATTCCCTATGAATATTTAAATGATTCCCAACTCTACAATACCTGTACGAATATTCAAACGATAAAGAAACTCTACATTACATTCAAATCGATACCCAATGCTATCGATACATACGAATATTTAAATGATATCTAACTCTATCGATACCTTACGAATATTAAACGATACCAAACTTGACGATACCTGACAAATATTCAAACGAAACCAAACTTGATCACGATACCCTACGAATATTTAAACGATACCACTATACCTGACAAATATTCAAATGATACCCAACGCTACGTTACCTACGAATATTCAAACAATACCCAACGCGCTATGATACTGATCGAAATATTCAAACGATACCCAACTCTATCGATACCCTATGAATATTCAAAGGATACCAAACTCTACGATATCTAACAAATATTCAAACGTTACCAAACTCTACGATACCTACGAATATTTAACGAATACCAAACTCCACGATACCCTACAAATATTTAAATGATTCCCAACTCTATCGATACTGTACAAATATTCAAACGATTACAGATCTAACCGCTATCGATACCTATGAATATTCAAATGATAGCCAACTCTACGAAATATTCTAAACGATACCAACGCTAGTAATAAGTGTGAATGTAAGTAAATATAGTTGAGTGTTGTCGTGTGTGTGTCTGTCAGAGGAGCCAGAGTTGTTCCAGGCCAGCATCGTGAAGGCCGTGAGAGCTCGTCTGGAGGAGGAGAAGAGATCCATGGAGCAACTTAAGAGACAGTGAGAAACATCCTTTCATTAATGTTCCATTATCTTTGGGTTTTTAATGTTCCACATGACTTTTGCCTTTTAATGTCCACAGTAGAGCTCAGCCGCTTTGTTTTCTCCATGAGCAATTTAAAATATTCTTCACTGAGAAGCTCTTAGACCAAACCAACCAATGTTGTGTCAATTTAGGATGTGTTCACACTTGGCATGTTTGGTTTGATTAAAACAAACCCTGGTGCGATTGCTCTGTTTGTGCAGTTCATTTGATCAAAGAATTAAAGTTAATAATGAGAATTGCTTTTTGAGCAGCAAATCATCATATTAGAGTTATTTCTGAAGGATCATGTGACACTAAAGACTGGAGTAATGATGCTAAGACATTCAGCTTTGATCACAGGAATGAATTACATCTTACAATACATTCACATAGAAAACAGTTATTTGAAATAGTAAAAATATTTCACAATATTACTGATTTTATCTATATTTTTGATCAAATAAATGCAGCCTTGGTGAGCATAAGACGTCTTTCAAAAACATTTTAGCGATCCCAAAAAGTTTTGAACAGTACTCACAACAATGTACATTTTGATTGTATTATTATGTGTCCATAAGAGTGTCGCCTCTATGAATGCATTAATTTAAGAGATGGATCGTATTAAGACGCGCCAGCAGAAGTTCGGAGGGAAGGAGAAGATGCTCAGGCCTTGCTCAGAGTGTCCGGAGAGAGCCGAAACTCATCCCACCCGACGAAAACAGACGAAGAGGATGATGATGATGGTATGATGTAGATCATAACAGCATAAGAGTCTAATTAGGATACAATCTGATAAAACTGTATTTCTTAGAAACTTAGTAAACAAGTTAGCATTCTTATACAAGTGTTTTAACTGCATATTATTCACATGTTCCATAGATCAACAAGGAAAAGGTTTAATTTCCAATTTCACCGTCACTTCTGACGTGCTTTCATTAATGCTCTAACATTCATTTGCAGAGAAGAAAGAAAAACAAGGTGCAAAAAAAGCAGTGGTGGAGGCCTTGGTTGATCATGCGTCCAGTGAGGTTCCTGATACCTTCCTCTGATCCTCCTTGTGTCCTTGACCAGAAGTCAGGAGGATTCCCATACTGCACTGGGGCTCTGGCAGACCTGGAACACAACAAACACACCCTCCAGACCTTTGACTTTTCCACATCTATTTAAGGCTCTGAAACTGGTTTTGATTGTTACAGATATTTATCAACACGTTTTTTAAAGCGGTCGTATTAAAATTCAAATATGATATACAGTCAAACCAAACTTTAGACACAATTTAGCAACATTTCTCACATTTATTAGCTATAGTTTAGAAAATGGTAATAAAATATGACTCAGAGTTATCAAATCACAGGTTTTGTCCATCCTTTTGATAGACTGTCTCACAAATGAATTATGTTGAATATCTGTCAGCTGTTAAATTTAACTACACTATTAGATAATACCAATTTAGGTCTGCAAATTACCAAGCAATGCTTAATATTGTTCAATCTGTGTGTTGCATTAGCAATTAAAGAAAAAAGGTTGCATTAGCAATTAAAGAAGAAAGACTTAAGCAAAACCTGGTCAGGTCAAATTTTTGGGGTATAATATGTCACAGTTTATTTTATTTTGCCATCCTTACGTACATAAATTAACGATAGTGTCCTGCACACACAAGTAAAACAAATATCACAAATCATATTTGTTGGTTTGACTGTATGTTGTGCATGATATGACCACTTTAATTACTTCATGAAATGCTTACAAAATAGTGTTTAAGGATATATCAAGATTAAGTTAATTAATGACATCCATTTGATGCCTTAAATAGATCTACACAGCATCTGAAGGAAAAGTTGAACGTCTGGATGGTTCTGGCTTGTGATGTGACTGTGAGCTGGTTAATGGAGCCGTACAGTAGAGAATCACTCTGCTTTGTTCAAATCCATCAGAAACTCTGTTGTGGAAAAGAGAGAAATTTTTCCTCATCATCTCACACTTAGATCAATGTGAGCCGTCTTATGATGTTATAGGAATAATTCATCCATAAATGAAAATCAGTCATCATCTTTTCACCCTTGTTTTTTTTTCCTCCATGGACTGTTTTAAGGAGCTATGTCGAATGCTTTTTTTCTGTACAATGAAGCATATATATATTTATATAGACAACTAACAAAACCTAACAACTAGCTTAGGACATGCTCAGCAACATGCTAATTAATGATAGTAATGTGTTAAACACCAACCTTCCAGTTTCTCATGAATCCAACACTGAAGTGACTTAAACTGCAATTCATCAACTAGCCAGTAGAGATAGGATCCAAAACAATCATATATATTCCCATGTTAATATTCACAGCTTTCATTTGTCTCCGGTCTGTTAGCTACGTCACAGTCAGCTAATCCGCTTCTCTGACCATTTTCGGTTATCCGCCCACTTCGGGCTTCAAAATGCTCTTACAAAACTACACGTGACGCCACAGACACTATCCAATCCAACGTCTTATATACAGTATATGGTACAAACGTGCTAATTCATGGTAGAAAAATGCTAAAAAAAACGTTAACAACATGCTAATTCATGTTAGCAACATGTTAAAAAATATGCTAGCAACATGCTAATTAATGCTAGTAATGTGTTAAATCCAAGCGCCAACCTTTCAGTCTCTCTTGAATCCAACACTGAAGTGACTTAAACTGCAATTCATCGACTAGCCACTAGAGATAGGTAAAAAAAAAATCCCATATATCCCGATGTTAATATTCACAGCTTTCGTTTGTCTGCGGTCTGTTGGCTACGTCACCTCAGCTAATCCGCATCTTTCACTATTTTCGGTTATCCGCCCACTTTGGGCTTCAAAAATGCTCTTACTGTACAAAACTAACCTGACGCCACGGACACTATAGGTCCAACGTTTTATACAGTGTATGGTTAAAACGTGCTAATTCATGGTAGAAAAAAATGCTAAAAATGTTAACAACATGCTAATTCATGTTAGCAACATGTTAAAAAACATGCTAGCAACATGCTAATTAATGCTAGTAATGTGTTAAATCCAAGTGCCATCCTTTCAGTCTCTCTTGAATCCAACACTGGAGTGAATTAAACTGCAATTCATCGACTAGCCGTTAGAGATAGGATCCAAAACAATCCCATATTTCCCCATGTTAATTCACAGCTTTACAGGTGGCCACTTGAGTGTCAGGTAGATTGTCGCTGCTGTCACTACTAGTCGTTTGTCTGTGGTCCGTTAGCCGTTACATCACCTCAGCTAATCCACCTATTTGACCATTTTGGTTATCTGCCCACTTTAGGCTTCAAAAATGCTCTTACGAAACTATTGTTTTATATGAAATGTTTTATACAGTCTATGCATGGTTAAAACATGCCAATTCATGGTAGCAAAAATGCTAAAAATGTTAACAACATGCTAATTTGTGTTAGCAACATGTTAAAAAACATGCTAGCAACATGCTAATTCATGCTAACAATTTGCTAAATTTGCAGTCTGTTAAAACAAATGCTTAACATGTTAATTCATGTTAGCAATGTATTGAAATCTCTAGAAAAATGTAAAGACATATGCTTAGTCATGCTAACAA
This sequence comes from Hybognathus amarus, assembly GCA_030378365.1. Classification (NCBI taxonomy): domain Eukaryota; kingdom Metazoa; phylum Chordata; class Actinopteri; order Cypriniformes; family Leuciscidae; genus Hybognathus; species Hybognathus amarus. The sequence goes on along the minus strand of JAQIUQ010003906.1, from coordinate 57,720 downwards.
CATAAAACATGCTAAAACTTTCAGATGAGGCTTTGTGCAGAGCCAATATAAAAGTTAGTCCCAACAAACCTAATTTTCAACTTTTAAATTGTAACTATTTCACAATTTTACTGTTTTTTTAACTGTATTTATGATCAAATAATTTATTCTTGGTGTACACAATTCATAAGTATATATATACAAAAAAATCTTACCTGAATATGTCAGAATATACCAGTAGAAAACAAAGTGGAATGTAGTTATGTTCGTGGACATCTTGATTACTTTGCCTCAAATAAAGCAAACATTTATTTACTCAGCTAAAAATCTTTGGCAAATCATCTGTCATTCATTGTATGTTAAAGAGCTTGTTTATCACCTTTTGATTTCCATGGAGAAAAAAAATCTGGTGAGCTTTTGAACGACAAAAGTGTTCATAAGTTTTCATTTTCGGATGAACTGAACTTTGGTTTATGGTCCCTCTCTTTATATCCAAAAACCCATCAAAAAGCAAAATAAATACCTTCAAACTCATAGCGTGTGAGTTGGTATTTACTTTGTCTTCGTTGATGTGCTGATCTCTGTTATCAGCGTGAGACGTGAAGCACATGCCATTTCACTATAAACCTGCGACTACAACATTAATGTTAATATTTGTTTTATAGTGATTAGAATGTTGAGTGTTATTAAGGAAAACACATTAAGGTACAATGTTACAGTCATGGTATCAGACGGTCATACCATGGTACATGATTGAATATGGTTGCCATATTCACATACTATGGTATTTACATGCATTTCAATTTACTGCAAACACTACCATAGTATTACTATCATGTATCCTGTCCAAAAAAGCCATGGTATTACCGTTGTACCATGTTTTTTCTAAACGAGAGACCTTCTAATCGCTATAGAAAATGTATCTTGTTTTAGGGCCAGTATTTTAGATAAAGTTTTCCCAGCATCCTCCCCTGCCCTCCCTTTCCATTGTGGCTCTTCTGTTCAAGGACACAAGGCAGTTTCCTTATTCCAATTACTGTTTTTCTATGCATCTGTGAAACTGCAGACACACACAGCTGTGTTTCCGAGGTGTTAGATGACTGACTAACCCAACTAGAAATTTTTCTCTCTCCATTTTATGGATTAATTGTATTGGTAATTGCTGTTTTATTAAAATCTACAATGGGATATGCAATATTTCATCTTCTACAGTTTTATGGTTTTTGTTTTGCCGCTGCTTTACCAAATGTTCTTGTTCTGTTATGCATGATAAATGAGGTTTAGTACGGTTTCCAGATGTAGAGATTCAGGTAAGTTTAATCAGTAGTATTTTCTGAGGCGTTCTGATGAGCAAAACCATGATTTTGTATATAGGTATATATGAAGTACTTTATTACTGTATACTCATAAAAGTGTTACCATATGTCTGTGTGTGATTTTATGATTTGCTAATTTTATGATTGCTTTGGCTAAACGCTCTCCTCCGTTTATCTCTCAGTGGTTAGAAGTGGTGATTATTACCTATTTGAAACTGACAGTGAAGAGGAAGAGGAAGAAGATGAGAAAAAAGATGAAGAACCACCCAAGAGATCAGCCTTTCAGGTGAGTGAACCGAATTTACACCTCATTTTGTGTAAATTAACAAACTTTAATTTCAACCCGGTAAAGCCTGACGTTTGAAGTAATAGTCCGAAAAATCTATATTTTTTTTTTGCTACGGGTTTTTGAACCTTTAGACAAAATATAAAACAAATCATGTGTTTTCTGAGTATCATATATTTTTATGGCTCATATATGAGAATATAGAGCTTATATAGAGCGTATATAGCTTGTACTATACTTGGAAAAAGGCTGATTTTACAACTCCCCCAGAGTTAAACTGTTGAGTTTTACCATTTTAGAATCCATTCAGCCGATCTCCGGTGAATCATACCAGCAAATGAATCACACCAGCGTCGGTACCACTATTAGCATAGCTTAGCATACATCATTGAAGTGGACAAGACCATTAGCATTTCTCAAAAAAAAAAAAATGACCAAAGTGTTTCGATATTTTTCCTATTTAAAACTTGACTCTTCTGTAGTTACATCGTGCACTAAGACCGACGGAAAACGTAAAGTTGCGATTTTCTAGGCTGAAATGGCTAGACTACACAAACTTAGTCCTGGCAGAGAATGTCTAATTGAAGAGAATTGGCACTGGCTGGTTACTTCCGGGTTCTGGACTGGCTGCAGTAACGCGTCTCTGTCCATGCGGGGCGCTCGCGGTCGAGTGCAGAAAGAATGGGAGTCAATGGGGTTTCACCCTCCACTTTTCTCAGGATGTAATTTTGTCAAGTAATTTGAAAGTTGCATTCAAAAGGGAGGGCTAAGATAATACACTCAGCTGAAAATTGCATTTTTAAGTTCACTTATCTGTTCTAAAAATCCGTTCAAAAATGTGATGACGTCACACAATAGCAGAATGCTAGCGTGTTCCGGCCAACAACGGCCTAACCTGTTAGAAATCAAAAGGACATAAGTACCGTTCATTCGACTTTTGGCCTATAATCTATATTGAACTTGCGGAATCAACAATAAAATCGATGTTAATTTAATGACAAGCAGGTGAAAGAGACACATTTAGCCGTTTAGCCCCATAGACTCCCATTCATTCTGCTCTCGCCCGTGATCACCCCCAGTGGAATTCTAATGGAACTGCAACCAAGATGATACACAATGGGGCTAATAGGAAGTGCCAAGGCTCTCCGTTAGACGGGCTCTGGTCCCGGTCATGTTGGAAGCTGGCAGTGTTGGAGTAGTTAACTATAAGTAGCGTAGCTACTAACTTAACTACATTTTTCAGTAGCTTAGCAGTAGCTCAGTTGCTTTTTAAACAGTGTAGCTTTTCCAGTAGCTAACTACTTTTTGCAGCAAGTAGTGGTGTAGCGTGATGCAAGGATATTCTTGTTAGATTACAAACTCATTTTTTGCCATTACCGCCACCTGTTGTTTAATCACGCACCTTAATGACGTACAGAAGTAGGTTGACACACCCATATTATGATTACATAGCAAGACGTGACGGCAGATTTGGAGGATTGAGAAACAACTAACGTTAATTACCCATGAGCTTATTTGTCCAAATTCAATCAGTATTTTTGAGAAAATGTTCTACATGTAATTTACGTTGGATGTATATTTCGTTCTTGCAATGTTGTAGGCTATTTGTTGCACTTTTGACAAACAGTTAGAGATATTTTAGTGTTGTGTGTAATAAAACAATACTCTTTGAAATCGTAATTGCATTGCCTTGTTTTAAACACTAAATATTTTACTTAAAACATTCCTCAGACACTTATTCAGTTATTTATAATATACGTTGTTCAAAAAGCAAAAGTAGTTTCAATGTAGCTAGCTACTTTTTGATTGTAACTTGTAGTGTAGCTAACTGCTTTTCTTAAACGGGTAGCTTGACTGTAGTTAAACTACTTTAACTTACGAGTAGCTTGTAGCTTGTCAAACTACAGTTTTAGAAGTAGCTTCCCCAACACTGGAAACTGGGCACTATTTTGGCACTGTGTCATATCATTAAAATACGTCAAAATTACGTCAAATTTCCGGAGCATCTGTTGCTGTCAGCTCCTCCATTTTCTCAGTTCCAAACCTGTGTATTAATTGTTGATCTGTTGTTTTAGTGTTGTAACTGTTTGAAGGGTTTCAGGACACTGATGCTGTGACTTTCTCCTGGTTCTTTCTCCTCTCAGCGAGCGATCAGAAAGTTTGCTTCGGCCCTCGTGGCTTTACCCAGATCAGTCATTAAACTGCCCAAAACTGTTCTGAAGTATTTAATCCGAGCGGCCAAGGTACCACCCGGGGAACGGCTCATCTGTGTTTATCTGTGTTTGCTGATGGTGTTTTATTGTAAGATTTCCATTCCATGTTGTTCCAGCTATTATATATATTTGTAGATATAGCGAGATTGTGAATATCCTTCAAGGATGCATGGAATGGAAATGATTTAGAGGTGTTGTTCAATGTGAATGTTGTGTGTGTTTTTGGGTTTATTTTTAATAATTTCATTGGTAACACTTTACAATGAGGTCCCATTAGTTGATGAGCAATGCATTTGGTACGGTATTTATGAATCGTTGTTAACAGTAGTAAAAATACAACAGTTCAGATGTCATATTAAAGGGATAGTTCACTTTAAAATTAATTTTTTATATGTTTTAGCTAACCTCAAAGGCATTCAAGATTTGATGTCTTTGTTTCCAGCAGTAGTTTTGATTTTGAATTTTTAGGCTCAAACCGTCTTGTCTGTCAGTCATATAATGGAGGTTTATGGTCACCACCTCAAAGAGCATGCACAGAGAAGTCCAGATTAAACATGATTTAATGACTCGTAAATGTAAGTACACATTGATGGCTAAGATACAAAATTGAGTGGTTTTGTGAGAAAACGAACAGTATTTATATCGTTTCTACCTCTTGTAGCCACAGCCACAAAGCACCCGCGCCCTCAGATCACTTGGACGTGGCTGTGGTTAAAAGAGGTAAAAACTATATAAATACTGTTCGTTTTCTCACACAAACCACTCGTTTCGTGTCTTAGGCCATTTACGAGTCATTAAATCATGTTTAATTTGGACTTCTCTGTGCATGCTCTTTGAGGTGGTGACCATAGACTTCCATTATATGACTGACAGACAAGAACGGTTTGACCTAAAAATATCAAAATTGAAATTACTGCGAAAACAAAGATACCTACATCTTGGATGCCCTTGAGGTAAGATAAAACATACCAAAAATTAATTTCAAAGTGATCCCTTTAACAGATACAACTTTGATTTTAATAACGTATTAGTAAATGCTGAAATTAACATGCTTAATGTAATAAATGCTTACTAATGTAGTTAACAAATGGAACCTTATTTTAAAATGTTATCATTTAATGTTGTTGCTTGTAAATGCTGGGATTTGCTCCATTGCATTTAAGAAATGGCGTTCACACTGAACGTGAATCATTCTGATATTAATGGAGCAAAAAACAGTTTCTGTCTTTGAATTTTCCATTTTCTTGTGCAACCTGGACAACAACTTCATTTAATCTGCAATTAAATACATGCTCATCAATATCCATGTATATGCAATTGAAAAATGGAAGTGGTTTTTCAAAGATCTGGAATATTCAGATGGGAAAACGTGCCGTGTGTGGATGTGCTTGTCAAATTCAGCCTTTTCAGGGGATAAAATACACATGATCAAAATAAAACATGCATTGCATTGAAACTTGAATCATGGGTTAAGCTTCAACTGGTTTCCTGAAATGGCTGAACATGTTTGTGTGTTTATGTCCTTGTGCGACACTTTATTCAAAGACTTCATAAATGGATGAATTTCTGTTGTAGTTTGTGTATCATACCTGGATCACTGACTCTAAAGCAGCCCTGAAGGAAAGAGTCAAAGAGAGGCGTTATTTCTGGAAGCGCAGACACAGGAAAGACAAGAAAGAAGGTACAGCACTCTTTAACATCTGAAAATTTGTGTCCATATTGTAAAGTTGGTCTCGATGGACATGCAACATCTTGTGTGTAGTTCATGTGGCGATAGAGGTCGGGGAAGAAGAACGTCAGAGTTCAGAGGAAGAGAAATCGGACGGACCAGGTGTGTTCATGTCACATGTTCGTTTAATGGTTCATATAAACTTCAGAAAAACCTAAATGTAACTTTCCACTTCCTGTAGACAACATCATCAAGAGGGTCTTCAACATCATCAAGTTCACATGGGTCTTGTTTCTGACCACCATCGAGAGCATCACCAAGTGGCTGAACTCCGTCTGCAGGGAATACATCGACATCTCCACCGTCCTGCGCATCGAGCGCTGCATGCTGACCAGAGAAGTCAAAAAGGTTCTCTACAGATGCTTATGTATACAGTTAGCTGTCATTAAACCGTTTTATACCATGGTCTGGGTGAATACTTCATTCTGATTGGCTAAAAAGTGATAGCGGACAACAAAGCTGCGTCCGAAATCGAATACTTCCCTACTATATAGTATGCGAAAAACAGTACGCGAGCAGAGTAGTATGTCCGAAATCATAGTTTGCGAAAAACAGTATGCGAGCATAGTATGTCCGAAATCATACCATGCGAAAAACAGTACGCGAGCAGAGTAGTATTTCCTAAATCATACAGTTTGCGAAAACAGTACGCGAGCAGAGTAGTATTTCTGAAATCATAGTTTGCGAAAAACAGTACGCTTAGCAGAGTAGTATGTCCAAAATCATAGTGTGCGAAAAAAACAGTATGCGAGCAGAGTAGTATTTCTGAAATCATAGTTTGCAAAAAACAGTATCGCGAGCAGAGTAGTATTTCCGAAATCATAGTTTGCGAAAACAGTACGCGAGCAGAGTAGTTTGTCCAAAATCATAGTTTGCGAAAACTGTACGCAAGCAGAGTAGTATGTCCGAAATTATAGTTCGCAAAAAACGGTACGCGAGCAGAGTAGTATGTCCGAAATCATAGTTTGCAAAAAACAGTACGCGAGCAGAGTAGTATGTCCAAAATTCATCAGTCTGAAAAACAGTATGCGGGCGAGAGTAGTATGTCCGAAATCATAGTATGCGAAAAACATTATGCGAGCAGAGTAGTATGTCCAAAATCATAGTTCGCGAAAACAGTACACGAGCAGAGTATTATGTCCAAAATCATAGTATGCGAAAAACAGTACGCAAGCAGAGTAGTATTCTGAAATTATAGTTTGCGAAAACTGTACGCGAGCAGAGTAGTATGCTCATGAAACCATAGTTTGCGAAAAACAGTACATGAGCAGGGTAGTATGTCCGAAATCATAGTTTGCGAAAAACAGTACACGAGCAGAGTATTATGTCCGAAATCATAGTATGCGAAAAACAGTACGCAAGCAGAGTAGTATTTCTGAAATTATAAGTTCAGAAAACTGCACGTGAGCAGAGTAGTATGTCCGAAATAATAGTTTGCGAAAAACAGTACGCGAGCAGAGTAGTATGTTGGAAATCATAGTTGCAAAAAACAATACGCGGGCAGAGTAGTATGTCCAAAATCATAGTTTGCGAAAAACACTACGTGAGCAGAGTAGTATTTCTGAAATCATAGTTTGCGAAAAACTGTACACGAGCAGAGTACTATGTCCGAAATCATAGTTTGCGAAAAACAGTACATGAGCAGAGTAGTATGTCCGAAATCATAGTTTGCGAAAAAACAGTACGCGAGCAGAGTAGTATGTCCGAAATCATAGTTTGCGAAAAACAGTACACGAGCAGAGTAGTATATCCGAAATCATAGTTTGCGAAAAACAGTACGCAGAGCAGAGTAGTATGTCCGAAATCATAGTTTGCGAAAAACAGTACGCGAGCAGAGTAGTATGTCCGAAATCACAGTTTGCAAAAAACAATAGGCGGGCAGAGTAGTATGTCCGAAATCATAGTTTGCGAAAAACAATAGGCGGGCAGAGTAGTATGTCCGAAATCACAGTTTGCGAAAACAGTACGCGAGCAGAGTAGTATGTCCGAAATCATAGTTTGCGAAAAACAGTACGCGAGCAAGAGTAGTATGTCCGAAATCATAGTTTGCGAAAAACAATACGCAATATCACAAGCAAATAAATGGCTTTTTCCTTGCCAAAAATCAACATCCGTCATTGACATCCGTCACAAACATCCGTCACAGGCAGTCAGTAGTCTATCTGTTTACAATTTTTTCTATCAAAACAAACATCTAGTTAGCCGTTACTTAGCCTACAAAGGCCGGACTCACATATAGCGCCTAAAACGCGTCAAAACGCTGAGGCGCGTCACATTCTCCTTTTTCCAAAGGGCTAAGGTGGTTGCGCTCCGGTTGTGTGCTATGGTGCGCATATGGTATTTTAAAAAGTTGAGGTGTTTTTATCTCGATGCGGCGCGGACGTGCTTGGAAAAAACTAGCGCGTCACACCGCGACCGCGTCGTTTCTATTATGAGCGCATACCGCATACATTTGAAATAACGAACTTAGCGCGCAACAGACGCGAATATGTTAACAGACCCTAATACAGTGAGCAACTTCCTTATTTCTTTGAACCTTTTTGGAGAATTTGACATAAAATACGTTAACTTTCTGTCTCGTGAGTTAGCTAAACTGAAGAGTTCTACGAGCTGAGCGGACTAACCAGGGAAACCAAGTTATTGTTTGTAAAAACTTAAGATTTCGATTGTAAAACTAAATAAAATATAAACTAATTTAAATACTATCTAATATAAACACTATTTAAAAATGTGTTATTTTTCAAGTGACCATGGTATAAGCGGGTTAATGCCCTTCGAGGTGTCATCAAAATTATAACAATAACGGCTTGAAATATCTCACTTTCCATGTAATGAGTTTATATAATATACAGTAGTTTCACCTTTAAAGTTGAATTACTGAAATAAATTTTTTGACGATATTAAATTTTTTCAAGTTTCTCCCGTATAATATTTGTAATTAAAATGCATTGGTAACTTTTGGAATCGGCACATGCTGACACAAATTTTTGAGAATAATCCAAAAGTGTAATGAATGAGCCTAGCTGCTGTGGATCTAGAACTGACCTGCTGTGTTTCTTGTCCTGCAGGGAAACGTGCCGTCCCGTGAGAGCATCCATGTGTACTACCAGAAGCAGATGAAACTCAATGGATCTCGTGAATCTGGCCTGGACCGGATCAGTGAGGAGGATTCGGGCTCGATCAGAGCTCGCGCAGACGGGGCGGACACAGTATGGATTCGCTCCAGTCTGGATTCGCCTCCAGAGACAGCCTCTCCAGGTGCTCATGTCTCGACTTTATCAGTTTAGGTTTAATCTGTAATTCAGATATCTGTAATTTAAATCTGCAACATTGAAAGCTTGATTTTCACTACAGGGGGACTTTAAATGTAGGTGAATATTTGATTAGAGATTGATCACACAGAGCTGATTGACTAATATCATAGACTGCTGCACTCTGCTCTAGAGTATATTATCTAGTCCTCATTGAAATGAACACACTTAATTAAGGAAAGACTATATCTATGCAACTTCAGTCTGTGGGACTGGAGACATTAGTGTTGTCTATATCTCAGGAGATCAAAGTATCTGAGGTTCTGTTTGTCTTACAAATCACATAACTTTAAAATATGTAGGTTGTATCTCAACCCAGATTTTTAGCATTGTGACATTTTCATGACGAGGTTTTAATTTTTTTCTCAAAAGCAACATCTAATAACTAGAAGCCTTGTCCCCTCACTGATTTCTTGTCATCTTTTTCATTGCATTATATTTCCACTCATCTGTCCATCTATCAGCGCATACACCAAAGCCACCATGCTGTTTTCCCGCCAGTCCACCTTGGACGACTTGGACGACATTCCCAAAACCAGCGAACGCGCTCGTCCCAAACTGCGCAAAATGTATGGCTTGGACATGTCCAACTCTCGGCGGACAGCGGAAGCAGCGCCATCTCCAGGTGCTCATCATCCTCTTCATCACATTCATCATCCCCCACACTCTTTTTATTTATTATTTATTTTATTTGGTTACATATTTATAATGTAAACAGGTTTGCCATGCTAATGGAAGCAATAAAGCAAAAATAAATCAAATATTAACTAATATTCACACATTTCTGTTTTATCTGGCTGACTATGTATACATATATTAGGGCTGTCAATGTTAAGATAGTAATGCATACGACTGATTCAAAAACCTTAATGCATTAAAATTATTACAAAGTAATCACCCTTCAATCTGATGGTTAACTTTGCTGGAAATGGCAAATGATGACAAAATGAACGTGTTATGCATATAAATGGTGTATGCTTTATTTCGTGTTAAGTGTGCGATTAATCATAATTTAAAAATGTAATCTAAAGACAGTTCTAATATATATACATATATATACTATACAATTTGTATTATATATATATATATATAAATATAATATTGATATTGTAAATTATATCAATTAATTTTTTAATTCATTTTAATAAGCAGTTTATTATTTTAAAGTAATAGTAATGTAATGATAATTACAAAAATCGTGTGTATATATATATATATATATATATATATATATATATATATATATAAATTAGGGCCGAACTATTAATCGATTAATCGCATCCAAAATAAAAGTTTATGGTTATATAATATATGTGGGTGCACTGTGTATAATTATGTTGTGTGTGTATATATATATATATATATATAATATCAGACACATCCATGTATATTTAAGAAGAAAATAATTTTAAAATATATATTTATATTTATTTATAATATAAATTATATATAAATCTATTTACAGTATATACATGAAAATATTTTTTTTAATATATACAAGCATGTGTGTGTATTTATATATATAAAATAATTATACACAGTGCACCCACATATATTCTGTAAACACAAACTTTTATTTTGGATGCGATTAATCGTTTTACAGCCCTATATAAATATTATCAATATAATAAATCTTTCTACATAATGCATATAAAATTACATGCACATTTATTTTATTGTAGAATAACACTATTAAGTTATTTTGTCAAAAAATACAGTCAAATAATTGGTTCTAGAAGTTATGGAGAATATTAACTTCTAAAAATGAATGAAATCCATATATTTCAGTGGTAAATACACATTTTGGGAACACAAAGTAAATGTTTAGGTCAATCTATTTGTGTATTTTTGCATTATACAGCACTACAGGAAATGTAACTCAAACCCAATACGTCAAAACGTCTTCCGGAAAATGTTCCACGATTTCATACGCTGATTGTAATATGACTCTGTTTCCTGTTTGTGTTGTTTTCCAGTGAAGCCACTCAGTGCGTAACATTGTTCTTCTCGACAAGGCACCAACGACACGATCAACGAGGCTGAGGACGAGCGAGACCAGCTGGAGATCAAGAAGAAAACAGCAGAGCCGGAGCGCCGAAGCCGGTGAGGTCAAACCTGACGGAGACGATCAGGAGGAAGTGATGCGGGAAGAGGAAGTCCAATGGGATGTGGTAGATCCAGAGGACGTTCAGCTTGAGTGTGACGAGCACCGAGAGGAAGAGCGGTGTGTTACTGATGATGAGGAGGGTGAAGAGTCTATCCATCAGGATGAAGATGAATCATCAGGACCGGAGAACATGCGAACGGATCCGGTCAGCGGGCAGCTTTTCACTCCGGACACAGACGCGCCGAACACCTCAGACGCAGTACGTGCCGCCCAGCTACAGCAAAGCCGTGAGCTTCGGATCGCCTCTCTGTGAGCGACGACAGCGACAGCGATAAACGCATGATGGTGATGACACCCGACAGACAGATCCGCATCTTGGACGACCCTCTGCTGCCCTCCACGACTATCAACCTGACCGCCAGCGAACTGCTGCTCAACAAGTCAGTCGTTTTCCATGACTGATTTAATGGGTCTGTTGTATCAAGAAGTGGCATAAATGTGGTAGAAAATCCCAATACTAATCCCAATATAACATCTCGACTACATACCAGTGTTATTTTAGTGTATACTATTTGTAATGTGGGTTGATTCAGAAACGAGGGAGGGTAGAATCCAAATGCAGTTAAAAGACATTCAGTAAAACATAACAAAAGTAAATCCAGGCAAAAATCCTGGAAAAACTGAAAAAGTGGCAAGACTGGAAAAACTGACCACACAACACTAGGGCTTAAATACACGCAATAACAAGGGTTGGAACAAGGAACAGGTGTGGGTAATGAGTTGCTATAGAGACTAACAGGGGTAACTGTGGCAAACAAACACGGCAACATGAACAATAGTAACAAAAATACACTTCCAAAATGTCCTTAAACACAAGACAGGAGAAACGAGACAGGAATTGTGACAGTAGTTTAGTTGTATTGATATTTTCAATTATTATTAATATTATTTGTAGTTTAATTTGTAGTCATTTTGCTATGCGCTTTTTGTCATATTTATTCGTTTTTTTAAAAGTTTTTTTATATAAATATTTCCAGAAAAGTCAGATTTTATTTTTATTTGAGCTTTAGTTTCATTTTAGTTAGTATATTTACTTTTTACAGGTATACTAGATAGTGAAATATATTATACTAATATATATATATATATATATATATATATATATATATATATATATATATATATATATGTGTATATATATATATATATATGTATATATATATATATATATGTATATATATATATATATATGTATATATATATATATATATATATATGTATATATATATATATATATATATATATATATATATATGTATATATATATATATATGTATATATATATATATATACTGTATATAGTAACTTATTTGAGTAAGCTGCAAAGGCAAAAATTATTTAGTTTAGGTTGTATATATACACACACACACACATATATATATTTATATTAGGGCTGTCAAACAATTAATCGTGATTAACCGCATCCAAAATAAAAATTTGTGTTTACATAATATATGTAGGTGCACTGTGTATAATTATGTTATATATATATATATATATATATATATATATATATATATATATATATATATATATATATATATATAAATACACACACATGCATGTATATTTAAGAAAAAATATGATTTATGTATAAAATATTTATATTTATACATAATATAAATTAGATATAAATCTATATACAGTATATACATGATATTGTTAATATCCAATATCAAAATTTCTTAAATATATACAAGCATGTGTGTGTATTTATATATATAAAATAATTATACACAGTGCACCCACATATATTATGTAAACATAAACTTTTATTTTGGATGTGATTAATCATCACTTAATCATTTGACAGCCCTATATATGTATATATATATATATATATATATATATATAGATATATATATAGATATATATATATAGATATATAGATATATAGATATATACAGAGAGAGAGAAAGATAGTATAAGTAAAGTATATACTTATATTTATATAATATATCTTTGAAATACTTAAACTTTATTCTAATATTCAATATGTTATTTTCATAATTATATTTTATTATTAGCTTTATTTCAATTAACATTTTTTTACATAGTTTTAGTTTATATGCAACACTGCTACAGAACATATTCAAGTATGCACTTTCCCATTCTCCAGCAAAACTAATACACACTAGGTATCATAGGTATAATCGTAGATATGTGACCATTTAGTGTGATCTGTGTTCCCACTGTTATCCAGAATGTTCTACGACGAGGAGCTGGAGAAGTCGGAGAGTTTCTATAAGTCCCAGCCGCTGGGCCTGCAGCTGTGCTACTCTCTCGATAACCTGCTGGTGGCGCACTCTGAGATGGTCTGTTACCTGGTCATCATCCTCAACCACATGATCTCGGCGTCCATGGCGACACTGGTGCTGCCCATCCTCATCTTCCTGTGGGCGCATGCTCTCTGTTCCTCGGCCCAGCAAGCGTTTCTGGATGACGGCCATCGTTTACACAGAGGTCAGGGTTTGTTTTGGGTGAAATGTCTTGTGGATTGAATTTTCTGGGCATTAATTCTGTGCAGGCCCAGTTATACATGTAGTATGTGCTAATTATTCATATAAATATGTATAAGTCTAGCCAATATGTTTGCAGTCCAGTAGCATCTGTTAAAATTTTGATATATGAATTCATTTTAAATCATTTGTAAATATGTTTTTATTTCCTCCAGGTCACCATCGTCATCAAATACTTCTTCCAGTTCAGCTTTTTCCCATTCAACCAGAACGTGGAAGTCAACCAGATGAAGCCGTACCATCCGCCCAACATCCTCGGTATAGAGAAGAAAGAAGGATACGTGCACTATGACCTGGTGCAGCTGCTGATTCTGTTTTTCCACAGATCCATACTAAAGGTTCTTACTCTTATTTGCCCATCTCATAGTAGTGATGCGAAAACTTGATAAAGTCAGTAGACCTAATAAACCTAATCTAAAGTCAGTAGACCTAATAGACCAAAGAAAAATGTGTCATTAAAGCACATTTCATGCTTTTTCATGTACTGGGCGAAATAGGTATGATTAGCATATGTAAATATAAATGCAAAATGCATGCAAATAAAAATCCTAAATAAGTATATTTTGGAACACTTTATTTTAGGGTTCAGTTCTCACTATAAACAAGTTGCTTATTAGCATGCATATTATTAAAATATTGTCTGTTTATTAGTAATTAATGCTTTCTACATCCCTTAATCTATCCTAAATAACTAAAACTCATAACTACCTTACGAACTATTAATAAGCAGTAAATTAGGATTATATTGAGGCAAAAGTCGTGGTTAAACGTGCATACTAAAAGTGTTACTGTATATTTTATTAGTACTGTATATTAATGCATGTCAGAGATAATCCACTGCTAATTATTTTAATGCACGAAGTGGAGGCAAAGAGCATTCAAATGGTTTAATGCACAACTAGCAGTGGATTATTCTGCTTATGATATAGTCATTTGCCAGCATTGACAAGTTAAAGCTGTTATTGAAGATTACAGCACAATATTTGACAGAAAGAGTAAAAATAGGTATGATTAGCATATGTAAATATGAAATGCTAAAATGCATGCAAATAAAAACTAAATAAGTATATTTTGGAACACTTTATTTTAGGGTTCACAGTAGCGGTTCCAGGCACGGGCGAACCGGGCAGTCGCCGCGGCGGCATTTCTTCACGTTACATGGGGGCGGCACAAGAAAAAAAATCTCTGTGAGGAAATCCTCTGACGGTTTTCTATTTTTTTTTTTTATTATTTCGATTCAATTATTGGCAATGGCGCCCCTGCTTGCTGAGAAGGTGCCGTGCACGGAAGCGGGTGTCTCCTGATTAGTTCACGGATCAAGTCTTTTGCGCGCTCGAGGTCGTTATTTCAAATAGGCGCACGGGATGCGCGCTCATCATGCGCTCACGGGAAGCGCGCTCATCATGCGCTTACGGGGAGCGCGCTCATAAACTTTTCAGCACGTGTGCACCCAAACACTTGGGTGTTTTTCTCTTCTAAATCAATCTTTTAGCAGAGCTACAGCAAGCGTTTTTCTGTGGTGGATATACATTAAAACTTCTCTGTCGTTGTGGACAGCGCAGTGCATGGCTGTATAGCAACGACAGCCATGGGGAAATTTTACTATTAATAATAAAAGATAAGCTACTGTGCATTATAAATAAGAATGTATCTTTATTGACTCATTCTTTTTATAGAGATGATTTCATTGCTGAAATATGAGATTTATCTTTTTATAAAAACCTTTTTTGTTTAAGCTTTTTTCAAGTTTAATAGGTAAGATAAAATACACTCCTTTAAAACAAATCTTTAATGTTATTAACTTGGTAAATTGATTTCATTGTGTATTAGGCTTTTTGAACAAGATTCTGTGTATGTGAAAATTTTGGTCACTATATTCATGAAATGAAAATTATTTTCATAATGATCAACAAAAATCAACTTTAAATATAGCTGCGAGTAGCGATTGCGGGCCCAAGCCGGTGGCACTCAACCCCGGTGCCTAAAGGCACCGGGATGGCGGTACCGTCGGCTTTGGCCCTCCATCGCTGCTCGCAGCTATATTTATATATATATATATATATATATATATATATATATATATATATAAAGCCGGTGGCACCGCCACCTTGGTGCCTTTTGGGTTATTCTGCACGACGTGCAAAAACGTAACCCCTGCTTTGGAATACATACTAGTATGTATTCCACAATTGGAATACATACTAACATACTAGTCAGAACTGAATAGTTGATATCTGAATGACAGATCACCATAGAAGTCAATGGAAAAAATGTGACTAGTAGTAACAAAAGAATAGTTACTAGTCACCATTGAAATAAGTACTAGTGTCTAATGAATAAGTACTAGTATCTATTTAATAGATACTAGTATCTAATGAATAAGTACTAATAACTAATTAATAAGCATTGGTATGTAATGAATAAGGACTAGCATCTAATGAATAAGTACTAGTATCTAATAAATAAGGACTAGTGTCTAATGAATAAGTACTAGTATCTTTAAAAAGGTACTACTACCTAAAGAATAAACACTAGTATCTAAAGAAAAGGCACTAGTATCTAAAGAATAAGCACTAGTAGCTAATGAATAAGTACTAGTACTTAATGGAATAGATACTAGTATCTAAAAATAAGTACTAGTAGCATGAAAATAGAGACTAGTAGGTTAAAATGATTAAATGTTAAAACGGTTTGCCATACTCTATCTGTCGTTTCGACTAGTCACAATTACGTTACAGATATCTTAAATGATAATACAAACTATCCAAAATGTAATTACGACTAGAAAGACGTTGTTGATATCTACAATGTTAATTACGAATAGTCAAACTTAGCTTTTAAATGTTAAAAGGGCTTGCCATACAGAAGTGTAGGCTCAGAGAGACACTCAACATTTTCAAACCAAAATATCTGACTTTCTGTGGGTCCTAGCTCATGAGTGTAAATTAGAAAGTTGTCCGGCTTGAGGAGAATATATGAATATATGAAACGATGAGATCAACATGTGTACTGAGTTTCATATTATTACATGCAAGCGTGTTTGATTTATGGACCAAGTTTTTGGACCCCGTTCCAGGGGGCGCTGTCTAGCCCCCTTGCCACACCCGGGTACCATCTTCAGCCCGGCTCTGATGGCTGTGGGATCTGACCTGTGTGCAAAGTTTCAAGAGTTTTCAAACCCATTAAGGGCCCCAAAAGCCGCTAAGAGACTCAAAATCATCAAAAAAAGGAATGTTAAAGTTTGATGCGTTGCTATGGCAACATTATCTTAGATATTGAATAATGCTTTCACAGCTCTTCATCTGGCGTGTGTTTACATTTGAAGCAAATCGGGTAAAAGTAAGAGTGCGATTTCAAAGCATTTTGAAAGTGAAACACTTTCTGCTGCCAGTTGGTGGCGCTATATATTTGACTCACATCTATGTGACTGACCTCTACAACGAACACACTGCTGAAGTTTCATCAAGATCAGTTAATGTATGCAGAAGTTTTAACACACTTCCTTTTTGATTTATTTACTTACTTTTTTGATTTATGGACCAAGTTAATTTAATTAATACACTAATTATATAAAACTATTGTCAATGCACTACAATTAAACAGGTTATATGCCTTTACTTATAAAAAAAATAAAAATAAAAACTTATGTAAAAAATACCAGGCTTAAGAAATGTATTTACTTTAGCAGGCCAGACACACAGTGAAATGATTAAGCCCCCTCCCCCTACACACACACACACACACACAGACTGTGTGACAGGCCTAGGTTTAGAAAGAGCATGATCATATTCAAACTACAATATCTGACTTTCTGTGGGTTTGAGCTTATTATTGTTAATTAGAAAGTTGTTTGGCTTGAATAGAACAATATACACGGCAAGTTTTGTAACTGTCAGTAAAACTAACCAAGTTATAACACACTTTATGTGTCCTTTTTTAGTCAAAAAAATCCGCCACGGCCAAACCGTTCGAGATATCAAAAATCCGTCCGGAATATAGCATCCTCAATGTCTTGACTTCATGCATACCGAGTTTGGTGGTGATTGGTAACAGCATGGGTTGTAATTTGATGTTTTTCTAGGACAATTATTTAAAAAAAAAAACATAATTCCCGACTTCCGTTTGAACTGTCGTAAAACTTAGAGCACGAAAGTTGTTTGGCCTGATGTGATCTATGAGTGTACCGAGTTTCATATTAATCCATGCACGTGTGTTTGATTTATGGACAAATGTTCGAATCCCTAAAAGAATGCATCCTAAAAGAATGGTAAAGTTTGATGCGTCGCCACGGCAACAGTTTCAAAGATATCAAGAATCCATTCATAGGTCTTCATCTGCCGTGTATGTACATTATACAGATGAAGTTTGAAGCAAATCGGGTAAAAATAAGAGGGTGATTTCAAAGCATTTTGAAAGTGACACACTTCCTGCTGCCAGTTGGTGGCGCTATAACTTTGACTCACAATAGTCACATCCATGTGATCGTCCTCTTACAGCGAACGCACTGCTGAAGTTTCATCCAGATCAGTTAATGTATGCTGAAGTTATGACACACTTCCTGTTTCACGTTTCTCGCCATAATTTCGTTTCCTCGCCACGGCCAAACCGTTCCGAGATATCAAAAATCCCCACACAAACTTTCATCCTCAATGTCTTGACTTCACGCTGACCGAGTTTCGTCGAATTTGGATCAGAGCTCTAGGAGGAGTATTTAAAAGTTCATTGCGTGTGTTTTACAAAAAAACCTCAATAGCCGACTTCCTGTTGGGCTGGGGTAAAAAGCAAGAACGCGAGGTATAGATGAAATTCTGCTATCGACATGTGTACCGAGTTTCATATTATTACATGCAAGTGTGTTTGAGTTATGGACCAGGTGTTCGGACCCCATTCCAGGGGGCGCTGACGAGCCGCCCTGCCACGCCCGGGTACCAGCTTCAGCCCGGCTCTGATGGCCGCGGGTTCTGACCCGTGTGCAAAGTTTCAAGAGTTTTCGAGCATGTTAAGGGCCCCAAAAGTGCCCGAGTAGTCGCTAGAAAGAAAAAAAAAAAATATATAAATAGCTGCGAGCAGCGATCGCGGGCCCAAGCCGGTGGCACCGCAACCCCGGTGCCTAAAGGCACTCGGGATGGCGGTACCGCCGGCTTTGGCCCTCCATCGCTGCTCGCAGCTATATTTATATATATACACATATATATATATATATATATATATATATACACACACACACACACACACATAAAGCCGGTGGCACCGCCACCTTGGTGCCTTTAGGGTTATTCTGCACGACGTGCAAAAACGTAACCCCTGCTTTGGAATACATACTAGTATGTATTCCACAATTGGAATACATACTAACATACTAGTCAGAACTGAATAGTTGATATCTGAATGACAGATCACCATAGAAGTCACTGGAAAAAATGTGACTAGTAACAAAAGAATAGTTACTAGTCACCATTGAAATAAGTACTAGTGTCTAATGAATAAGTACTAGTATCTATTTAATAGGTACTAGCATCTAATGAATAAGTACTAGTAACTAATTAATAAGCATTGGTATGTAATGAATAAGGACTAGCATCTAATGAATAAGTACTAGTATCTAATAAATAAGGACTAGTGTCTAATGAATAAGTACTAGTATCTTTAAAAAGGTACTAGTACCTAAAGAATAAACACTAGTATCTAAAGAAAAGGCACTAGTATCTAAAGAATAAGCACTAGTAGCTAATGAATAAGTACTAGTACTTAATGGAATAGATACTAGTATCTAAAAATAAGTACTAGTAGCATGAAAATAGAGACTAGTAGGTTAAAATGATTAAATGTTAAAACGGCTTGCCATACTCTATCTGTCGTTTCGACTAGTCACAATTACGTTACAGATATCTTAAATGATAATACAAACTATCCAAAATGTAATTACGACTAGAAAGACGTTGTTGATATCTACAATGTTAATTACGAATAGTCAAACTTAGCTTTTAAATGTTAAAAGGGCTTGCCATACAGAAGTGTAGGCTCAGAGAGACACTCAACATTTTCAAACCAAAATATCTGACTTTCTGTGGGTCCTAGCTCATGAGTGTAAATTAGAAAGTTGTCCGGCTTGAGGAGAATATATGAATATATGAAACGATGAGATCAACATGTGTACTGAGTTTCATATTATTACATGCAAGCGTGTTTGATTTATGGACCAAGTTTTTGGACCCCGTTCCAGGGGGCGCTGTCTCAGCCCCCTTGCCACACCCGGGTACCATCTTCCCGGCTCTGATGGCTGTGGGATCTGACCTGTGTGCAAAGTTTCAAGAGTTTTCAAACCCATTAAGGGCCCCAAAAGCCGCTAAGAGACTCAAAATCATCAAAAAAAGGAATGTTAAAGTTTGATGCGTTGCTATGGCAACATTATCTTAGATATTGAATAATGCTTTCACAGCTCTTCATCTGGCGTGTGTTTACATTATACAGATGAAGTTTGAAGCAAATCGGGTAAAAGTAAGAGTGTGATTTCAAAGCATTTTGAAAGTGAAACACTTTCTGCTTCCAGTTGGTGGCGCTATATATTTGACTCACAATAGTCACATCCATGTGATCGGCCTCTTACAACGAACACACTGCTGAAGTTTCATCAAGATCAGTTAATGTATGCAGAAGTTTTAACACACTTCCTTTTTGATTTATGGACCAAGTTAATTTAATTAATACACTAATTATATAAAACTATTGTCAATGCACTACAATTAAACAGGTTATATGCCTTTACTTATAAAAAAATAAAAATAAAAACTTATTTAAAAAATACCAGGCTTAAGAAATGTATTTACTTTAGCAGGCCAGACACACAGTGAAATGATTAAGCCCCCTCCCCCTACACACACACACACACACACAGACTGTGTGTCAAGAGACTCAAGAAAGACTCAGGCTCAGAAAGAGCATGATCATATTCAAACTACAATATCTGACTTTCTGTGGGTTTGAGCTTATTATTGTTAATTAGAAAGTTGTTTGGCTTGAATAGAACAATATACACGGCAAGTTTTGTAACTGTCAGTAAAACTAACCAAGTTATAACACACTTTATGTGTCCTTTTTTAGTCAAAAAAATTCGCCACGGCCAAACCGTTCGAGATATCACAAATCCGTCCGGAATTTAGCATCCTCAATGTCTTGACTTCATGCACACCGAGTTTGGTGGTGATTGGTAACAGCATGGGTTGTAATTTGATGTTTTTCTAGGACATTTATCTAAAAAAAAAAAACATAATTCCCGACTTCCGTTTGAACTGTCGTAAAACTTAGAGCACGAAGTTGTTTGGCCTGATGTGATCTATGAGTGTACCGAGTTTCATATTAATCCATGCACGTGTGTTTGATTTATGGACAAATGTTCGAATCCCTAAAAGAATGCATCCTAAAAGAATGGTAAAGTTTGATGCGTCGCCACGGCAACAGTTTCAAAGATATCAAGAATCCATTCATAGGTCTTCATCTGCCGTGTATTTACATTATACAGATGAAGTTTGAAGCAAATCGGGTAAAAATAAGAGGGTGATTTCAAAGCATTTTGAAAGTGACACACTTCCTGCTGCCAGTTGGTGGCGCTATAACTTTGACTCACAATAGTCACATCCATGTGATCGTCCTCTTACAGCGAACGCACTGCTGAAGTTTCATCCAGATCAGTTAATGTATGCTGAAGTTATGACACACTTCCTGTTTCACGTTCTCGCCATAGTTTCGTTTCCTCGCCACGGCCAAACCGTTCGAGATATCAAAAATCCCCACACAAACTTTCATCCTCAATGTCTCTGACTTCACGCTGACCGAGTTTCGTCGAATTTGGATCAGAGCTCTAGGAGGAGTATTTAAAAGTTCATTGCGTGTGTTTTACAAAAAAACCTCAATAGCCGACTTCCTGTTGGGCTGGGGTAAAAGTAAGAACACGAGGTATAGATGAAATTCTGCTATCGACATGTGTACCGAGTTTCATATTATTACATGCAAGTGTGTTTGAGTTATGGACCAGGTGTTCGGACCCCATTCCAGGGGGCGCTGACGAGCCGCCCTGCCACGCCCGGGTACCAGCTTCAGCCCGGCTCTGATGGCCGCGGGTTCTGACCCGTGTGCAAAGTTTCAAGAGTTTTCGAGCATGTTAAGGGCCCCAAAAGTGCCCGAATAGTCGCTGAGAAAAAAAAAAAAAAAAAAAAAAAAAAAAAAAAAAAAAAAAAAAAAATAATCGGAAGGAAACAATAGGGCTCTGCGCCCTTTCAGGGCTTGGGCCCTAATTATGTGTTTTTACAGAAGCCTATAATATGCAAAGTACAATTTTCTATTTTCTAAATCTCTGATTCTGTCCGAGAATCTCTGACATTTTAAGAGTGACATAGGCCTACAAAAGCTATTTTATGTCTAAAACAGTTTGGATAGATGTTAATATGAGAGCTGTTCGAAATTATTGAAGAGATAGACTAAGTATTGTGTTACTAAATAAGTATCTCTCTGACCCTTTTACTTTTCAAAACTCCATTTCGTGAGCAAAGTTTAACAAGTCATAACTAAAAGTGTGCCATGCATATAATTCAATGCAGTAACCAATGTGCTAATGGTTCCTCCCTTGAAAGTTAGATAAATCTAGCAAAATAACTAAATTCTTATTAACTGTGTTTTTCAAATGAACGGTATGTGATTTTATTGTTTATTGTTTTTGGGTTTTTTTGTGTTTGGGGGCGCTTGAAGGGGGTCTCACCCTGGGTGTAATTCAAGGTAGAACCGCCACTGAGGGTTCAGTTCTCACTATAAACAAGTTGCTTATTAGCATGCATATTACTAAAATATTGTCTGTTTATTAGTAATTAATGATTTATTCCATATTCTACATCCCTTAATCTTCCTAAATACCTAAACTTAACAACTACCTTACAAACTATTAATAAGCAGTAAATTAGGAGTATATTGAGACAAAAGTCATGCATACAAAAGTGTTACCGTATGTTTTATTAGTACTGTATATTAATGCATGTCAGAGATAATCCACTGCTAATTATTTTAATGCACGAAGTGGAGGTAAAGAGCATTCAAATGGTTTAATGCACAACTAGCAGTGGATTATCCTGCTTATGATATAGTCATTTGCCAGCATTGACAAGTTAAAGCTGGTATTGAAGATTACAGCACAATATTTGACAGAAAGAGTAAAAATAGGTATGATTAGCATATGTAAATATAAATGCAAAATGCATGCAAATAAAAATCCTAAATAAGTATATTTTGGAACACTTTATTTTAGGGTTCAGTTCTCACTATAAACAAGTTGCTTATTAGCATGCATATTACTAAAATATTGTCTGTTTATTAGTAATTAATGATTTATTCAATATTCTACATCCCTTATCCTCCTAAATAACTAAACTCAATAACTACCTTACAAACTATTAATAAGCATTAAATTAGGAGTATATTGAGACAAAAGTCGTGCATACAAAAGTGTTACCGTATGTTTTATTAGTACCGTATATTAATGCATGTCAGAGATAATCCACTGCTAATTATTTTAATGCAGGAAGTGGAGGTAAAGAGCATTCAAATGGTTTAATGCACAGCTAACGGTGGATTATTCTGCTTATACCATGGTCATTTGCCAGCATTGACAAGTTAAAGCTGTTATTGATGATTACAGCGCAATATTTGACAGAAAGAGTAAAAATTATGTTGTTGTTTTTTTTTCAGATCTAGCATTCTGCCCGCTTTAAATCAAACAGAGATAAAGCAGTCCATAGGGATGGGCAACGATTAATCGTGATTAATCTCGCTGATTTTCAATAAACTTTAATAAAAGTTTGTGTTTACATAATATATTTGTGTGTATAATTAATTTGTATATATAAATACACACACATGCATGTATACATTTAAGAAATATATGCATGTATATACTTTATATATGAAGAGTTCAGATGCAAAAGTCTTCTAAAATGACCATTTTTAAGCTTGTATATTTAAGTTCAGTAATTTCCACTTAAATGACAATTAATAGGTAATCTTCATTGCCTTTTAAGTGAAATTACTGAACTTAAATATACAAGCTTGATAAAATGGTAATTCTAGAGAACATTTCAAATGGCACTTAGAGGCTTTTGCATCTGAACTCTTCATATATTTATACATAATTAAGATTATATATAAATATAAAAATTTGATATATTAATAACAATTTTTTCTTAAATATATACATGCATGTGTGGGTATTTATATATACAAATCAATTATACACACTACACACAAATATATTATGTAAACACAAACTTTTATGTTTGGATGCGATTAATCGATTAACGTGCCCATCCCTACGTCCATACGATTACATTTAAAATAATGAATTATATAATGTATTTGAATTTATTATCGAGATACAGAGACCGAGAGATGCGTGTGTGAATTACCTGCGTCTGTGCTGCGTCTCTCTTATTAACAACGAAGCAGCGAGTTTCAAACACTGGATGTAACTCCCTCATTGAGAGATATAATGTAGATATTCACTAGTGACGCTTATTTATTAAAGTCATGTAACATGTTTCTGTGCTTCAATAATCTATCTCTTCAATAAAAATGGTGCATCAGTGATTAATCTGACCAGAACTACCTGTGCATTGAACATTTCCATTGCACATCATCCAGCTAATCATAATCAGAATTTAGACAGATCATGGTGCAATTTTGCATGTTTTTTTAATGTTTAAGATCTGCACACTTTTTGATATTCGTCAGTCCAAAGTCTTGGGAATAAATAACGCTTGCTTCGCCTGTTTTCTGCTTTAGCTCGGAGATATTTAGCAGCTTGGTGCCAAAGGTACAGCTGGAAACATAATTCACCAGACATTATGAGATCAAAACGAAGCCACTAGACTGTTGAGAGCTTTGAACCATAAAATGGATTTTAAAATCAATTCTTAATGTTTAAAGTTCCTCTCCTCTCCAGGTTTCAGATTATTTCATAAAATCGAAGCTTCAGCATGACATTGCACTTTTCACCTGGGTGAACTAAAAAAATGGTGCCTGTAAAAACACAAATCTGAAACCTGGAGAGGGGAATATTAAACATTTTATAATTATCACATCATAATTATGTTTAATTTATATATTTGTGTTTAATTCACTTATTAAATTCTAAAAGCAAAGATTTTATGCAAACATATGCATTATTTTTTAAAATGCAACCCAAAAAGAGAAGCTGCTTCGCCTCTCAGCTGGTCAAACTAAATGTTATAAGCATTTTAGATAACATTTTTTATGTGAGGTTTGCAATTATTTTCGCAACTCTATAATACAGGTTAAGCTTTTTACAGTAAGGCATTTAAGATGAAGACGGTTCACAAAGTTTAAGATCATGACAAAAACTAATTCAATCAAGTATGTCCAAACTTTCAACTAGTTCAATCTAGAAGGGATTTTAGATGGAAAACTTTTATTGCTTAAAGAAACGGTAGATGAATTTTTATCCCATTTGTGGAAAGCACATTTTATTTACTTTACAACTTTGATTATACAAGCAATAAATGGGTCTCGGATGAAACACAAATTTTAATTTCCAGTTTGTTTTCTTAACCAAAGACCATCACAATGGCTTCAGTGCATCCAGTTAATCTCATTTAGTGTACCTGCTTTCTCTCTCTCTCTTTGTCTCAGTGTCATGGTCTCTGGGATGAAGACGACCCTAAAATGTTCCCAAAAAGACTCATGTCTTCATCAGGACGAGTCTGTGGAGGAGGAGAAGATGGCGGTTGTGATTCCAGCTGAGGAAGAGAAGAAGAGTTCACCAGCGTACACACTGAAGACCGTGAACCTCGGCATGTCCATGGACTCGTCCCAGGTGCTTGTGCATATGCGTTATCCCGAGCATCGGCCTTATCTGCGTCGGCAGAGCACCAGCGGCGGACCGCGCTCCTCCCGACTCTCTTCTGTGCGCTCCAAACGCGGTGAGACTTACAGAAATCACTTTTTAAAGAGACTTGAGGAATGATCTGCCCGACTCAACTGGACACATCTTTTTCAGCAACACTTTGTTCTCTCTAATCTTCTATTATATATATACATACACTACCGGTCAAAAGTTTAAGATTGGTAAGATTTTTTATGTTTTTAAAAGAAGTCTCTTCTGCTCACCAAGGCTGCAATTTGTTGAGAAAAATACACAAAAAAACAGTAATATTGTGAAATATTATGACAATTTAAAATTACTTTTTTATGTTAATATATATTAAAAATGTAATTTTTTCCTCTGAATTTTCAGCATCATTACTCCAGTCTTCAGTGTCACATGATCCTTCACAAATCACTCTAATATGATGATTTTATGCTCCAAAAACATGTATGATTACTATCCATGTTGAAAACAGTTTTTACATTTTTATTTCAGGATTCTTTGATGAATAGAAAGTTCAAAAGAACAGCTTTTATCTGAAATGGAAAGCTTTTGTTTCATTAAACACTACACTTTAAAAAGTTTGGGGTCAGTAAGAATTTGTATTTTATTTTTGGGGGAAATAAATAAGAAATCAATACTTCTATTCATCAAGGATGAGTTACATTGATCAAAAGTTACAGTAAAGACATTTACAATGTTAGAAAAGATTCTAATTAAATAAATGCTGTTCTTTGAACTTTCTATTCATCAAAGAATCCTGAAATAAAAATGTAAAAAACTGTTTTCAACATGGATAATAATCATACATGTTTTTGGAGCATAAAATCATCATATTAGAGTGATTTGTGAAGGATCATGTGACACTGAAGACTGGAGTAATGATGCTAAAAATTCAGCTTTTTTCAGAGGAATAAATTACATTTTAATATATATCAACATAAAAAATAAGCATTTAAAATTGTCATAATATTTCACAATATTACTGTTTTTTTGTGTATTTTTTATCAAAAAATTGCAGCCTTGGTGAGCAGAAGGGACTTCTTTTAAAAACATAAAAGAAGTATATATATATATATATATATATATATATATATATATATTTTTTTTTTTTTTAACTGCGTTAGACTAAATTTGGAAGGGTTATAGCACTACAGTGCTATCGAGGAATGCAACCAGATTCTTAACAAGGAAAAATTTTACGTTTTTAATATGCACAGAAAAGCAATCAGATTTTTCTTTCAGAA
Source organism: Hybognathus amarus (assembly GCA_030378365.1). Taxonomy (NCBI): domain Eukaryota; kingdom Metazoa; phylum Chordata; class Actinopteri; order Cypriniformes; family Leuciscidae; genus Hybognathus; species Hybognathus amarus. The sequence continues at coordinate 31,030 of JAQIUQ010003906.1, read as the reverse complement.
TTGTTTTTGTACCTACATTAATAATGAATAGAAGAGGGCCCACGACAGAACCCTGAGGAACACCAGTGGTTACTTAAACATATTTAACATTTTTATGACTTAATTATAAAAAATGCTATCAATATGGTTCTCAAGAGTCCTGTTAAAATGTATGGGATAGTTAAAAGTAATCAAAAAGTCAAATAATTTGTAATCAGTAATGGCCTTGGCTGTCAAGGTAATAAAACAGACCAGTAAAAATGACAGGCTATTTTGTTAGATAATGCAAACTTTCTGTTTATTCTGGGGTTTAATTGTGGTGACATTTGGTACTGGTTTGATTCACAGGCAGCACAAGCACACGAAACAGCTTTCGCAGAGAAAACAGTGAGCCAGAAGTACCGCAGAAGAGCCGGAAAGAAATGATTATGGAGAAGATCCGAGAGCAGCTCATCAAAGCAAAGGTTTACCTGATCAAAAAGTGAGTGTGTGCGAAAATAATTCAGATGGGCCTGATTTTCTCCACCTCGGAAGCAACTTTTAATTTCTGTTACTTTCTTCATGCTTCATACACAATTCATTCTTAAATATTAATGCTTTTATGCATTTATTTGATTACCAAACCAGACAATTCTGAATTTCGGATTTCATAGGGCACTATTGTGGTAAAAATTTCATTAATAAATTGAATTGTTATAGTTTTTTTTTCAATTCAATTGATTTATTAGACACCTTTTTAGGTTTTTCAATTTAATTAAACCATTAATATGGAATCCAAAAAAAAAAAAAAGGAAAAACACGGAATTTGGGTAAAAAACTAAATGGAATTTAGATACAAATTTAAATATATTTTATAGGGCCCTACACTTTAATCAATCAATCAATTCCCAATGGTTAAAAAATAAAATGCCGGTCAACATTTTTCAGATTACGAAAGTAAAATGGGTTATGAATGCCATTTCATGCTGACAGTTTTGGCTGATTGATGTGCGCTCTTTCATCCTCATATTTGTAATATATTTTATTAGTCTATATTTTCAGTCTCTGTTTCTCTTCTTTCTTCAGATTGGTTGCGTTCTATCAGCCCATCCGTCAGTTCTTCTATAACCTGATCCATCCCGAGTACAACGCCGTGACGGATGTTTACGTCTTCATGTTTCTAGCAGACACCGTTGATTTCATCATTATTGTCTTTGGCTTCTGGGCATTTGGGGTAAATTTTAAATTATGTTATTAAATAGAAATTGGAAAAATAGTATTGAGGGCAAACATTTTTTTTAAAATGTAATTATCGATGCAGTTTGCCTATGCATGAATTAGATAAGAGTTTCAGATAAAGTTTATACTGTTCTTGACGTTCTGTTGTGTGGCTCTGATGTGTGTTTTCTCTGGCTCACAGAAACATCAGGGAGGAGCTGATATCACGTCCTCGCTGTCAGAGGACCAAGTTCCTGGGCCATTCCTCGTCATGGTTCTCATCCAGTTCGGCACGATGGTGGTGGATTCGAGCTCTGTACCTCCGCAAGACTGTGATGGGGAAAGTGGTTTTCCAGGTCCTGCTGGTGTTTGGCATCCATTTCTGGATGTTTTTTATCCTACCAGGAATCACAGACAGGTAAAGGGATCCTATGAATTCCAGATTAAATTTAAATAAAAATATATTACTAAAGAGATGGATGGATGGATGGATGGATGGATGGATGGATGGATGGATGGATACAATAGATGGATGGATGGATGGATGGATGGATGGATGGATGGATACAATAGATGGATGGATGGATAATATAGATGGATGGATGGATGGATGGATGGATGGATACAATGGATGGATGGATACAATGGATAGATTGGATGGATGGATGGATGGATACAATAGATGGATGGATGGATGGATGGATGGATGGATGGATGGATACAATGGATGGATGGATACAATAGATGGTTGGATGGATGGATGGATACAATAGATGGATGGATGGATGGATACAATAGATGGATGGATGGATGGATGGATGGATACAATAGATGGATGGATACAATAGATGGATGGATGGATGGATGGATGGATGGATGGATGGATGGATCCAATAGATGGGTGGATGGATGGATGGATGGATGGATGGAATGGATTAGTACAATAGATTGTTGAATGGATGGATGGATGGATGGATGGATGGATGGGTGGGTGGATACAATGGATGGATGGATGGATGGATACGATAGATGGAATGATGGATGGATGGATGGATGGATAGAATGGATGGATACAATAGATGGATGATGGATGGATGGATGGATGGATGGATGGATGGATGGATGGATGGATTAGTACAATAGATTGAATGAATGGATGGATGGATGGATGGGTGGGTGGATACAGATGGATGGATGGATGGATGTGATGGATACAATAGATGGATGGATGGATGGATGGATGGGTGGGTGGGTGGGTGGGTGGATGATAATAGATGGAGTGATGGATACAATAGATGGATGGATGGATGGATGGATGGAGTGGGTGGGTGGGTGGATGGATACAATAGATGGATAATGGAATGGATACAATAGATGGATGGATGGATAGAATAGATGGATGGATACAATAGATTGTTGGATGGATGGATGGATGGATGGATGGATGGATGGATGGGTGGATTGATTGATTGGTTGATTGATTGGTTGATATCAACTTCCTGCCCAATTCACACTCTTGAATTGAAATGTTGCGTGATCTGCCAGAAATGCTGTCAGTGTCCTCACACACACGTTTCATCTTCTCTGCAGGCGTTTCAGTCAGAACACCATCGCTCAGTTGTGGTACTTTGTGAAATGCATTTACTTCGGCCTGTCAGCGTATTCAGATCCGATGTGGATATCCGAACTCGCATACTGGGAAACTTCCTCACCAAGAGCTACAACTACCTCAACCTCTTCCTCTTCCAGGGGTGAGAAACATGTTTAACGGCAGTTCATGGGTGATGTTGTATGTCATTTATGTTTATATTTATGTGGAATGAGACAGAATCTGTAAAAAAAAAAGTGTTCAACTTCAAAAATAGAAACCTTTTGTTCCTTTTTACTTACAATTAATTGCCAAGGTTTATATATCAGCGGATACTTGGCGGTCTTTTAAATTATCAACGTCTCATGTTTTAAAGAAAACCAGTCAGTCTCTTTGCATAATGGATACACCAGCTTAGTAAGTGTTGTATGTTCAAGGTTTCGCCTGATCCCGTTCTTGACGGAGTTGCGAGCTGTGATGGACTGGGTGTGGACGGACACCACGCTCAGTTTGTCCAGCTGGATTCTGTGTGGAGGACATCTACGCACACATCTTCATTCTCAAATGCTGGAGGGAATCGGAGAAGGTAAGAGAGGTTATATATCAACAAACCTGCTCAGGCCAAAATCCATTCATTTCATTACTCCTGTTTAGAAATATACATCAAGTTACTCAAACGACATTTAAACATAAGGTGCGTTCTCTTACGTGAAAGGGTAGTATCACAAACAGTATCAAAAACCTATGCACGTTTGAATATACACTCACTTAAAGGATTATTGGGAACACCTGTTGAAATTCTCATTAATGCAATTATCTACTCAACCAATCACATGGCAGTTGCTTCAATGCATTTAGGGGTGTGGACCTGGTAAAGACAATCTCCTGAACTCCAAACTGAATGTCAGAATGGAAAGAATGGTGATTTAAGCAATTTTGACCGTGGCATGATTGTTGGTGTCCGAGTATTTCACAATCTGCACAGTTACTGGGATTTTCACACACAACCATTTCTAGGGTTTACAAAGAATGATGTGAAAAGGGAAAACATCCAGTGAGCGGGAGTCCTGTGGGCGAAAATGCCTTGTTGATGCTAGAGGTCAGAGGAGAATGGGCCGACTGATTCAAGCTGATAGAAGAGAAACTTTGACTGAAATAACCACTCGTTACAACCGAGGTATGCAGTGAAGACACAACACGCACAACCTTGAGGCGGATGGGCTACAACAGCAGAAGACCCCACCGGGTACCACTCATCTCCACTACAAATAGGAAAAAGAGGCGACAATTTGCAAGAGCTCAACAAAATTGGACAGTTGAAGACTGGAAAAATGTTGCCTGGTCTGATGAGTCTCGATTTCTGGTAGAGACATTCAGATGGTAGAGTCAGAATTTGGCGTAAACAGAATGAGAACATGGATCCATCATGCCTTGTTACCACTGTGCAGGCTGGTGGTGGTGGTGTAATGGGATGTTTTCTTGGCACACTTTAGGCCCCTTAGTGCCAATTGGGCATTGTTTAAATGCCACATCCTACCTGAGCATTGTTTCTGACCATGTCCATCCCTTTATGGCCACCATGTGCCCATCCTCTGATGGCTACTTCCAGCAGGATAATGCACCATGTCACAAAGCTCCAATCATTTCAAATTGGTTTCTTGAACATGACAATGAGTTCACTGTACTAAAATGGCCCCACAGTCACCAGATCTCAACCCAATAGAGCATCTTTGGGATGTGGTGGAACGGGAGCTTCGTGCCCTGGATGTGCATCCCACAAATCTCCATCAACTGCAAGATGCTATCCTATCAATATGGGCCAACATTCCTAAAGAATGCTTTCAGCACCTTGTTGAATCAATGCCACGTAGAATTAAGGCAGTTCTGAAGGCAAAGGGGGTCAAACACCACACCAGTATTAGTGTGGTATTCCTAATAATCCTTTGGGTGAGTGAATGTAGACGGGTATGTAGTCCTTTCCCTAAAAAAACAACCCTCACCAATTAACCAAGTACAGTAATACTTTGCCGTAATTTGCTCCAGAATTTAGGACCTGAAAAAATACGCACCACATATGCACTGCAAGCAGATCATGTGGGTATAAAGCAGCATCCTAACCAGTGTGTGTCATGTCTCAGCGAAACCCTCAGCCTCGCGGGCAGAAGAAGAAGAAGGTTGTGAAGTATGGGATGGGGGGCATGATCGTGATGCTTCTGATCTGCATCGTTTGGTTCCCGCTGCTCTTCATGTCTCTGGTCAAATCTGTGGCAGGAGTGGTCAACACTCCACTGGACGTGTCCGTCACACTCACGCTCGGAGGACTTCAGGTGCACCTCCCCTTAAGCATGCTCATTTCTGTTTCTACATCCCATAAAAACAGACAAACCTTGTATTGTTTCAGATGTTTCTCCCTAAGAAATCACAATAGACACAAATGTGCCATAGTTTTCATCCAGTACAGAATGAATGGAAAGAATCTCAGATCATTTAATGAGAAATGTTTGCGTTTATATTGAGGTCTCCACAGTGATATTTTATTATTCATATACAATTTATTCAAATTTGGATTAAGCTTATATTTTTTCTCATTTAAGTTTTAGTAATTTTTATTTTCTATTTATCTTTAATTTATTTTTATAAAAAATGTATATAATTTATTATAATTTACGGTTATAATGTATTTATTGTTGTTTTTAGTGTAAGTTTTTAGTTTTAGAGTAAATTTATTGTTTTAATTTTTATTAATTATAATATAGTTTTTTTTCTGTGAGTGTTGGCTTTGTTTCTATTTAATTTATTGTTCTTTATTGTTATTATTTATAACATAATAATATTAATAACACTAATTATATTTTCATTTTTCATTTTCATTTTGGAGTAGTCTGAAAGTTTAATTAGTTAGTTATTGAAATTATTTTTTCTGTTTTTGTAATTTTACTCCTTTTTTTAAACATACACTTATCTCAGTTAGTCAGCAAGACAATTTTGTAATCTAATACTTTTATTTCATCTTAATTTTAACGACAAATAATTTTGGTTTTACTCGTGTAAAAGTCTCCATTTGATCTCGGCTGTCTTTTCTTGTTCAGATCTTTCTTTTTTTCACTTTTGCGTTCTGTTTTCCAGCCGATCTTCACGATGAGCGCCCAGCAGAACCATATTAAAACTGCGAATCTCTCAGACTTTAATGCGTTCATGAAGAGCTACGAAACTAATGCAGTAAGGAACTCTGTTTCTGTTAACAAATCACAGTGGCTCCTTTGTATTTTTATGATATGAACATGTTTTTGTGATGCACCTGATAAACAAAAATGATTTCAGATAGCTGATTGTTGAGGCCCATTATAACTATTCACATTTCACTGCATAATCAACATACAAATAAGAAATTATATTTTGCATGGATGAAATGAAACCTATTTTGAAGGACTTTATTTATTTTTTTGCATTTTGACAAAAAGCTAATATTGCCTGCTGCTGATAAACTGAAATGTCTCAATGCTCGTGTCTCCTGCAGAACGCCATGATGTTCCTGGAGTCTTATACTCATGAGGATTTGACAATAGCTCAACTAGAAGGAAGTTCAAACGCGCTCTGGACCATCAGCCCCCGAGCAAGAAGAACCTCATCGAAATGCTCAAAGGAAAGGAATTCCCTCTCATCATGACCTGGTCCATACAGAGGTAGAGTTCAACATCAATGCTCTGCTAGTGGGTAAATCTCTCAGCATCATGTGCAGGTTAAATCTAAAATGATTTCAGATCTGCCAACGTGGATTAGTGACGCGAGGTTGTCTGCACGGATTTTAAAAAATAGAGATGAGATCTGTTTCTGAAACTTGGACTCAGAAACTTCTGAGAACTTATTTGTGTTATTAGTATTGTTGTGAATAAATATTTCTTTGTGAAATTACTTTCTTTTTTTTTTTGATTATTTCTATAATTTTGTTGGTTAATTTTTAGTATTTCTTTGGTTTTACAAATGTTTAATTCACCTATTATAAAACCATGGCTAATTTTCGGACTATCTCTCTCCGTCACACACTCTAATCATGTGTACTGGTTCACCTATCCTTATGTGGATGTCCCATAATGGTTTTTCTACTTTATATTACATTTTCTAACCCCTTCCGCCAACCTACCCAACACAGAAAACTTTATGCATTTTTACATTTGAATAAATATGGGTGCTCATAATGTAGGTCAAACCAGTACACACACACACACAAATCTATGCTGTTGCTATTTGGTTAGCTAACTGCTACATCCATTGCAGAAGTTATTTCTGACCAACTCTTCTCCTTGTCAAGTCTATTGTGGGATTTTTTACTTGTGCTTTTGACACAAATCGACAAGTCCAAATCTGTCCAAATCCATGTAACTTTGTCCTGGGTTTGTCATGATTCCACCTTCTTTCTGCTTGCTTTCTGATTGGATAATATTGTATTTCACGTGATAGAAAATCGGTCCAAAATCAGCCCGATTATCTTCCAGCATAAGATTTATTTTATTTCAGCAGTCTTCAATTTACAAAAAGGTTTTATTTAACGATAATAACCCTGATGAGAATCCATTCTGGATATAATGCATATGACAGACAGAGGTTTTCAGTTGATTCATTTCAGTTGTGTATTGCTGTATTTGTCCATTAGGAACCTCAGTTTAGGTGCCAAAGCTGAAACAGCAATAGGAAAACACCAAAATAAAACTGGATCCAGAAACCACAGAACAACTAAGGAGTCTACTAAGTGATGACAACAAACCTGAGCACAAAGAAACCCCAGTGTGAGTTTAAGCATCTCAATGCTAATATGGAACTATCACAATCTGTATATTTTCTTTTCTTTTTTCTCTCGGCTGAATGGTAAATTTTAATGTTTTTTTTTTTTGTGTGTTTTTTTTCAAGGCTCATCAAAAATATTTTTCCAAGATTCATCAGAGCACCAAGCGACTCCAATGCCAAGCCTATTGAACAGCTTTACCCCGAAAGTACAGAAGGCCATTATCTACACCTTTGCTATATTGATATGCTTTTCTACAGCCATCAACATGTCTATTTCTCTTCACTCTATCATCTGATCCCTTAGGTGGACAATACATGAACATCATGCTCTCTTTACACAAGACCAACCTAAGCAGCTCGGAGAGCGTTCAGGAGTGGTGGATCGTGAATCAGACAGAACGAGGCCCGTTAAATAAAATTGAATACAAGAATGCTACTGAATCTGGTCTGGAGATCTACATCTTCAGTGACCAAGTCAGTCCGCCCAGTCTGGGCTTTCTGGCTGGTTATGGGTAAGTGACATTACCAGTCGCAAGTTATCTTTCTGTCCTCTCTAATTGGAAAATGAAATGTGTGGTACTGGTTCTAGAAGTCTTTTTTCCATCATTTTTCCAAATGACGATTCACGTAATTTCGCAGTGCTTTCGGAGTGGGCGGAGCTCTTTTCAGAGCGTGTTGTTTTTACGACTCTCTGATTGCTGTAATTTTCTGCACAGCATCATGGGTAATGGAGTTTTTCACCAGGAATTCCACTTTTAAAAATAAGCTTGGGCTGATGGCTTCAACAAAAGCAAATGCCATTGATTAACAAACTCGTAGTTCACAGTATTTCTGTATTTAAAGATTTATAAGTTATCGTTCAAAATCAATTTCCATTTGGAGAAAATTAATGGAGGTTTCACTTCTCGGAAACCGACTCTTTCGCTCTATAGACAATTATACATGCTTGTCATGGTTGGTTAAAAATAAAACTCACAATACTAACATTAAAGAGATTTATAGTGTGTTGCACTGAATACTTTCTTAGCTGAGTGAGTTCAATTGAATACAGGGATGAAAATAAATAAATACATCTAATAATATAACAGATCCCTATGGAAGCTTGTTTCCGCCACTGAATAAAAAAATTAATTATATTGCGACTTTTTAGTCAGAATTGTGAGAAATAAAGTCGCAATTGTGAGAATATAAAGTCGCAATTCTGAGAATAAAGTCGCAATTCTGAGAATGAAATTAGCAATTCTGAGCAATAAAAGTCGCAATTGCGAGATATAAAGTCGCAGTTCTGAAATAAAGTCGCAAGTTGAGAATATAAAGTCGCAATTCTAAGAATATAAAGTCGCAATTTGAGAAATAAAGTCTCAATTCTGAGAAATAAAGTCGCAATTCGAGATATAAAGTCGCAGTTCTGAGAAATAAAGTCGCAATTACGAGATATAAAGTCGCAGTTCTGGAAAATAAAGTTCGCAAGTTGCCAAGATATAAAGTCGCAGTTCTGAGACATATAGTTGCAGTTACAAGATATAAAGTCGACAGTTCTGAGAAATAAAGTCGCAGTTCTGAGAAATAAAGTCGCAGTTGCAAGATAAAATCGCAATTCTGAGAATAAAGTCGAATTCTGAGAAATAAAGTCGCAGTTGCAAGAAATAGTCACAATTCTGAGAAACAGAGTCGCAGTTGCAGAGAAATAAGTCACAATTACTAGATATAAAGTCACAATTCTGAGAAATAAAGTCACAATTGCAGAGATAAAAAGTCACAATTCGTGAGAAATAAAAGTCGCAATTGCAAGAAAATAAAGTCGCAATTCTGAGTATTAGTCGCAATTGCAAGAAATTGTCGCAATTGTGAGATATAAAGTCACAATTCTGAGAAATAAAGTCACATTTGCAAGAAATAAAGTCGCAATTCTGAGAAATAATGGCAATTGCGAGATATAAAGTCGCAATTCTGAGAAATAATTACAATTATGAGAAATAAAGTCGCAATTGCATAAAGTCACAACTGTGAAAAAGTCGCAATTGTGAGAAAAAAAAGACAGAATTTAGACTTATCTCACAAATTCAGACTTTTTTCGTCACAATTGCGAGTTTGCATCTCGCAATTCTGACTAATAACACATAATTGCGAGTTTATATCTCAAAATTCTGACATCTTTTCTCAGAATTGTGAGATATAAACTCGCAATTGCCGGAGTTATGAGGCCAATTCTAAGGGAAAAAAAGACTAACTTTTTTTCTCAGAATTGCGAGATATAAAGTCAGAGTTGCGAGATGTAAACTCGCAACTGTGAAAAAAAGTCAGAATTGTGAGATAAAAAGTCGCAATTACCTTTTTCATTTTTCATTCCATGGCGGAAACAAGCTTTCATAGATCTCTAATTATATCAATCTGAGCCAAATTGAAAACGATTTTATCAATCTGACAGGAACTTGACAGAACCTGTATGTGATTCATGTGGTTTGTTGAGTTAAACGTAACCTGCGTGTGCACAGGATCATGGGTCTCTACATGTCGGTGGTTCTGGTTATCGGAAAGTTTGTGCGCGAGTTCTTTAGCGGGATCTCGCACACCATCATGTTCGAAGAGCTTCCCAACGTGGACCGAATCCTCAAGCTCTGCACCGACATCTTCCTGGTCCGAGAGGACGGGAGAACTGGACCTGGAGAGAAGACCTGTACGCCAAGCTCATCTTCCTCTACCGCTCTCCAGAAACCATGATCAAGTGGACCAGAGAGAAGAGCGAGTGAGGATGAGCTTCTGAGAAGCACAAAGCAGGAATTGCAATTCGGTTGGATTGGAACCGGAGAACAGTTGTTCTTCATGCTAACTGATGAAACATTAGCACTCATGATGTGCAGTTTTCACCCACTCGCTAGTGTTTAAAGGGCTTGACACGTGATGAACTTTAGGGCTTCCAGGCATGCGCCACTTTGAATACGACTTTGACCTTTGGGAGTGCATGCGACATAGACGGGAAACACTGAACCTGCTTTAGACTTCGGTCTGGGACAAAAACGGTTTTGCAGGAAGCAGAACCGAAGCCCTATGGCGGCGCTGTGAATTATGTGACAATCTCTATTTGCCTTATTTCATTTGTACAATCAACTAAACACATCATTATTCACGACCTTTCTCAGGAATACATACGGATCATTTCACGACGACGGATGTCAACCATTTTTTCTCATGTACAACAAAGTAGTGAAGAGGAATGTACACAACAGTAATAGCTTTTCTCCTTCGGGACTTTAAGGAGATTATCCATAACTTATGAACACAGATTTGGGAAAGCTTGAGGTATGATGATTTTTTAATAACTAAAGGGAGATTATTATATTACGTTACAATGAATCCGTTTCAGCAACTCTCAGTTTATTGTTTGATTATTGCCTCATTCAGATGAATTTTGAATGTTTCTCCATGCATTTCTTTGTAAATCAAAGTGATTTTTATGAATTTCTTTACACAGAAATTTGCTCACAATTCTGTGTTCATTTCTTCATAAATCCAAGTGATTTTATGAATTATTTACACAAATTTGTTCAAAACTAAGTTTCAGTGTAATTATGTGTACATTTCTTCATAAAGCCAAGTGAATTTATGAATTATTTACACAAATTTGTTCAAAACTAAGTTTCAGTGTAATTCTGTGTACATTTCTTCATAAATCCAAGTGATTTTATGAATTATTTACACAAAATTGTTCAAAACTAAGTTTCAGTGTAATTCTGTGTACATTTCTTCATAAATCCAAGTGAATTTATGAATTATTTACACAGATTTGTTCAAAACTAAGTTTCAGTGTAATTCTGTGTTCATTTCTTCATAAATCCAAGTGATTTTATGAATTTTTTACACAAATTTGTTTAAAACTAAGTTTCAGTGTAATTCTTTGTACATTTCTTCATAAATCCAAGTGATTTTATGAATTATTTACACAAAATTGTTCAAAATTAAGTTTCAGTGTAATTCTGTGTACATTTCTTCATAAATCTAAGTGAATTTATGAATTATTTACACAAATTTGCTCAGAAACTAAGTTTCAGTGTAATTCTGTGTACATTTCTTCTATAAATCCAAGTGATTTTATGAATTATTTACACAAATTTGTTCAAAACTAAGTTTCAGTGTAATTCTGTGTACATTTTTTCATAAATCCAAGTGATTTTATGAATTATTTACACAAATTTGTTCAAAACTAAGTTTCAGTGTAATTTTGTCTAAATTTCTTCATAAATCCAAGTGATTAATTTTATGAATTATTTACACAAATTTGTTCAAAACTAAGTTTTAGTGTAATTCTTTGTACATTTCTTCATAAATCCAAGTGATTTTATGAATCATTTACACAAATTTGTTCAAAATTAAGTTTCAGTGTAATTCTGTGTACATTTCTTCATAAATCCAAGGGATTTTATGAATTATTTACAAAAAATTGTTCAAAACTAAGTTTCAGTGTAATTCTGTGTACATTTCTTCATAAATCCAAGTGATTTTATGAATTATTTACACAAAATTTGTTCAAAACTAAGTTTCAGTGCTAATTCTGTGTACATTTTTCAGTAAATCCAAGTGATTTTATGAATTATTTACAAATTTGTTCAAAACTAAGTTTCAGTGTAATTTATTCTAAATTTCTTCATAAATCCAAGATGATTTTATGAATTATTTACACAAATTTGTTCAAAACTAAGTTTTAGTGTAATTCTTTGTACATTTCTTCATAAATCCAAGGGATTTTATGAATTATTTACACAAATTTGCTAAAAACTAAGTTTCAGTGTAATTATGTGTTCATTTCTTCATAAATCCAAGTGATTTTATGAATGATTTACCCATAAATTTGTTCAAAATGAATTTTGATTGTAATTCTGTGTACAATTCTTTATAAATCCAAGTGATTTTATGAATTATTTACACAGAAATTTGTTCTGAACTAATTTTGAATGTGTTTGTTTGCATTTCTTCATAAATCCAAGAGATTTTATGAATTATTTACACATAAAATGTATATACGAATTGTGAATGTATTGTGAATTTGAATTTATACATGAATTCTGTTTTGTTAATGATTTACACAGATATTTGTTGTCATAAATTCATGGAATATGAGCAAATTGTTAGCTAAACCACTGTTACTTTTTCACAATGCAAAACTTAACAGAAATTTGTTCTGGTCATTGGGTTTTTGTCTGGAAAAGTTTGCGTTTTAGGTTAGTTCTGCTTTTAGTTAAAACATTTGACTTGTGGTGAAAGTGAATCATGAATATTAGTTATTAACAGGTACACTAAATCCTTGAAGGCATGAGAGATATGCAGATCGCTCCAGTAGATTACGCTTCGCCAGGCCTGGGAGTTGTGCTCATCAGAAAGTTGTTTGTACATGGGGAATAACTTGACTCACATTTGTACTACGTACTTTGAGCAATACCACAGGCGGGCTCATGACATGAAATCCATTTTTATTGTACACCTTTGGCAGCCATACTCAGGAAAGAGCTTTCTATGGATCAGGGTCTCATGGATATACCGCTGGAGTCTCCGCTGAGGCTGTAGATTTACGATCGGATCATGTTCAATATGACTACTGATGTGAGCTCCACGCTATGGATCGTGTTGTGGTGATGCTTCAGGAGAATATTGTTTTGAGTCCATCTCTGAACTATGCATTAAAGACAATGTAGCATGAATGAAAAAAAAAATGTTTGACATGAAACGCTTTCATTACCTTGTGTGTGCAGAGCTTTTACAGCAACATCAAAAAAGGGAGAAAAAGAAAACTGTACCTGGATGAAACCAGGAAATAGGAGTTTATTGACTTCAAATCAAGCACACAATTAAACACATGGCTTTTGTTGCCTGTATTTGATTGTTTTTTTCATGTACAATACCATTCAAAAGATTAGGGTCAGTAAGATTTTTTCAACAAAATATTTAACTTTCAACATTGATAATAATAATAATGTTGATCTCAGCATATCATTTTCTGAATTTTTTTTTCAGAAATGATGATTTCTGAAGTTTTACCTTTCACTAAACATATTTAGATTTACAGGAAATTGCAATGGAAGACAATTTCGCAGAACGAAGCGCCCATGCCTTCAGATCAGTTGGACGTGGCTGTGGTTACACGAGGTAAAAACGATATAAATACTGTTCGTTTTCTCACACAAACCGCTCATTTTGTGTCTTAGGCCATCAATGTGTACATTTACGAGTTACATTTACGAGTCATTAAATCATGTTTACTTTGGACTTCTCTGTGCATGCTCTTTTGAGGTGGTGACCATAGACCTTTCAGACTGACAGACAAGAATGGTTTGACCTAAAAATATCAAAATTGAAACTGCGGAAACAAGACACCTACATCTTGGATGCTCTTGAGGTAAGCTAAAACATTACCAAAAATTCATTTCAAAGTGAACTATCCCTTTAAGTGTCACCGGTGGGCCCAAATCCAATTTTGACAAACTATATAACATTTGAAAGCTTACAATCTCTAGTTTCCCTAATTGGTGATTATATTTTGAAAATATACCATAATATAGCCATAATATATCAATTTGCAAGAAGAATATTTTCATACTCCTAAGGCGTGTTTAGACCTTTATTTTGAAATAGTGATGAACATGAAAATCATGAAAGAAGGGAAGAAACATAAGTTTGTTTTCATGCCAAGAGTTCAAAAGATAAAATCCATTAAATTATTTACTTTTTAAATAGAAAGAAATTATAGATTCACTGTTTGTGATGTGGCAGCGAGCTATAATGCACATACTTGTTATTTTTATGTTTTTTAACAAATTTTAGTTGAATTCATAACAAAATCTGCTAAACGTCTCATATTACTTCTGAATAGGATGTCTACTTCATAAATTGTATGAAAATGGTTCATATCACTCAAAAACATGTGGAAATGCAGCGCCCTTATATGGGCAGTGACGGAGTCTGGTTGTGCCCTAGTGGAAGCGTTCAGTACTGCAGACAAACACACTCTTACTCAAAGCTCATTTACTAAGATATCAACCTAAAATTTAAAACACTTTTTTTTTGCAGTTTTAGTTGCCCAGGTTTTTGAAAATATATATTTTAGAATAAAATATGAATAATTCGTTTTTGTTACATTGTACATTTTCATAAACTTCAGAACTTTTTTTCTCTGTTACACTTTTCTTAATTTATTTCACTTCTACAAAAATCCGCCAAATTTCTTCTTTAAAACGAGACTTAATTTACGTCTTAGATTCCAAAGCATTCTTGAATTACAACCATTTAAATTCGAAATGTGCATTTCATGAATATTCAAAAAACACTTAACAGGATATAAAAGTTATTTTAAATGTTAATAACATTTCACTGTTTTTACTGTATTTTTCATCAGTATGAGACTTCCTTCAAGAATATTTAAAAACCTGACTGACCCCAAACTTTTGATATTACTTACAACTAAACAAATACAATCCTGTTAAATGCAATGTAAAACAGGGATTTTGTCAGAGCAAACCTTTCACCTCAATTAATAAATCGACATACTATTGGATTTAATATAAAGGATGATGATATTGTGCACAAGGAGAGCTGTGTACAATAAATAAAACTTGTTCAAGAGGCAAATAATACTTTATAAAAATGTTTCTTTGTGGGTTTTAATTTTTGGTCACCAATAATAACCATGGCTTGGAATTATTATCTTTCCTAATTTCTCCATAAAGAATGCGTTGTAAATCCACAGGAAAACCCCTTTAGCAGCACACAGCCAAACAGCGTATAGAATCATGACTTTTATTATGTATTTTTTGCATCATTGTCAGTAGTCTGCCAGGTTGTTTATTTGAAAACGCATCATGACACCTTACTTTAACAGCAACAATTTAAACAACACTTAAAATAAGTTACTGTACATGGTGGACAATTACATAATATTTTACAAATTTTATCAATCACTGACATCACAGACTGTTCACAAATAAAAATAATCAACAGATTCTGTACACACGACTACACATTTTTCTTACTAAAATAAAATAAAACATTTCTAAATGTATATTGTACAACAATATGATCACACAGATACATCAGTGCTTATTATCTTAAGACTGTCTTTACATTTCTGCACCTCTAAGCAAGCATCGAAATTATATTTCGAATCAACTGAAGTGGGACACCGGTTCAACCAATGGTGTGGGTTTTGGGGCGGGACTATCTGTTCGATTGACCAATGAAAGACAAGTGTGTGTAACTTGCTTGAAAACACTGCAGTCGATAGAGAGCTACAAGATGATGTATTTTTGTAAGCTGTCAATCACACAGCCGAGTTTATCAGGACTCCCATTATAATCAATGATGCGTGAACCACGTGTGCAACACACATGCTTTACATCATGTGTGAACTTTTGGTTATGAATGAAAACATTCGTAAGAGTGAAAATCGAGATCACTGCATTCATGAGCTCAACAGGATACTGCTATACGTCATCGGTGCTACAATGCTCATCGCTGCCACCTTTCAGTTTGATAATATATTATCAATCAAACACTTTACGATTAGTGAATTCTGACAGCTGTAATAGTAAAAATGTTTTTCACAAGTAATACTTATTTCATATGCAAATGTGTTAGCCAAATCACAGCAGTGGGCATTTACACTGAAGTCTCATAGCAGACCAAGGTTATAATCGTTGCACAAAAACGAACGAAAAAATGAAAACTAGATGGGAAAAAACATTGTTGTTAACTGAAATAAAATAAAAACGAGGCATTATAAAAAATGCTAACTAACTAAAACTGTAATGTGTGTTTGGCAAAACTAAAATAAATAAATTACGAAAAGTTAACTAGTCGTAAATTTGAGGTAATAACGCACTTGGGTTGTCAATGTCAAAACACTTATAAGCTGTGATTCACATATTACATAATGTTATGCGATTAGTTTACTCTTATACTGAATGTTTGCTGCTTCAATCCAGATGAGCTGTTTTTATATTTTATCATTTTTTAATTATATTTTATATTATTTTATAATTATAATTTTTTATAGATGTGTAGATTTTTGGTACGGCGTGTGGATTTTGTAAAGTAAAGGAATTTCACATTTTATGTTCTGGTTTTATTGTTTTTGAAAATTGTATGATGTTTTGGTTGAGTTATTATTAACACAATTTTTTTTTCTGACCTTTTTGAATCTTGCCCCTGACAAATAACCAAAACTTACAAAATAAGACTAAAACTAATAAAAACTAAATTCAAACTATTTTAAAAAATAGTTTTAATTTAAAAATAGCATTAGATTTAAATTTTTAATAGCATCAAAAATAGCATTTAAAAAAAACTAAACTAAACTAGCAAACCCACTTTAAAAACGTTTTAGAATTAAAACTAAACTGAATTTGAAAACAAAAATTCAAAACAAAATAAAAATAAAAACTAATGAAAAATGCAAAACTATAATAACCTGGCAGTAGACTCACCCCTCAAAACTGGTGAAATCATGGCCTAAATTATTGTTTTTGTTGTAAAAATCATAGTAACATAAGTGCACTTTTGTTAGTGACAGAGCTTATTTTATGCAATAATCCAAAAGCCAGTTTTTTTTTTTTGTTCAGTTGAGTTAGTCGAGCCAACTCCAAAAACGCATCATCACTGCATGACTCTTCATTCAGTGCAGATAGTGGCAGAGAGATGAACCTCTTCATCATTAAATATGTTGAACCGATGTCCACACTCACAGCCTGTGCTTGTAAGATTATCTGTGTGTCTGATGTAAACGCACAGAAAACCGGACCCTCCCACAGGAAGAGAATTCCTAAGGAATGACTCCACTTTGCACAAAGGGAGGAAACACTAAGATACTCTGTTAACTCTCACACACACACACACACACGCACACAGATAGTCGGGCTGTTCCCTCAGTTAACACAAACCTCCCTCGTAATCGTCATCTTGCTCTTGCGCTGGTCCAGCACTGCCCCCTTGAGGAGCAGCAGGAGTTTTCTTCTTCTTCCCGCTGACTCCACCCGGCACCTTTAGAGAGATGGCCAGCTTGGCGTACTGCATGAACACAGCCAAGGACAGAGCTTTTAGTTACTACTGGACTGATACGTCAGACAAGCTAGATTATTTCATTTGTGAGATTTTTTGGTGAAAACGTTCCAGGATTTTCTCCATATAATGAACTTCGAATGGGGACCAAATGGTTCAAGGTCCAAATGAGAGTTTCAGTGCAGCTTTAAACGACACCAGATGATAAATAAGGGTCTTATCAAGCGAAACGATCGGTCATTTCAAAAATAAATAAAACAGTTTAAGTTTTAATGACTCGAAAAAAGATTAGTTCATTTTGATGAATGAGTTCGAACTCGGAGAGTCACAAACACGCATCACAGAACAGAGCAAGGCGAGCATTTGAGCTTATAAAACTTAAACTTTTTTTTTTTTTTTTAAATGAGCGACTCGTTTCTGCTTGATAAGACCCTTATTCATCGTCTGGTGTTCGTTTAAAGCCCTTTGAAGCTGCACTGAAACTCTCTTTTGGACCTTGAACCGTTTGGACCCCATTGAAGTCCATTATATGGAGAAAATCCTGGGATGTTTTCATCAAAAACCTTAATTTCTTTTCGACAGAAGAAAGAAAGACATGGACAACTTGGATGACATGGGGGTGAGTAAATTATCAGCTACTGCTTTAAGAAATTAATACATTTATTGAGCAAGGATGCTTTAAATTGATCAAAAATGACATTTACAATGTTACAAAATATATTTCAAATAAATGAAATGTAATGGCTGCTGAAAATTCAGATTTGCATCAGATGAATAACTTGCATTCTAAAATGAATATAATACAATATACTTTATACTATAATTCTATTTTAATAATATTTTACAATATTACTGATTTTACTGTATTTTTTTAATCAAATTAATCCAGACTTGGAAAAAATTTGAGATGACTTTTAAACTTAAAAAAAAAATTACAAATTTAATTTAAACTTAAAAACTCATATTAATTATATATATTAATATATGATTATAATTTGTTATTCATTTATATTTTAATTGTAATATTGTTTAAGTTGGATATATGTCATTGTTGTTTATGGTTACAGCACAGATACCGAGCTGTGGTGAGCGTGTGTGAAGAATGAGGTCTCGCACTCACATCATTGTCCATGTACTTGAGTAAAGGTGAGTTGCACACGCGTGACACCTCGTCCTCGTCCTGCTCGTCATACGCCGCCAGTAACGTCTCCATAGACACGCAGTCCTCGCTCACACTGAACCCTGGGAGACTGAAGTGAGGGAACAACACCACATTTCACACTGATCATAGATAATACAGTGGATTAGCAGACGGTGTGACTCGTTTGTACCTGTAACTTTCTCTGACACACTTGTCTGCAGCAACGAAGTCGGCTCGGTGAAGATGGACCAGCACTTGAGCGATGGTTTTCTGCAGATAAGACAACTATATCAAACATTTACTCGAACCACTGCAACATTAGGACACGAATGCGAACGTTTGCGAATTTCTCAATGGGAAGAAGCTTGTCAAATTAGGCGGATGCCAACGTGGACTGATGTGTGAGATGACCTCGTCTAAAAGATCAGTATTTGCACCTTAAAGCAGGTGGGGTAGTTCTCAATCTCCTTGTACATGTTCTTCTCTTTTTGGAGGGACACAGCGGCCTCGATCCAACCTGAGGACAATAAAACACATCGGGAGATGTCACACATTGGTCTTCCGTGGACCATGAACAGCTAGAATTGAACATCAAAAATACCAAAATGTCAGTGCGTGGTTCTCTTCTAGGACATCATGAGCAGAAACAGTTCTATATGTAGATCAGTGCTAATGGCCAATGTTTTGCCAATATATTCATGCATATATTATATTATATATGGCAAATGCATATATTTGCAAATATATTCATGCATTCATGCAATATATTCATGTGAAAACCATCACGGGTTACTGCACTGAATATATAACCCTAAAAGTAAAACTTGTAACTGATCATAACATGCTTTAGGACGCACCTGCGCAGTCTCACCAAGAAGTCTGGAGGATTTACCCAGAAGCTCTGCGGCCTGTCTGAGACGATCTTCATTCTGAACACATCACAGGTTACATGAATATACACAACAAATAGATTTCTGATAGGATTCATTCATGTCTAAACGCATCAATCACGCTGGTGTTTCCTCACCTCGAACACAGACGCGGCCTTCTGGTACAAGTCCACCGCTTTCTCCAGATCCATCGGCTCGATGAGTCTGAAGAAGCGGACGCGCTAGTTAACATGCATACAGTTGTCTTTCACACACTTCAGAGAATGCAAAGAAAGTACACAACTCTCAAAGTTATGCACTAAGATTATTACTGTAACGTTAGTAGAATGTTATTCAACGTTATCTGTTATATTAATGTTTTCAGCACAAAAACAATATTTCTATATCGTTCATGAAAACGTTTTTACCTGAAACGGTTTTAAAAGTTACGAATTCTAAGCACATCAAGTAGCAATAATGTTTGCAAAATTATAAAATGGAATGAAAACCACACAAAAAAATAATGTTTTTGAAACATTTAATAAACTACACCGTTTTAAACGTTCAGAGAACCTTCAGAAATAACATTTTCATAACTTGTGGAAAAAAAAAATAAAACCAACATATTTTTTAAACAATTGCCCACTGGACGTTTTGGCCTTCGTAAGGACATTTTTATAATTATCTAAGATAAGTAATATTAATAAATCAATAGATAATTAAATATAAATACACTAAATATATCAGGTGTTAATGTTTTTAAGTAATTTATTTAAATTTAATCAATTATTTAAAAAAATCAGAATCAATCAGAAGCTGATCTAGTGAGCAGAACCGTTTATTATTAGTTTTGTTTATACATTAGAAAATCAAAATTTTACATTGGCTATTTTATTAGGATCCACAGTATGATTCTGATTTGCTGTCATTGTTTTTATTGTTCATCAGCTGTAAACAAACAAACAAAATCGTTCTGAAAGTGATTCAAATAATATCCAAAATGCATATAAAAAAACAGCAAAACTGTGCTGTTATACACTTTTATATTTTTAGAACTACATCTTTACCATTATAGTTATCACCCTTGGTGTGAACCGGCATTTCCTTTTAAAATAAGGTTGAAATACAATACAAATTTAAAATGTAATAATTTGCATGGTTCTAGTCATCAGTGTGTATACTCACTTCCCAGCCCTGTCCAAGGCCATCCCAGCAGTGCCAGAGGTCCCGTGTCTCCATGTACATGATGCTGGCCTTCTCTATCAGCTGGATGGCTTCCGGCATCTTCTTCATGTCCTGCAGGTGTGCAAGAGTCATTCACACACCGTCTCAAACCTACAGGCCACCCGTAACCATCACTGTACGGACCAGACTCACCTTCAACATCATGCCGGCTTGTTCATACGCTCTGAGAAGAAGAGAAGCATGTTTCATCATCGATGGCAATTCGGTAAGTATTGTACAGACAGTTAAGGAGTACACTTTAAAAAAACTTTAGCTGATAATTTACTCACCCCCATGTCATCCAAGATGTCCATGTCTTTCTTTCTTCAGTCGAAAAGAAATTAAGGTTTTTGATGAAAACATTCCAGGATTTTCTCCATATAATAGACTTTGAATGGGGTCCAAACGGTTCAAGGTCCAAATGAGAGTTTCAGTGCAGCTTCAAAGGGCTTTAAACGATTCCAGATGATGAATAAGGGTCTCATCTAGTGAAACGATCGCTCATTAAAAAAAGTATACGGTTTATAAGCCAAATGCTCGCGCTTGCTCTGTTCTGTATGCTGCGCTCGTGACTCTCCTGTTCGAACTCGTTCATCAAAATGAGCAAATATTTTACTGACTCAACTCGTTCACCTTGTTCGTTGAACGAACCAGAATGACACGAAAAATTATTTGTTCATTTTGATGAATGAGTTCGAATAGGAGAGTCACGAACGAGCATCACAGAACAGAGCAAGGCGAGCATTTGAGCTTATAAAACTTAAACTTTTTTTTTTTTAAATGAGTGATCGTTTCGCTTAATAACACCCTTATTCATCGTCTGGAATTGTTTAAAGCCTTTGAACAGTTTGCACTGAAACTCTCATTTGAACCAGATTTGGAACCCCATTGAAGTCCATTATATGGAGAAAAATCCTGGAATGTTTCATCAAAAACCTTAATTTCTTTTCAACTGAAGAAAGAAAGATCTTGGATGACATGGGGGCGAGTAAATTATCAGCAAATGTTTTTTAAAAAGTTAACTATTCCTTTAAGGATGCATACTGTAAACTAAGTAGTCAATTATGTAAGCAATAAGGTACGCAGAGGCTGTGCTGTATGGTGAATAAAAGTAACTTATTCACGATACAGCACCTTAAAGGGTACCTATTATGGAGTTTTGAAAATTGCCCTTCATGTAGTGTGTAACATAGATCTAAGTGAACGAAAACATCCTGCAAAGTTTTAAAAATGAAAGTTCACCGTATACAAAGTTATTGTCTCTCAAAAGTAAGAGTCGACTCTGAGTCTCTGATATGAATCGTTCAGACGAACGATGCTTTTCCTTTGTCTAGTTGACGTCAACTTGACAAGTTATTTGAATAAGAAACGCCCACTTATTGCGCTCTGAGACGCCAGGGAAAACCGGAAAACAATCATGTCGACGAGACGCTGTGTTTTGAAGTGCGATACAAAAGCGAACTTTTTTCATCTGCCAGGAGATGAGCATTTGAAGACTAAGTGGCTACAGTTCATATATACAAGTATACCACACAAGTATAGCCCAAACCTTGTTCTGTGTTCGCGTCATTTTGAAGATGATTGCTTCACAAACCTAAATGCTATAAAGTATGGATTCGCGAGCCGGCTGATACTGAAGGAAGGATCAGTACCGAGTTTATTCCGACATACTCTGCACAGAGAATACCAATCACAACTTGGCTAGGTCATCTGACCAATCACCGCAGATTAGCGTCACGCAAAGGCGGGTTTTGGAAAAAGGACTCGCTAAACGATTCATATGGGAGTCGGTGAGCAAATCAGGTAAAAATAAATGCATATTATAAGACAACAAAAGGGTTTTTTGTCATTGCATGCTTGTAAAACTGTTGTTGGGGACTCCCAGAACAATATTAGGAACATTTTAAATGCCATAATAGGTACCCTTTAAAAACGTTTAAGTCACCGCACAATAAAAACATTTAAAGAAAAAAAAATTATTAAGTGCAACTTTCATTAAAAGTAAATTCACTAAAAGCCTTCCGCTAGAAAAAAATAGTCCCTGACCGTGAACAGCAAACAACGTTCCAGTGTGTAATTCAAATAAAAACAACATAGGAACTGCAGTGTTGCGCAGCGATAAATAGAACCGTTGGATGAAGCGGTCATTGCCATGTTTTTAATCATGAAAGCACAGCTATTGACCAATCAGAATCAAGGATTGGAACTAACCGTTTTATAAAGATAGTTCAAATTGTAGTTTGTTGTTAACCATAAAATTAGTCAACTAAATTGGTTTAGCATCGATAGGTAAACTATAGATTTAGAGTTATTTGAATTATAAACATTTACTTACTTTGCTGCATGGAAGAGTCTGTGAGTTTTCGTTAAGTAAATATAAGTACACATACACAACTGTTCAAAAATTTGCAGTCGGGAAAGATTTATTAATGTTTTAGAAAGTCTCTTCTGCTCACCAAGGCTGCATTTATTTGATAAAAATACAGTAAAAAAACTTTATATTTCAAAATAGTATTACAATTTAATATAATTTATTTCTGTGATCAAAGCTGAATGTTTAGCATCATTACTCCAGTCTTCAGTGTCACATGATCCTTCACAAATCACTCTAATAAGATGATTTGCTGCTCAAGAAACATTTCTGAATTATAATCAATGTTGAAAACAGTCGTGCTGCTTCTTATTTTCTGAGGAAACCCTGATAAATTGTATCTATCAGGATTTTTTGATTAATAGAAAGTTCAAAAGAACAGCATTTATTAGAAATGTCTTTTGAATGGTAGCGTAGTGCATATGCGTAGTTATTCATATAAATAACTAATATTAGAGTGATTCAATCATATAGTGAAGCAGAAACATCTGACTTTATAGATACAGTAAAATCCCGCTGTCCTGCACAATATTTAGTCTTATTTGGTGTGTTATCTTTGCAGTTGTGATTTCTTCTTCTTCAAAGTGTTCTTCATGAAGTGCTGATGTGCAGAAGGATACGCTTTGTTTTCTGTGTGGTACTCGGCCTCTTTCAGGTACGCATCCTTTGCTTGTTCAAACTGCTTCGCATTTTTGAAAGCCACAGCTAATATGACACAAACAGACATTGTTAAAAGTTATAATCGCGATGGACATTATATTTCAGATCAATATTATCAGTGCAAGACGTTCCTTTATTTAAGGTTTACATCACCTGCTTTTGCCATCTCTGAAGCTGCTTCATCATAATCAGGTTTCCACTTGGTCATGCTGGTCTTTAAACTGCGAAAACACATCATTTCATCCAGTTTACTGCTAACCCAACACTTGTGTGAGAAAGAACTGCGCTTGAATGTGCATTTGTAGTGTATTCCAAATCTTAAAAGTATACTTTTAAAAACTTTACTTGCAGAAATAATTCAATAAAATGCCACCTAAAGAGATCATACTTTTAAAAAGCACACTTTGTAATAATGTCAAATTAAAAGTCTGGTCAAACTTTGTAGGCCTATTAGGGTCCAATTCTCACTATTAACTATGACATTTGCCTCAATAAACTCATAATTACTGCTTATTAATAGTTAATAAGGTAGTTGTAGAGTTGAGATCGTGCAGATTAAGGCATTAATATGTGCTTTATAAGTACTTATAAACAGCCAATATCATAATAATATTCATGCCAATTAGCAGTTAAAAGTGAGAATTGAAAAAAAAAGTGTTACCCAAAGATTTCACTTTAAAGTACATTTTTTTAAATTAATTAAATCATTAATTGTTTGCTGAATTGTACTTTCACATGATAATAGATATTACAAAAAAATATGCCAAGGACATAATTTAACACGTTTTTGAACTGGTTGTGTAACACATATTAAAAAAATGTCCCATAATATAAAATAATGCACATAATTTAACTAGTTTTTGAACTGGGTGTAACAGATAATACAAATATGTGCCATAATATAATAATGCACATAATTTAACATTAAGTTTTTGAATTGAGGTGTTCGTAAACAACCTTTAGAACAAATACATGTAATAGGAATTTGACTCGAAATCCACTGCGATGTAGAGTGTGTGACAACTTGCCCCTGTGTTGATGTGCCTACATTATGTGCGCGTGAACATCATCAGTAGTGTTTATAATGAGGAACATAGGACCAATGGATGCAGCTGTCGTCAAGGTAACCTCCAGCACTGATTACGCAATCAGTCTCGCGGTGTAAAAACATTCGTCCTTAAGCATCTCATGTAACGATCTGGACTGGTTCCACTGTTACATTAGTTCTCCCGTTATCTAGCAGCAGAATTAGGCTATAGTCGGCTTCCCTGTCAGTGACAGCAGGCCGAGGTCTGACCCGTCCTGTCCGGTCCGCTCGTTCTGTGTCGACATGATAATAATATAGTATAATCTGATCAATCTCACCATTTCTCGGCTTTGGCGATGTGCTCGTGCGCCTCGTTGATCTTCTGTGCGGCCATAGCTCAGTGTTTCGAAGATGAAGAGTAAACACACACACACAGATACAGACACACACTGACCCGCTGCTCAGGAGGAGGATGAGGAGGATGGACCGTTACGTAGATTATCCAGATTTTCTTTAGAGCTCATCCGCGTCACGGTGTTTTTCTACGGGAGCCCGAGTGGGATGCTGCAATCCACACTTCAACATCTGCGATTTACAATTGCCTTGTTTTTATTATGTATAGGCTATATTTATTTATATATACATATAATCTAGTTATTTATTTATGCGTTTATGAATATATATTTTTTTTATAATTATTATATATTGTTTGCCTTGTTTTTTTATTGTTTGTAAAAAAAAATGTATAAGTAGAATATATATTTTATTATTTATTTATTAATGTGTTTACGGATAAAATATATTTGCTAGTTTTATAATTATATAGAATAATATATTATTTGCCTTTATTTGTATTATTCATGTACTAATTTTTTTGTTTGTTTACAGTTAGAATATATTTATTATTTTTATAACTATACAGAATTAAGATACTGTTTGCCTTATTTTTATTATTCATATATTAATTCATATATAACTAAATATATTTATTATTATTAATGTGTTCAGATATAATATATTTATAATATATTTAATGTGTTCAGATATAATATATTTGTAATTTTGATAATTACTGTAGAATAATTGTTTTGCTTTATTTTTTATATGTATATCTTAATTTATGTGTGTGTTATTTCTTTATTTTATTTATTTATTTATTTCTATAACTCATTTTTATGGTTATATAGAATATAGATAAAATATATATTTGCAATTTATTTAAGAATCTTATTTGCAACATTCACAAAAAAAATCTCTTAGTTTTCTATAGGCTATTACATGTGCGATATTTAGATTAGTAAAAAGCTATATATATATATATATATATATATATATATATATATATATATATATATATATATATATATATATATATATATATATATATATATATATAAGGCCTGTATATAACTTTTTTACAACAGAAATGCACCAAAAATGAACTACTAAGACGGTATTTTCTATACAGCAGAATCCCTAACTTCGTTGCATTATTTTCTGTTATCACTGTAAAGTTGCTTTGAAACAATCTCTATTGTAAAAATTGCTATATAAATAAAGGTGTCTTGACATAATTTAAAAAAAAAAACTAAATTTTAAAAAAAGACTAAAATAAAATAAAATACAGTAGCTGAAATATCAGGTACAATTATAGTGCTTTTCTAGTAAATAACTATTGAAAAAGCAACATCTGCTATTTATTCTTCCACATTTGATATGAAATATTATTTCTAAGCGATGAATCGTCCAAGTGTGTTTATTCTAAGGGAACTTCGCTCCGCTCTTCCTTTGGAATGCGTCGGAACCGGAAGTAGCGGTGACGTCACGGTCGCTCTCGAATTCCCAGTGCAGGACAACAACTGACTGACTGAAATAAACTTTGACAAACTCTTCCGAAAAGCCGATTTAAAGTGTTTTAAAGTTCCCCTCCGTGATCTGCGGGTGTGTTTGAAGCGGGCTGGCCGTGTGGCAGATGTGGACTGGCCGTTAGTCGGCGGATGGAGTCGGGCTTCGGGGTCCAGCGGAGGGCCGGTGGAGGCTCACCCGCTGTGGGAGCGTCGCAGCGCCGCAGGAAGATGCCGCCCAGAGCCGCTGATTATAAACTACAGGTGATCGTCATCGGCTCCCGCGGTGTGGGAGAGCCCAGCCTTATGGAGAGATTCACGGATGACACCTTCTGCGAGGCGTGCAAGTCCACTGTGGGTAAGACAAACTACAGAAATAGAGGCTGGAGCAGCTGTCAGTCTGGATGCTAAACAACAAGGGCAGTGGATTTGTGGACTAGTACCTATTATCTTTATGCTTCAGTTATTATAACAATACAGACCGCATTATTATTGTTTACCTGCTCACAAAACAAATACATTCCCAGATACAACTGTCCTGTCCAAGTTATTATAGGTCACTATAGAGATAGATAATAAATCTCCATTTTAGTATACATAGTGAACTATAAGGCCTAATGATCAGTAAACTAGACTGCTAACTATTGGTATTAATAAACTGTATAAACTAGCTAATTATATCCCATATAGCTGTTAATAATATATCTAACTATGGACAGTATGAATTTGTAAACTGCTATCATAGTGTAAAGTTACTTACAGATGGTTGTTAAAGATTATAGCTAACTTGACACACTAGTTTGGTGTTGGTGTTTAGGTGTTGTTGTGTGTAAAATAAATTAAAAGGACCAGCGCAATGAGGATAAACTTCAGCCGACAGCTTTTTTCGGTCAAGCAACTTTTTTTCTTTTATAAATATTTTTTGGGAATTTAATTTTCACTTCTATGTGTGCTTGTAAATTGTTTTTCTTTTCTTTTTTCGTTCTTTTGAAGTTGATCGAAATAAAATACGAACTGAGTTTAGTATAGATTGATAACTAGCTAGTTTGGATAGCCTTGGTAGTTAAGTGATTCATTTGTAAACTACAGATGATTAGCAATTGGCATTTGATGGATATTAATTAGTTTATTTTTGGTAATATTGTGGAGGTGTGTGTAAATTATATAATATACATTTATACGCAGAGAAAAACATGATCTGAAAATTAATTCTGTCAAATCATGAAAATCAAATCATGGCCTGTGACTATGTAAATTAGAGAACATTAGAATTAATATTAATAATAATAGTAACACATATGGATGAAACCACATATAAAACTTTAAAAGTTTTATGTTAACATGAATGTCATTTTAGTTTTTGTCTTGAAACTGTTTTCAATCCTTCGTTCTCGATGCCCAGTTCTTCTGTAATGTTATTAGCGAGATATCTGCCCAGCGCTGAATCAATGCATCAGTCATGTAACACACACACACACACACACACAACCCTGCTTTGATACAAAATCAGTGGTTTTTATCTATTAACTACATGAAAGTGTTACGGCAAGGTTATCACTCACTCCTGACAGGCATTCACATCAGGGTACTTGCGTGCATATTATCGTAACCCAGTATCCCAAAATAGCCAGACACAGGTTCACACAGCTGCCGCGACATGCCGGACCCAAATATTTACATTGAACAAATGATTAGCATATAAAATAATTTGATTAGCATGAATTTTAAAGGCGCGTTAAAGCTTGAAGTGTGCTGATCTTATTTCTTCTCATTGGTTTTGAAGGTGTGGATTTTAAAATCAAAACAGTGGAGCTGAGAGGAAGAAGATCAGTTACAGATCTGGTGAGTGGAGAGGAAGTGCTGTGTCCTTATCATTGACTCAGCCCGCCATGTCACTTCCTGTGTCTCAGAAGCACATGAGATCAAGTCATTAATTCCAGACCGGAGTCTCTAGACCCAGTCAAACATCTTTCATGTGTAGCTTCGGAGATGTAATCAGTTGTGTTTGATTACAGTTAACCAGCCTTAACTAACACTTGAGGATACTAAACTCAGCTAGATTTTGAAATGATGTCAGACAGCATATCTGGGGTTATTAAAGCATTATAATAAACTCATCAAATCTACCATTACACACTCGCAGCATCCAGAATTCAACAGTGAATGTAAATCTGTGCATTTAAAGTGTGATATCACTAATATCATCTCATTAACTGAAATGTTTGTCCATGTACGTCCCTTCTCATCTCTCTCCTTATGCAATCCCACTGAATGGTGGATGTTAATTCTATTCTATTCAGTTTTACTCTTTCTAATTCTATTCTATTCAGTTGGATTCTCAGATTCTAGTCTATTCAGTTTGGGGGTTTTTCAGATTCTAGTCTATTCAGTTTGATTCTTTCAGTTTGAATTTTATATTCTAGTCTATTCAGTTTGATTCTTTCAGATTCTAGTCTATTCAGGTTGATTCTATTCAGTTTGATTATTTTATATTCTAGTCTATTCAAGTTTGATTCTTTCAGATTCTAGTCTATTCAGGTTGATTCTTTCAGTTTGATTATCTTTCTCTCAGTCTATTCAGTTTGATTCTTCAGATCTCGTCTATTCGATTGATTCTTAGATTCTCGTCTATTCAGTTTGATTCTTTCAGTTTGATTATTTTATATTCTAGTCTATTCAGTTTGATTCTTTCAGATTCTCAGTCTATTCAGTTTGATTCTTTCAGTTTGATTATTTTATATTCTAGTCTATTCAGTTTGATTCTTTCAGATTCTAGTCTATTCAGTTTGATTCTTTCAGTTTGATTATTTTATATTCTAGTCTATTCAGTTTGATTCTTCAAATTCTACGTCTATTCAGTTTGATTCTTTCAGATTCTAGTCTATTCAGTTTGATTCTTTCAGATTCTCGTCTATTCATTTTGATTCTTTCAGATTCTAGTCTATTCATTTTGATTCTTTCAGATTCTAGTCTATTCAGTTTGATTCTTTCAGTTTGATTCTTTTATATTGTAGTCTATTTTAGTTTGATTCTTTCAGATTCTCAGTCTATTCAGTTTGATTCTTTCAGGATCTACGTCTATTCATTTTGATTCTTTCAGATTCTAGTCTATTCATTTTGATTCTTTCAGATTCTAGTCTATTCAGTTTGATTCTTTCAGTTTGATTCTTTTATATTGTAGTCT
Organism: Hybognathus amarus; assembly: GCA_030378365.1. Lineage (NCBI taxonomy): Eukaryota > Metazoa > Chordata > Actinopteri > Cypriniformes > Leuciscidae > Hybognathus > Hybognathus amarus. The sequence goes on along the minus strand of JAQIUQ010003906.1, from coordinate 1,123 downwards.
ATTCAGTTTGATTCTTTCCGATTCTCAGTCTATTCTGTTTGATTCTTTCAGTTTGATTCTTTTATATTGTAGTCTATTCAGTTTGATTCTTTCAGATTCTAGTCTATTCAGTTTGATTCTTTCAGATTCTATTCTATTCAGTTTGATTCTTTCAGATTCTATTCTATTCAGTTTGATTCTTTCCGGTTTGATTATTGTGTCCAGTTCTCTTGTGGTTTGGTTCTATTGTATACTATTCAGTTTCTTCTATTTGACTGCTCTGATCTGTTCAGTTCTGTTCTATTCTTTTTTTTGCTCTGTTAAAGTCTATTAGATTTTACTTGTTCCTGTTTTGTTTGATTTAATTTGGATCTATTCTGTAAATTTTTATTTGTATAGAGTTTACTTTAATTCAGTTTTATGTTATGGCATCCCATATTTTCATTCAGACTCCAAATAATTAAAAAATATAAAGTTCTGAGTGTCTGCATTTTCTCTCGTTTAATATATTTAGGCTGTTTAACATAGGTTTCATTTGTTTAAATCACCATTAATTTGGCGCCTATAGAAAATACAGATACAAGACTTTCTTATTGTGAATTTAGAGTTTGCTTAATTTTTTTAGACAAGCCAAATCGCAAAATAGATTAAAAACCAATGGATCAGAATAATCAATTAAATTAACAACAACAATTAATCATTCATAGATTAACCACGAACATCTCTAGTTCTGTTCTACCAGGTGAAACTCAAGAAAATTAGAATATCGTGCAACAGTTCATGTATATCAGTAATTCAACTTAAAAGGTGAAACTAATATATTTAGTATGACTATTAGGGTTGCAAAGGGGCAGAAAATTCCCGGTAAATTTCCTTGGGAAGTTAACCTGATGAATTTTAGGGAATATTCCATATTAGAAACTTTCCATGGGAAAAATGGGAATTTAGGGGAACTAACTGTGAATTCATTGTAATGCAATCGATTATTGTCTCATATCCAAGCATAAATATAAACAGAAGTCATAAGAAATGAATGTACATTTCTAGAAGAAAATGTGAAGTGGTGCTTGCAGTGGCAAAATTCACCACTCGGTTGCTAGGGTGTAGTGCATGGTTTCATACGAAACAACAAACTTGTCTGATG